>OZ057406.1:2750131-2918506 GCA_964056735.1 Allodiplogaster pararmata
TATTTATTTTTTTCTCTTTTTTTCACTTTTCCTCTTTCTTTTTTCTTACTCATTAAAACGCTTTTCCCCCCTTTCTCCTTAGGGCCCCCCTTCCCCCCTTTAGGGGCCCCCCTTCTCCCTCCCCCTCCTCCTTAGGGCCCTACTCCCCCTTTGCTTAGGTAGGGCCCTCTTCCTCCCCCCTTCCCCCTTTAGGGCCCCCTCCCTTCCCTGCTTAGGTAAACCCCCCTCCCCCTCCCCCTTTCCTTTCCCCAAAATTTCCAGAGTTGAGGCCGTGTTTTAGTGAGCCTCTGAGTGCGATTTGTAAAAGGCCAGAGTTTAGGCCGTGTTTTAGTGAGCCTCTGCGCCACTGCGCCACTGAGTGCGATTTGCTAAAGGCCAATTTTATCTGAAACACACTCAAACACTCACGACATTCACGACACTCACGCGTCGGCCTAAAACACGGCCTCAACTTGAAAACTGCCTGGCTCAATTAATTAGTATTCTTTTTTCTTTCTCTTTTTTAATTTTTCTCTTTCTTTTTTCTTACTTGTTCTGTTACTTTCTTTGTGAAAAGTTGGCTTTAATCTACTTCAGCCGTCCAAAGATTTTTTCTCAGAAAGAAATTTTATTCATTAAAACTCCCTTCCCTTCTTTCTCCTTAGGCCCCCCCTTCCCCCTCCCCCCTCCCCCCTAGGGCCCAACCCCACCCTCCTTTGCTTAGGTAGGGCCCTCCTCCTCCCCCCTTCCCCCTTTAGGGCCCCCTCCCTTCCCTGCTTAGGTAAACCCCCCTCCCCCTCCACCCTTTCCATTCCCCAAAATTTATAAAGATAATTTTTTTTAAAAGGAAAAGAAAAGAAAGAGAAAGAAAAAAGAAAGAGAAAAAAGAAAGAAAGAAAGAAAGAGAACAAGAAAGAAAAAATTGAGCCAGGCAGTTTTCAAGTAGAGGCCGTGTTTTAGGCCGACGCGTGAGTGTCGTGAGTGTCGTGAGTATTTGAGTGTCTTGAGTGTGATTTGTTAAAGGCCCTGAAAAAGGTGGCCTTTAACAAATCGCACTCAAGACACTCAAACACTCAAGACACTCACCTAAAACACGGCCTCAACTTGAAAACTGCCTGGCTCAATTTTTTCTTTCTTGTTCTCTTTCTTTCTTTTTTCCCTTTCTTTTTTCTTACTCTTTCTTTTCTTTTCCTTTTAAAAAAAATTATCTTTATAAATTTTGGGGAAAGGAAAGTGGGGAGGGGGAGGGGGGTTTACCTAAGCAGGGAAGGGAGGGGGGCCCTAAAGGGGGAAGGGGGAGGAAGAGGGCCCTACCTAAGCAAAGGGGGGGGGTTGGGCCCTAAGGGGGAGGGGGGGAAGAGGAAAGGGGGCCTAAAGGGGGAAGGGGGGCCCTAAGGAGAAAGGGGGGAAGGGAGTTTTAATTAATAAAATCTCTTTCTGAGAAAAAAATCTTTGGACGGCTGAAGTAGATTAAAGCCAACTTTTTACAAAAAAAAGTAAGAGAACAAGTAAGAAAAAAGAAAGAGAAAAAATGAAAAAGAGAAAGAAAAAAGAATACCAATAAATTGAGCTAGGCCGTTTTTAAGTTGAGGCCGTGTTTTAGTGAGTGTCTTGAGTGTCTTGAGTGCGATTTGTTAAAGGCCAGAGTTGAGGCCGTGTTTTAGTGAGTGTCTTGAGTGTCTTGAGTGTTGGCTATTACAAAAGCACACCGTGCACACTGTTCGCACTGTACACTGTACAAATGAACGCTGCACACTGTATAATTACAATTGCACGCTGAGGTGCGGGAAAATTCTTAACTCAAACACTCTTTCTATCTTTCCCGCGCCTCAGCGTGCATTCGTAATTATACAGTGTGCAGCGTGCATTTGTACAGTGTACAGTGTGCAAGGTGTGCTTTTGTAATGGCCTGTTTGAGTGTCTTGAGTGCGATTTGTTAAATGCCGAAAAAGGTTTAAATTCTAGCTACTATTTTGCGGACATCGCTTTAAAAGCTTCTAATTTCAGTTTTTTGTTTTTTATTTCTCTAGTCTTAAAATAAAGTTCGATATTAAGCTTTTTTTGATAGTAAGTTTATAAAAAAAAATTTTTTTTGTAAGTTTTGTGTTGCATTAACTCGAGGGTTTTTAGTTTTAGAAAACAAATAAAATTTATCTGTGGATTGAACGTGTTCTTATTCCTATTTTGTGTGTTCTTATTCTTCAAAGATTCTTCTCTGATTCTGTCTCTTCAAACTCTATGCATTTTGTCCTGTCTTTATTGCGTTTTACAGAACACTGTTTTTTCTCTCTCTCTGTTTTTAACACTTCAAGTTTCACTTCTAAAATTTTCAATGAAATTTTGTTTTCTCAATTCGTAAAATTTTTTTTTTCCTTTCTCCAAATGAACAATCAGTTCTCAGCAAAGGCTTTTTCTATCTCAATTGAAGAATGAATTTTCGTTGACAGGTTTTTTGAACGAAACACCTTGCTTGGTGATATGTGAACGTTCACAGATACTTTTTGTTGAGAAAAAAATCATTTATTTTTTATTCTGAGATTAAAACTCAAGCTATGTTGCGATAAAAAAATCACTACTTTAAGAGAAATTGCCTTTTTTGGCACTGTTTCACTTTAGAGACAACCCTCCCCTATCAGAAGTTCCATGGGTCATACGTCTGACTCATTTACATTTACAAACAGTTATTTTTTCCATTAAAAAATATTTTCACGTTAAAAAAACGCTTAGACTTAGGAAAACGTTTACGCTAACGAGGCCGTACGGCTTAGGCTAACGAGACCGTAGACCCAAAAATGCCACTCTCATCTGACCCAAATGAACCTCTGGTAGGGGGGGGGTTTCCCTAAAGTGAAACAGTTCCCCTTTTTTATTAGTATTTATTATTTCTCCGTTTTCTCTTTATTTGAAGCATTAAAAAGCTATTAATTTCAATTTCAAGGGCACGCTCTGAAACTTCAATTGAACTGATGAAAAGATTCGAAGACGATGAAAGTTTAGGGCGAGAAAGTACGACCATAAAATGTATTAGAAAGTAAAATATTGAATGATGAGGATAAATTTGAAAGGCTCGGCAGAGTCTTAGATAAGTAGGGATTTTCCGGTATGCCATGTTCGTAGATAATATTTGAAGTGAGACAAGAAAATAAGGGCTATGCAAACAGACTAGGCGGGCTGTTTACGTAACCATTGATTTTGATTGAGCCAGTGAGAAGAATTTTTTGCATTTGAGTCCTGTGTTCTCTTGCCCATCTCAAGTCCTCCATCCCAGCTCTGTCTATTTCTCTTCCTCTGTTTTTACCTTTCCTCTTTCTAAACATACAACACAATCCTTTCAACTCTAATCTTTTGCTTTTCTGTTCTTGCCCTCTTTCACTGGGTATTTCGTTGACTAAGAGTGATTAGTCGAGTAAAGGAGAGTGCATGTGTTTCAGAAAAGAAAGAGAAACTAAATAGAAAGCCAAGGAAGGAAAGTGGGGAAAGATTAGAAAAAAACATGAAAATAGTAAGAAGATGTAGTTTCTTGAGTTGGTTCAAACAGAGAAATGGATGAGTGTGAAGTGGGAAGAGATTATATGGGCTCAGATGAAAAAGAAACCGCCATTTCATTCTACCTGCTATTCTCTCTCTATACTACTTCTACCAAATCATGGTCTATGCCTTGTTCTTTTAAATCGGTGGTACAGTTTATTGAACCATATTGTAACGTATTACTAGTGTATTGTTGCCGGAGAAATGATCTCAAAGTCAATGTTGTACTTTAACAAAGCGTCTCCTTTTTCTTTCTTATCAAGCACGTGGTGTTATTTTGATAACCCATGCGTTCGAGAAGGTTTAGCGGAAGAGCGCTTGCCGAGATTCGATTTATCAAGTGGGACCGGGCTATTTTAATGACATTCTGAGATTATCAAACCTTTTTTTGTTGCGTGTACGTATTTTCCCTTCTTTCACATATTTTAAAAGAATGTTTTCAAATGTGTTAATATTTCGGTTTGAAAAAAACTTTTATAAATAATATTTGTTGAACAGAACAATAATATTTCAATTCTGGAGCACCAAATTCATGGTTGATATTTGTGCGTCAGAAATACATGGCAACAGGAAAATTTTGAAGCTTTACGAGAACGAACGACACAGGGAAAATAACATGGGACCATGGAAAAAGAAGAATGTAAACGTAAGAGATCTGCGTCGCTTAGGAGCGGTGACCTCAGTTTGTCACTGCTTTTAGCGAATCCTCCCCTCGCGTAACTAATATAACGAAGAAATGATTTGAAACACGAGACGCCTCAACATAAAATAGATTTTACATTGCCTCGACTACTTGCTCCAGTTCTTCCTGGAACCGTAGGTCATTCGTCGCCCTTGCAGTGAGAGCCCTCGATATCAGTGTGTCATTCATCGTTTTGTAACACCAAACGACAACATCTACAGAAATTTTTGGTACCAAGGATCCACAACTATTCCGAAGTCTTGGATGGATTAAAGTCACTTAGGAGTCTAACTTGTTACAAATGGAGGTTCTCGAGAAAGTCAAAGTCATCTGAGACTCTGCGTGTCTGAAGAGAACGATTGTGGTGAGTTCTGGTATACGTGAACTCCAAGGGCTGGGAGCCGGCGTTTCGCACTGCGCGAACTTCTGAGACTTTCAAATCGAATCGGGATTGCGTCTTCTGCAGTAGAATGTTGTTTGAATTCGTCTCGCGTCTTGTTCGGTCTTTACGCGTCTTTTTCTGCAGTGACGCGCTACTCAGGAGCAATGATCGAGCCTTGACTAATGTCGTCGTCGTTAAGCCCGAACTCATGGTTAGAAACTTTGACGTTGATGCAATTTTCAAAAACAGAGAAAAAGAGCACTCATTTGAGCGGAGACCTAACATGATGAGAAGAATGTCAAAAAAATCTTATTATATTACATTCACTTTTTTTGTATTCGAGCTTTGAGCGTCATTTTTGAGTTTCTCTACTCTGTCTCTGTAAATCCGCGGCCGTTACAGAATTACACCGTGCACACTGTGCGCACTGTACACCGTACAAATGTACACCGTACACTGTATAGTTACAGAATTACACCGTACACACTTAAATTTGCATGAGTGTTTGATGCACTATATTGTTTCGCACGTTACAGAATTACACCGTGCACACCGTTCCTCCAAAAAATATGAATTTTCTTCAATAATATCATGCCATATCAAGCAGCAAACGTGCGAAAGTTTAATAAACCATTGACGAAGTATAAATTTTCGGTTTAGAATTAGTTTCAATAATTGAAATATATCTAGTTTTGAGTAAATCAGTAAGTTATTCGCATCATCGTAATTTTTCAGGTCTGATGGAACAGTTCCGAGAAGGTCCAGAAGGGTTCTTTTACCAGTTCAGAGAGAAAAACATCGACTTAGCAGACGCTTTTTTTTTTGCACGGTGTAATTCTGTAACGGCCGCAGTGTACGGTGTACATTTGTACGGTGTACAGTGTGCACGGTGTAATTCTGTAACGGCCAAATCCGCTTATTATAGAGTTGCGAGCGCATATACGACTCTAAGCGTTTTTTGTTGTTGATATTTTGCAAGATCTCAGATGTATTAAAAAACAATGTTCTCATACCTCAAAGACAACTTTATTCTTGGGAGGAATTCTAGCTACTTGTTGTATGGGCCTCAAAATGTGCATTGTCATGTGTGCGTGTGTAGCTCAATGGGGAGAGCATTCGCCCGGAATGCGAAAGGTCACGGGTTCAGTTCCCGTCACACCACACGATTTTCGCACAAGTTTCTACGAACAATCAGCTCATCTGCTCGGTTTAAAAATCCGTTGCTTGAGATCAACGAGGAGTAGGGAAAACTCTTATTTACATACTGACAAATAAAGCAAGGTTTTCATACTGAAAGTTGTGATCGAGCACGGATTTGGTCTGTTACACTCAAAATTATCAAATCAAGCTCTTAAATAATTTTCACTAACATAGCTACGATTTCGATGATTTTATGAACCTTATATCAACTCAACAGTCGGGTGTTCGCACGGAATAGGAGCTGAGTTTCACTCTTTTTTGCTGGAGGGTGTTCCGGGGGCGCATAATGTATGCTGTGAAAAAGGGAACACCAGAGAAAATACAGAAGAGGAAACATCGCAATTGAGACAAAGAATGTGAATTTTTTATGGAGGAAAGCAGTGATAGAAGCGGTTTTTAAGTGAGGGAAGAAGCAATTTAGCACAATATTCAAACAATTTTACATTCTAAGTTTTTATAGGGTCTGTGGAAACTCACGTCGGCTACACAGTCTCTAAACAAATCACCATATGTTCTGATTCATATCTCTGTTAATCAAGTTCATTTTTTCTATGAAGCGAACTGGGAAAGAGCAAAATCGTAGCTAATTCATCCTTCCTTCAATTTTCGGAGTCGAATAACTTTTCTTATGAAAAAAGGATGGAATTTCTGTGTAAAGATTCATTTTAAGGCGGAAAAAACAAAAGCGACGCCCATTCCGCCCGCATTGACGTCTTCCTCCGCCGTCTTGTCGAAAACGCAGCCCGCCAGCGGCACAACAACAGCCGCCAGAGCGACCACATCATCGACACCTGCTTCGGCAGTGTCTCCAGGTTGAAATTAGGGGTAAAACGGTGTTTGTAGCTCAGAGAAGCTCTATCAGTTTTTTGAATTAGTTCTCCGATGTAAGTACCGGTAAAGAAGTGGTAACGCATTCGCTACAGCTAAGGATTAAAAGACTGGGTTTGCGAGGTTTCTCTGTGCGATAATTTAGTTGATCCCCTCACATTCAACGTAATGCCTCTGGAAAACTTTTAACTTTATTATCGTCATAGCTTGAAAAAGCTCGCTCGCAGTTGTAGAAACTTTTGGGTATGACCCCTTTTCGAGTGAAAAAGTCAATAAATGAGAAGCGAACTGTTGTCAAAGCGCAGAGAAGAGAAAGCTCCTCATTATTCTGACTCCGCCGCCCAAATAACGGTCTTTTTTTCTAAATTTGCATCAATGCTCGTGATTTATGGTACTGTTACTGCTTTGAGGACAGACTGACTTGAAAACCTCTCTTTTTGCCCTGTAAACAGCTCTATATTGAAACACGTTAGCCTCCGTTTGAGCGAATTTCAATCGATAATTCCGCCCTTTTTAAATGCGTAATGAAACCCTTGGTGACCACACAACTTGATTAGAAGTATGGGTCACCTACAAATACCAAATATCCCAAACGACTTCTTTCGGCCTGTTATGTTATCCTTTCTCTCCTCTCTCCTATGAATCCTTCTCATGCTCGTCTCATCATTTGAAATTCCTCAATAATCTCCACACTTGTAGACAGGGGCAGTAAATCTTCGGTTCATCAAAAATACAAGGCACATTTTCTCCAAATGGTGTGCTATATTCTCGAGAGAAAAAAAAATGATGTAGCACTAAAACGAGTTTGATGATGAAGTTGGTAAATCAAAGAAAACTAAACTACTAGTGTTTTCGTTCATTTATTTCATCGGAGATGAAAACTTTACTGGAGCATGGGCTGCTTGCACAATTCTGAAAATGGCACAAATATCACTCATCTAAGCGAAGTATTAGAATAAAGAGAATCGAGCGAGTCTTCAGAGTCTGGATTACACATATTGTTTAGTCTCTTTTTTAACCTCCACCTTGAGCTTGTTCCCTACTAATTTTTTTTTTGGAAAGAAGCAAGGAATGCGATCTATGAACATGAGTGCTCGATCAATCCAAAATGATGAGAACTAAATCACCTATGACTTCAAATACACATATAGAATCATTTTATCAAGTAAAGTTCATCTTGAATCTTGTGGCCAATCTGTTTCTTTCCACCCGCAGAAATATCAAGATGACTAATAATCAGAGAACGACAGGCCTTCAAAAGACCACGAGAGTGTGGTAGATGAAGTGTGCAGACGATCAAAGCTTTTGTATTACTACCTTTTTTGGATAGCACATAGATTTCACGCGCAGTGCGGATTAGATAAACACTGCCTGATTGTGACCTGAACACATCTGGGCTTATTGGTTGTATGAAAATGAATGTTCATGGGTAACCTCTGTTTGCAGTGAGTAATAGAATGACTGAAGAGGAACCTGGACCAACGCCTTCATCTTCTTCAGCTGGAAATCCAAAGTAATTTCATACATTATTAAAAGGCTATCAAGTTTCAGGAGAGTTCTGAGCCAAGTCAGAATTCACAAGGATAAGAAAGGGGCCGGAGTGTTCAGCATAGGTTAACGAAAGTAGCTTGCAGTTGTTGAAGAATTAGGAACACGAGGGATTTTCAAGGCGAGAGAGCCCGGAATAAAAAGAAGTGGTTTAAAGGTGAATGACAGAGAATTCACAGCTCATTAATCTAGAATCCCCCCCCCCTGCTAGAAGAGCGGGTTTTGTTCTCCTTCAAAGTTCTATGCAGGTGACCAATGGTGAATCCCCTCCTGCTAGAAGAGCGGGTTTTGTTCTCCTTCAAAGTTCTATGCAGGTGACCAATGGTGAATCCCCCCTTCTAGAAGAGCGGGTTTTGTTCTCCTTCAAAGTTCTATGCAGGTGACCAATGGTGAATCCCCCCCTGCTAGAAGAGCGGGTTTTGTTCTCCTTCAAAGTTCTATGCAGGTGACCAATGGTGAATCCCCCCCTGCTAGAAGAGCGGGTTTTGTTCTCCTTCAAAGTTCTATGCAGGTGACCAATGGTGAATCCCCCCTGCTAGAAGAGCGGGTTTTGTTCTCCTTCAAAGTTCTATGCAGGTGACCAATGGTGAATCCCCTCCTGCTAGAAGAGCGGGTTTTGTTCTCCTTCAAAGTTCTATGCAGGTGACCAATGGTGAATCCCCCCTTCTAGAAGAGCGGGTTTTGTTCTCCTTCAAAGTTCTATGCAGGTGACCAATGGTGAATCCCCCCCTGCTAGAAGAGCGGGTTTTGTTCTCCTTCAAAGTTCTATGCAGGTGACCAATGGTGAATCCCCCCCTGCTAGAAGAGCGGGTTTTGTTCTCCTTCAAAGTTCTATGCAGGTGACCAATGGTGAATCCCCCCTGCTAGAAGAGCGGGTTTTGTTCTCCTTCAAAGTTCTATGCAGGTGACCAATGGTGAACAGTGCACAATTAAAAAAAAAACTTTTTGTTAGGTTCTCAAAAACAAAACTAAATTTTAAAGCTTTTGATGATTTTATTTTGACAAGTTTCTGCATCGGCCCTGATGATTTCTCGAATGTTTTTTGTTATTGCCAACTAGCTAAGTTAAAATATGAAATGTTTATGAATTTATGAACTTATTCCTTGCAAATACATGTTGAATATTTACAAAGGAGGAATGTCGCTAACAGAGATATTATGTATCGTTTTAAATGGGTGTACAGGGTGCGTAAAAAGTATTGCAACACGGATATTGATCCATATCTTGGTTTTCATAAAAGCTATGAAATGGAAATTATCAGGTTTCATCCATAGCACCGGTATGTAAGATGTGTATGAACATCATTCGAATCGGCCTCCATGTTCACGAATGACAGCACGAAGTCTGCCTTCGTACTGGTCGACACATGCGCGCAAGTACTGCGGAGAGAGAGAGTCCCAGTACTTCTTGAGATCGGCTTTGAGGGAATCCAAACTTCGGTGTGCTGTAGCACACACTTTGGCCTGCATTTCACCCCAGATCGCGTAATCTAGCGGGTTCAGATCGGGTGACGACACGGGCCATTCTTCCTTTGCGATGAAGGCGGGTAGCGAGAGTTTGCACCACTCTTGAACGGTTTTGGCAGCAGGGGTTTTTTAGTGTGAAAGAAAAAGGGACAGACGCCCGCCGAAGGCGGTAAATTTTTTTCACATATGGGTCATCCCTTATGATTTTCAAACAGAGAACCGCCGAAAAAAAATTCACATAAGGGTCCCCCCTTACGATTTTTCAAATAAAAAAACAGAGGCCCGCCGAAGGCGAAAATTTTTTTTTCACATGAGGGTTCCCTCTTAGGGGTGAAAATTTTTTTTCTTTTTTTTCTCACATAAGGGTCTCCCTTACCTTTTTTTCACATAAGCGTCCCCCCTAAAGATTTGGAACACAGAGGCCCGCCGACAAAAGATCTGTCATGACTAAATAACCCCTGTTTGGCAGTGTGTGGAGGGGCTCTGTCCTGCTGGAAGACGTAGTGGCTTCCGTTGAAGTTGAAATCTGCCCAGGGTTTCAGATTAACTTGGAGGAAGGTTTTCAGGTAGACGTGACGGTCGACTTTGACGTGGGGCTCTATGAAGACGAGTGGACTTTTGCCGCTGGAGCAGATCGCTCCCCAAACCATCACCTGCGCTGGATGTTGTGTCCGGTTGACGATTCTTCCTCCAAGGTCTGCCAGCGTAGGTGTCTTAACCAATACGCGCACATTCTGGCTGTTGAAGGCAGTTTTAACGGTGAAAAGCTTCTCGTCGCTGAAGATGGTGCAGTGCATCTCACCCTTGCGCACTCGAACCAACAAAGCGTGCGCTTTCTTTGTTCTCGCAGCTTTATTTTGGTCGCTGACCAGCGCACGCTTCCTGCTCCGATACGAATTCATACCGAGCCCTCCAAAATCTGAAGTTCGCGGCCCATTTTTCGCATGCTTCTCTACGGATCCCGGAAGATGTGGTCTCTGATCTTCTTCACGTTTTTTTCGGCCAGTTACCGTCGCAGGGCGTCCTTTTCGATGAAGGTCTCCGACCTTCTCGAAACGTGAAATTGCCCGATGAACAGTTGTTCGGTGCAGTTTCAGAAGACGAGCGATGTCTGCGGGAGCCCGGTTTTGTGTGTGCATGGCGTTGATCACGATGCGCATTTGTTCGCGGCCACCATACCCTTCAAAGTTCACGGATTGTAACGAATTTTGGTCACAATACGCAGAAAACATTAGTAAAAATGAAAACACCTCAACATGAGGTACATTACAGTTGAATTTGAGTGTACGCTTGGTCAAACTTTGTTGCAATACTTTTTACGCACCCTGTATGTACGTATCCGCCACTCAGCCCGAAAAAAAATAATTTAACTCGAGATTTACCTCTCGGTGATAGTCGTTGCTATCTCTTCTGCTCCAGCTTACAGTAACATTCTTTTTTAGTGACATTTTTTTCGACCTTTCGAGAAATCAAGACATTCCACCTATGTATGTACGTATCCGCTGCATAGGATTGGCAGGTCTTTATATTATAACTGGTCGCTAATGCGAGTTTAAAAGTACCGAATACAAGAGGAAGGGGTTTTTTCTGACGAGCTGGAGTTCATCTGATGAGGTATTTGGGAGCCGAAGTGACCTCATGACAAATTAGGATGGAGAGGAGATGAAGAACGAGGAATCAGAAGAAAGAAGGCGATGGAAAACTTGAAATGTGGTTCAAAGTGAATTCATGAAGGGAGAGGGAAAGGGATTGATGGTTTTACGGGGCAGTTGAAGAGTGGAGACTAGCAAACGCAACCATCTCGAGAGCAGGGCGGATGAAAGAATTTTCATTTGTTCATTTATTTAGACTGCAAGTTTAGCTTCAGCCATAGACAATTTATGCGTCTCCAACTAGTTTCAAAAAATTGTTTTGTTTACTTTCATATTCTCAAAATTCATGTCAGGCAAGCAGGGGTGAATCGAACTGCAGACCACGGGTCTTCAGCTGCTGAAGAAAGCCTCCAGGTTACTTAATGTGATCTTTCGTGAAAAACTTCGATATATTCATTTTGAATTTAGCAACAACAAAAAAGATTTTCATGTCAATATGTAGCGGGTGAAACTCACACGGACTACGGCAACGTCTCCGGAAAGAAGCGTTTCGAAAGCGAGGGGGACTTTGTATGGAGAAATTTTGAGTTTATCAAAAGTTTCTAACAATTTTTGTTCTCTTAATTCTCTCAACAACAAGAATATCAATGAAAATAATAAGTTTCTACAAGTGAAAGTCTCATGCTAACTAAATTTAGTTTCTCCAAATAGCGATTTTCGCTGTGTAGAACTTTCATCGTCATAAATCACGTTCTCGGCTGTCTTCAGTTCTCAGCCCGATTTTCGCCGGTTTTTTTCGTTCTTTCATCTTCTTCTTCCTAGCGTTATTCCCGCTGAAGAGCGGGGTCCGCTGTGTAGATAGCACTTCGCCACATCATACGATTCGAGGCGTCTTCGGCTATCAGCTCGATAGCCGCCATGTCTTGTTCTATGGTGTCTCTCAATCTAAGCTTCGGTCTACCTCTTGGTCTTCTACCCTGGATTTCTATGTTCCAAGCAGATTTGGGAACGGAGTCAGGATTGGATCTCAGCATGTGTCCGTACCACCTAAGCCGGGACTCTCTGAGTTTTTCGGGTAATGGGGCAACTCCTAAACGAGCTCTTATCGTTTCGTTGCGAATCATGTCTTTCCGGGTGACTCCGAGGCTCCATCTCAACATCTTCATTTCTATTACATGGAGCATCTGCTGGGTCTTTGCTGTTGAAGGAGTGCATTCGAGTCCATATAGAGCAACTGGTCGTACGACTGATTTATAGATCTTACTTTTCAGTCGATCAGACATGCGTCTGTCGCATAGGATACCAGTCGATTCCCTCCATTTGAGCCATGCTGCGTTGATTCTGGCACTGAAAGCGGCTGTTGGGTCCCCGTCTGTGGATATTTGAGAACCCAAATACTTGAAGTGCTCGACTTTCCGTAGCTAAGTGTTGTGTACTTTTATGAAGCTTGGGTCTTGGATTGTACTTTTTCGTTCTTTCATAGATCAATATGTTAATTTACTTACTGAGAACACTTGAGTGAATATGGAATTGTTGAAGATACCGTCTGACGCACCTCCACCAACAACGCTAGGAAGGCATGTCAACTACGGAGGAGGTCAGCGACAACATCCCAGCGCGAATTAGCTATATCTCCTCGGTAATCTAGTGATAACGCGTTCGCTCTAGATAAGAAAGGGGAGAGTGGGTTCGAGACCGCGCGGTATGCCAACTTTCTCCAAACTATGATTTGTCAATTCAATCACAGTTAACGTAATGCCTCCTAAAAGTCTATCTATTTCAATAGGTCGAGCAAGACTAAAAAAATCTCAATTATAATTTGTTTTTTCTTCTTCAAAAGGGACCCCTCACCAATCTATAGGTAAGAAGAAGAGAACTTGGTTTCAACCCGTGTGGAACAGCTTTCGCATGTGAGATAGCTTAATCGATCTCACCACACGTAACGCTACTGAAGGATCTGTAGATTTCGTAACGGTCATTTCTAAACAACTTGCAATTGTTTGAAAAATGCAACAAAAAAGCCTCTTCTCTCAGCTGAGGGGTTTGGAATAATGAGAAACAAGTTAGTGGAGAGAAGGGAGAATTTCTAATTATTTTAGACTCCCCCACTCATTTTTTTCTTCAAAATGAACGGTCATTTTTTGATATTCATCATAGCAGTGCGGGTGACCTATAAACCGGTCTTCCTATCTCGAAGTATTGTATTCGTGTTTGTTGTTTGCTCAAAAATCCCTGTAAGAAAGTTCTCTGAAATAGTTTGGTGAAGTGATCAAAGGTTTAAATTTCAAGTCTCACTGTCTGTTTTCGGGCTTCTTTTTCCAACATCGTGGGTTTCTGCCATAGGAAAAATTTGTCTTGATTTTTCAAAAGGTCGATCGCTAAAATAGGGGATCAAGTTTCACTTTCAACTTTACGAAACCGGTTGAGGCTGAAACGTTCTATTCATGAAGAGGAATGAAGTTTTTTTCTTCAATTCTAGCTGTGAAAACTGTGATAGATTCATTCTGAGTGAGGGAGGGTCGGTAGCAGGGTGTTTCTTAGCACCCGCACAATTTTGTTCGAGCGCATAGATTTTTAAAATTTCAGAGTTCAACATTCAATTTTTCCAATGATTTAGAATTCCAAACGCATAGGTTTCCATTTTTTCGGGGTTTTTGGAAAGCGCATAGACTTTTTTACCCGCGGTGCGGGTCAGAGAAACACCCTGGTCGGTAGGTCGATCGCCCGAAAACTTTTTTTTGCCAGTTGGCAGTTTACCTATGGTTTCTGCTCACATTAATAGAGCGAAAACTGGCGTGAAACACTATTAACTCTCGATCAAAGGACATTTCATTGCTACCCGTTGGTCTTGAAGCTAATTCACACATTTGGTGGGGGAGTTTATGTGCCCTTTTCGCACGCAATATAAAACCGTTTTGTTTGATGTTCATATGTTGAATTTTTTTAGATTTTGAGAAACACTCCATTCTGTACCCTTAACCTTTATCTCGATTCTTATTATATCAGACTCTTTCCTCGAAGATCAGGTTTTTCAACAATCGAAGTGAATTTTGGTGAAATATGAGAAAGCTAAGGTCCACCGGTAGGCCGACGAGAGTGAAGGCAGTCAAGTAGTCTATTCACTATATCCGAAGAGGTGAAATATGAGAAAGCTAAGGTCCACCGGTAGGCCGACGAGAGCGAAGGCAGTCAAGTAGTCTCTTCACTATATCCGAAGAGGTGAAATATGAGAAAGCTAAGGTCCACCGGTAGGCCGAAGAGAGCGAAGGCAGTCAAGTAGTCTCTTCACTATATCCGAAGACAGACAACTCGTCAATTTGCCTAAGATCAAAGGTATGTTACTTTATTCGACAAGTTTCCAAAAATACAAAATCGCCATGATGATTTATAAAAAAAGTAACTCTCTTCTAACTCGATGAAGTTAGTATTGTTTCTGATACTTAATTAAGACTTGTGATTTTTCATCAGTATCACAGCCCCCCCCTTTTTTTCCCCTTTACACACCGCCACTAAGCTTTATGTGTAATGTAGTCCATGCATACCTTTGTTTATATGTAATTTGCTTTTGTCTTAAATACCTACATGCTTGGAATAAAGAGTGAATGAATGAAATAATCAGTCTCGAAGTTGGGATATTGCATGGATAACAAGTAGATACTTGGGATATTGCATGATAACAAGTAGATACTTGGGATATTGCACGATAGCAAGTAGATACTCTCGCTATAGCGAATTTCTCTCATCGGTTCACTTTAAACTTTAATAAAAATTGAAAATATATAGATAACAGGTTTTCTTTTCTGAACGAATAAAGAAAATTATATCTCTTTAATCCGCCCCGCACTCAAAGTTAAAAGATGGTGCGAATCTCCGAAAAACCAGTCATGCTTATTTTTTGTTTGTATAGCATTCACTATTTTTCTGCTGCAAACAACCGCTTTCTTTCAAAAGCAGATCGTTTCTAATAAATGACATTTCTATTACGATCTGAAAGCTTCTTAACGGTTGTTTAAGAACAAATTGCTAAAAATCATTGAATATATTGAAATCTTCGTATAAAATGTATGTCAAGAAAGTGGTTGTTTGAGAGTCGAGTGAGGAGGAACGAGAGGAACTTTTCATGCAGAAGCTGCGGCAGTGTAGTATAGTCTTCGACTTCGCGACCGACCCACTCTCTGATCTTAAGTTCAAGGAGGTTCCTCACACTTTTTTCTAGTTTTTTTCTTTTACGTTTTAAGTTCACTAGATATGAATGTTAGTCCACTTGAATTCAATGGATGTGAGGTTAGTAATGCTTCTAAATGGATTACAAAATGTTATTACAACACAAATTGTTGTGAAATATAATTTCTTCACCAGGTCCCTTATGATACCAGTCTAAGGAATGTCACCAGGTCCCTTATGATACCAGTCTAAGGAATGTCACCAGGTCCCTTATGATACCAGTCTAAGGAATGTCACCAGGTCCCTTATGATACCAGTCTAAGGAATGTAGTGCTAGTTGTAAAAAAAATGGGAAAAGGCTTGAAATGATGTAGAGATAAGTAGATAAAGAGTATAATAAGACCGAAGTAGAAGATAATGTAGGTCATTTACGTGGTGAGCATCTATGCGCTAACCTAGTTGGTGGTGAGCATCTATCTTCTTCTTCCTCGCGCTTGTTCCCGCCTCGCGACAGGGTACGCGCTCCCCTGAGATGCAGGACAGACCTATCCTGGTAGAACCAGTGGCTGCCTGCTAGATCACTGCTAGTGTAATTAGCAGCAGTGGGGAGAGTCAGATTCGTGCATGAGCACTACCAACATTTCTAAACCCCCTTGGTTTGGGTGGATCTGTCCGGGGTGGGAGTCGAACTCGGGACTCTTCGCACAATGGTCTAACACACTAACCACTATGCCACGCCCGGACTCGTGAGCATCTATGCGCTAACCTAGTTGGTGGTGAGCATCTATGCGCTAACCTAGTTGGTGGTGAGCATCTATGCGCTAACCTAGTTGGGGGTGAGCATCTATGCGCTAACCTAGTTGGTGTGAGCATCTATGCGCTAACCTAGTTGGTGGTGAGCATCTATGCGCTAACCTAGTTGGTGGTGAGCATCTATGCGCTAACCTAGTTGGTTACTGTTTGAGCCCTTTTTGTAGTGCGTGTCAAATAAGACATAGATACTCACGAGAAGTGGATACTTCTCCAACAGAGTCTCCAAGCTTGCAGTATATAGTAGCTTTATTGAAAAAAAGGACGGTTTGTTTGTGATCAAGTCTCTTCGAAACATAAACTTGCAGATGTTTGAAACAGAGACCCGTGTTCTCACAGCAGGACTGAGATCACGGGTCTCGACCATTGAACCCCTCATCATGAGTCAAAGAGAAAGAGAGAGAGCGAGATTGATATGGATAAAGAGACAGAAAGAGTCCGTGCGTCGCATAATGGTAGTGTGTTTGACTATTGTGCGAAGAGTCCTGCGTTCGACTTCCTCCCCTGACAGATCCACTAAAACCAAGGGGTTGAGTAATGTTGGTAGTGCTCATGCACGAATCGGGCTCTCACACTAGCAGTGATCATAGGTAAACTGCCAACTGGCAAAAAAAAGATTTTCTGGGGCGATCGACCCTATCGAAATGAATGTATTAGAGTGTTCACAGCTAAAAGTTGAAGATAAAAAAATTTCAATCCTCTACATTAATAGACAGTTTCATTGGCTATAACTCAGCCTCAACCGGTTTCTTAAAGTTAGTAATGCAAGTTTTAACCTACTTCAGCGATCGACCTATTGAAAAATCAAGACATATTTATTCGATGGCAGTGATATAGCGGGCAGCCACTGGTTTTAATATGATAGGTCTGTCCTGCATCTCAGGGGAGTGCGTACCCTGCTGCGAGGCGGGAACAAGCTCGAGCAAGATTATTATTATTATTAAAGAGTCGGAAAGATACTTCGCACCAGGGTTTAAATAAGTCATGTGAGACCCTCTGTCGTCTGGTCTCTCTTTTTTTCGAATCATAAGGGGGACCCTTATGTAAAAAGAAATTTTTTTGCGGGTGTCTGTTTTTTTTGGAAAGCATAAGGGACCCTTACGTGAAAAATAATGTTTCCGCCTCCGGCGGGCGTTTGTACTTTTTTATTGCACACTGAAAACCCCTTCTTCTCGCTGATACTCCGCAACGCAACTTTGTGTCCATCCTAGGTAAAGCGAGCAGCTCTGAATGAGATGATCGACTATTTGACGGGAACAAGGGGCGCAATCACTGATGCCATCTATCCCGAAGCAGTTCACATGGTTATTCATTACAATTTCAGCTTTTTAAACAATTTCGGTCTCAACTTGTTTTGACGCGAGAACATAGGGTCGATGAACTTGTTAAAACTCACGGCTTACTCTCTTACCGTAGTTCTAAGCCCTCCGCTCAAATTCGCGGTTTTTTTCAAGTTTCCACCAGTGCAAGGTACTTATAGGAGAGATCAGTTTGTGTGAAATTTGTATTTTGCAGCTTTCTAAATCTTGGCTTACAAGCACTTGTCAAAAAATTGGTAAGCGAACGTTTTTCCAAGCACGAGAAGAGGGGGAATAATTAGTTTAACTCTCGTTTCTCTGCCCTTCATCTCTCGCTCGGATGAGTGGTATTTTCTGACAAGTGCAAAAGAGCCCTGCTCTGGTTTATTGTTATACCGAAGGCTGAAGTAACTTTTTTTAAATGTCTTCTTCCTCTGCTTTTTTATTTGCTATTTTTCTCGAATCCACCAGTTTGAAGTTTTTTTGTGCGATTTCTCACATTTTTCTTGAACTTTTTCCCGAATTCAAGAATAAGCAGTAAATTCTGTATGAGCGAAAGCAAGAACGTGAGATTTTGCTCTTGAACTTAAGTTTTGTGAGAAGCGCGGGAAAATTTCCAAGTCGGTTCCCAAGCTTTTTTATCTGAAAGTAGTAGTTGTTACTTTGAAGTCACTGCTGAATAGGACAGTTGAGTTGCTGCCTGGGGGAATATTCTAGCGAAATCAGAAATGTCAGATTTTGGCCGCTCAATTTTGTTCAATTTACTGTTGCTGGAAATACACCAGAAGTGGCAGTTTAGGCTTCTTGTGATGATCATACCCTCATTCGGTTATGAATGATATAGGCCATCAAAACTTTTCAAACCTAATAATTTAACCAATTGAAATTTTTTTTTCGTTCGTGTGTTCCTTCATACGTGAGGATATCGGGAAAGAAACGCGTTAAACTCTGAGAGCCGTGAACAAAGACGAAAGCTGTGTATGTTTCGAAAAACAAGCCTGGGCCCCCAAGAACACTCAATCTCTGATATGAACTATTTCCTTTTAAACAGGTCTGGTACCTTATGCTAATATTTTTTCTGTAGCAAGGTATATAGTGACCTGCCACTCCTATGCGGCGGATACGTAAATTGATAGGTACAATGTCTTGATTTCTCGATGGGTCGAAAAAAATGTCACTAAAAAGAATGTTACTGTAATCTGGAGCAGAAGAGATATCAACGACTATCACCGAGAGGAAAATCTCGAGTTCAATTTTTTTCGGGTTCAGTGGCGGATACGTTCATACACCCATTTGAACCGACACATAATATCCCTGTCTGTAGCCCTTTCTAATTTTTTTCGCTTGAAGTTTAGGTTTGTTTGCAGTTCTCTGTGAATCTCTTTCGAGTCCTCTCTCCACCCTCGAATCCAGCCGGCGCCGAATATGACCCTGACGAGGATGAACCCACCCTCGAAGCAGCATGGCCTCATCTACAGGTTCGCATCCACTGTTGATTCAGATGTTTGCATAGCGCAAATATTTAAGCATATATTTCGGCAGAATGTATTTTTAATTCATGTGCTCATTGAAAAAACTCAACGGTTCACCGGTTTCTATAAAAATCCCTTAATGGTTCCCTCGCACACACTAAACATTACCCTGAACTCTACCGTTTATTCAAAATCCCATCTCTGATATGAACTGGTTTCTTCATAACTGCTGTTGATTATAAATTTTAGCTTACACTCATATAATTCCGCTTCTTCTCTTTTGTGGAGAATTTGAATGACAGCTGAAGTTTTCAGTTGATTTACGAGTTTTTCCTCCGCTTTCTTGAATCGGCGGATTTCCAACCGAACATTGCGAAGAAGTACATCGACCAGAAGTTTCTTCTAAGGGTAAGTCGGATAAACTTAATTGGATGCTGCCTCACTCATAGCACTGTCTCATGGAGAAACAATATGTCCATGGTGGTTCTGAATAATAATAAATTGCGGTCGCTTACGGATATTGAGATACAGCTAAGTTTAATCTCGCTTTTGCATGTGGAATTCCGAAGAATGCTTTGCTTTTTATCTATTCATTCACAGAAAAGGGGGATTTTTTGAGAATAATATCACCTTCTTCTTTTTCATTTCTTAATTTTATCATATATAAAAATCCATGTTATATTGTTTTTATATTTCGATTCCACGTTAAACATACACATGTACATGGAAATAAAGAATGAAAGAATGATTGAATATTAAGGAATAGCTGTGTAATAAGCAATAATAGTTAAGTAAGGAACTCTGATTCGGAGACTTGGCTGAGATTATTGAGAAAGAACAAAGTTGTCAGATTCTTTAACATAAATAATGCTGAACCTCTCCTCTCTCGCTCAGTGCTCATTATTCTAGTCCATAGTTTCTGCGACCTTTCGTTTTTCCAATGTTTCCAAAAAAGCAGGTTTATAAGACTCTATAACTTATGCAATATTTTCGATCTTCATTCTAGCCCAATTGATTCTTGAAGAATCAATGGTTCAAAAATGGTATAATAACAAATTTAAAGAAAAACTATAAAAATATGAGACATATAAAACCAGTCACCGAGGGGTTTAGTCTGCAAAGGAAGGGATATTGAGCTTCGGCGTTGAGAAGTACACGATGTTTCAGCTGCTGGACCTGACTGACTCAGAAGACCCCCGAGAGCGGGACTTTCTGAAGACGACCCTGCATAGGATATATGGAAAGTTCCTCGGACTACGCGCTTTCATTAGGAAACAAGTTAGTCGTTCTGTTTCTTTAAATCTATGTGCTTTCATCAGAAAACAACTTAGATGTTCGGTTTTTTCAGTTGGAGAATGATCCTGTCTCATTCGTATACACACTAGCAATGAACAAAGATGACCACTGGTTCCAAATAGATCAATCTGCTGCCTAAATCAAAATAGCGCTTATCATGCCACGAGGCGGTAATGCTTCATCTCAGAATTTTTCTTTGAACTCCCCTTCAAACTTTAGACCCACTCTCTTCATTATTTTTCTCGGGGAGCGACTCACCCCGCAGTGTGAGGGAGAGAAACACTCTGGTGATGTTTAAGAAGCCCTACGACTAGGGTTTATAAATGGGTATTTCCTATAACTAAGTGAACCTTGTCTAGAGAGAGAAATCAAACAACAACTGGAAAATTTATTTGGATTTTTAGTGTTCGATGGTTCTAAATGATTTCTTCTGTTTCAATGTTCGAGTTTAAAATGAAGAATTTTTTCTTGAAGTTCAAACTCCTTGTTATTAATTTTGTTGCTTGAGATCAACAACATCTTCTATTGCTTCATATACGAGACTGAGAGGCACAATGGAATAGCTGAGTTACTAGAAATTCTTGGAAGGTTCTATATTTTCATTCTTAGGTTTATGTTGAGAAGATTTCGATTACTCAGTTGTGGTTGTATTCAATGTGTATTATATGCAACAACATTCCCTCGACTCTACAGATTGGAGGAGCCCTTTTTAAAATCTCAGAAAAGCCTAAAATGAAATATTTCATTGATTTTCAGTATAATCAACGGATTTGCGGTTCCACTGAAAGAAGAGCACAAGACTTTTCTGTTGAGAGTGCTGCTTCCTCTACATAAGGTATGGTGGACCTCCTTTGTCGGGCGAATATAGGTTATCTTATCCTATTATTGATTTCAGAGAGTCCGGGCGTGGCATAATGGTAGTGTGTTTGACTATTGTACGAAGAGTCCCGAGTTCGACTCCCACCCCGGACAGATCCACCTTTGTTGTTGTTGTCTTGCCCATAGGTCCTGTCGAGGGGATAGGTTGGTGGTGAGGATCCTTTTGAGTCCGGAGAGATTTTCTCCGTCTACACTCGCACCGCAGTCGGCGATCCTCTTGGCGAGACCCATTCGTTAACCGGAGAAGGGCAAGAGGTTATTTTACTGGCGCCTCGACTCGCCATTGAAAAGTTTAGCGGAGTATCGGCTGATGTTTTGTCCGGTGGCATGCTCAGGCCGGTCCGGCATCGCCCTCCTTTGACGAGCTATACTACCCAGTTTTGGTCCGCGGCGGGATTTCTCCCGCTACCTCCCAGCACGAATTCTTCGTAGGGAGGCGTCCCTCTATCCGCCACCTGAGGTCGCGCTCGATTCTGGACTGGATAATCCGGCTCCATCCGTGACAGGCTCTCAAGGCTGTAGAGTCACGAATGGCCACTGTTGCCAGTGTGTTTCGAGTTTTAGAAGCTTCATCTGGACAGATCCACCTAAACCATGGGGGTTAAGAAATGTTGGTAATGCTCACGCACGAATCTGACTCTATCCATTGCTGCTTTTCACACTAGCAGTAATATAGCGAGAAGCCACTGGTTCTACCAGGATAGGTCTGTCCTGCACGGAAGCGCGTACCCTGCCGCGAGGCGGGAACAAGCGCGAGGAATATTATTATCATTATTATTATTATTATTATCAATTTTTCAGAGAGAATCCATTGGGGAAAGACAAGAAACAAAGTTGACGAAAGAGATTGAAGATGAAGTAGTTGAATATATCTGGGTTTCTTTATAACTGGCTCAGTTTGATATAATGTCTTGGTAAAATGTTTTAAACGGTTCAAGGTGAAATCGCTTTCTGTGTATCATCCGCAGTTGGCATACTGTATCGTACAGTTCATTGAAAAGGATCCCGCACTTACGGAACCCGTCATAATGGGTATGCTCAAGTTCTGGCCCAAGATCCACTCACCAAAAGAGGTTGGTCGTATGAATGAAGCTTGGTCTCAAAAGGAAAGCTTTCGGTATGGTTTCATGAAGATGAAGTTGCAATTGAAGGTGATGTTCTTGAACGAATTGGAGGAAGTATTGGATGTGATTGAACCAGCAGAGTTCCAGAAAGTTAGTCTGGTTTTGCTAGAACTTTCCACAGTCATTCGTTTTTTTCCAAAAGTACATAAAGATTTAGGCTCTAAAAAACATGTTTTTTTCTAAAGAATGAATTGGTTGAAAGATATAAAGTATTCGAATGTATTGTACTCAGTCACGGGTTAAATAGTTAACGGAGCAGCGATGTCGGCGCATACATGCTCGCGCCAAATGATCTACATTCTCTTCTTCTTCTTATATTATAGTTCACTTCGTCTCTACTTCTCTTTTCATTCTTTTTGCTTTTACCCATCTTTTTTTTCCAATTCATTCGGCGCGTATAAACAACTCTTAAAACTGTCTCATTTAGCGCGTAATTGTATTTAGTAGTCGTTAAATTTCAGAAATTAGAGAACTTATTGCAAACAGAGAATATATATCACCAGTTCTTTTATGAAGAGCGTATAGAGTGCAGGCGTTAAATGAGACCGGTCTAAAGCTTGTTTGTACACGCCGAGCGAGTTGAAGAAAAGATGAGGAAAGGCAATTAGAGTGGAAAGAAAAGTAAAATAGAACGGAAGGAGAAGAGAATGTAGATCATTTTCGGCGTGAACATGTCTGCGCCAAGATAGCTGGACCGGTAACCATTTAACCCCTGATAGAGTGCTGATAAGTACATATAATAAGTTTTCAAAAAGGTTAATAAGATGTTCAACGCAGATCTTCAAGTTTTTGAAGATGTTTTTGAGAGGAAAGGCCGAATATTTTAGGAGCCTCACCTTTCAGCCTCAAAGTGATCAAGGAGTTAAATTTCTTTTTTTATTGTCAAGGTTATGCGACCGATGTTTCACCAAATAGCTCGCTGTGTCAGCTCACCACATTTCCAGGTTCATTTTTCTATCATTTTCCAACTATATGTTGATTGAAAAAATTAATCATTCATTTTTATCTAACTGGCGGGAAAATTAACGCTAGAACGTGAAAGAGAAGCGGATAATATAGTAGGAGAACCGTAAAAAGGAATTCAAACGAATGCAGAATTTGAGAGTAGAAGCACATAAAGAGTCTCGTGGTATGTTTTTTTTGCCAGAGGAACTTTTTTCAACGAAGAAGCAACAGTAACAAGAAAGATGCGAAGATCTCACGAAGGGTGCAATAATAACTACGTTAGCCTTCCCAATAGCTGTCTTTATAATAGAAAGGCGAGCCACTCTTCCTTGTCTGAATTATGTAGACGAGGATCAGACAACTTCATGATTGTGCCATCGCCGTTGTTCTACGGTGGTAGAGACCTTCCGGGTGTTACTCTGACCCGCACTACGGACAAAAATCTATGCGCTTTCCAAAATTACCGAGAAGCATTTAAATGTATGCGCTTGGAAAAAAATTTCTCGGCTTTTTCGTAGGGAAAGTACAAGTCTTTTTCGTAGGAAAAGAAAGTACAAGGAAAAATTTAATGTTAGCAATCTGAAATTTTAAGAATCTATGCGGTCGAAAAAAGTAGTGTGGGTGCTTAATAATACTCTGGACCTGATAAGATCACGAATTTTATTCCATGGGATAAAGAATATATTTATCAGCTTTCGTAGAAACAAAGGCTAAACTAGAGATCACAAGTCAAAGAATTCAGAAATGAGCTCAGCCACGAATAAATCGGGAATCCTCATGTTACCGCGAGAAAAAAGCACCCTGGCCAAAAGCAACAAAGAGAACATAACTTTATAACATGTGATTAAGGTTGTTGTTGTTGTTGTTGTTGTTGTTGCCGGTTGTAGCCGTCATCGAAGAGCGAGGCCCACGTGATATGTTTCTTTTCGCTTCGTCTTTCGTTGTGTAGAAATCGTCAATTTTTTTTTACAAAGTGCATGAACTTTATGGAAGGAACATCTGAATTTTCTCTAGTTAGCAAGATCACAATACTCGTTTCTTCTATTCTTCAAATTCTAAGTTACACAATTTAAAAGCAGTTTTGAATAGACATCTTCAAGAAGTTTGCCACTTCTCGTGGTTTCTCCGATAAGTCGGTGAGTGAGAGTGTCGTAGGGTCGCCAATGCAATCGAACAGGTGTGCGACGTCATGAGGTGTGGATGAGCATGTTGGGCAGACGTCTGGGATGGACTCGTCGATACGGTGTAGATACGAGTTTGTGAATCTGCTGAATCCGGATCGAAGCTGGGAGAGCGTACATTTTTTGCTGCGGGGAAAGTCATTTTCTTCCACGTTGATGTCGGGCGGGGGTTCACCTCCGAGAATGACGACGCCTTTCATTGATTGGAATTCGAAACACACTGGCAACAGTGGCCATTCGTGACTCTACAGCCTTAAGAGCCTGTCACGGATGGAGCCGGATCATCCAGTCCAGAATCGAGCGCGACCTCAGGTGGCGGATAGAGGGATGCCTCCCTACGAATAATTCGTGCTGGGAGGTAGCGGAAGAAATCCCGCCGCGGACCAAAACTGGGTAGTATAGCTCGTCAAAGGAGGGCGATGCCGGACCGGCCTGGGCATGCCACCGGACAAAACATCAGCCGATACTCCGCTTTACTTTTCAATGGCGAGTCGAGGCGCCAGTCAAATAGCCTCTTGCCTATCTCCGGTCAACGACAGGCGAGACGTCTCTACTCCCACCCAAAACGATGCTAGGCCGGCTTGACCACCCACTCACAAGGCCTATAGCATGAACAGGTTGCTACAACGATGTCCGCCTTCACAAGGTGCAGCATGACAGTCTCAGGACTGCAAAGGACATCAAAACCCTTCTCCGGACGCATATTGTCCGAAGAACACGAGAACTTCTCTCATTAAAGAGAGTGTTCATAACCAAGTCTTCGATGCGGGATGCTTGCCGGCAACAACAACAACAACAACATTGATTGGAGTTCGCTGGAGACCATCATTGTGTGTGTGTGGCGTTTGCGACGAGTTTCCCGTTGAGAGGGTCTGTTGCTGTTGAGGCTGCGGACTCGACCGTGTGCTTGCAGCTCATGATGATGTCTTTTTTTTCATGGTGCGTGGTGGAGCATGACTTTCCAAGAGGCCGTGATGGTTGTAAACTGGATCCATTGTCCTGGCGAGGTATTGAGCGGAGAGCATGTGGAGGTGTGACTTTGTGCGCATGACCTTGGACTCTCTGTGTAAGTGATCGGTGTCTGCCATCTGATGATTGCCCGTGACTGGCATTCGCGGAGACCGGCATTCTGGGCGCGTTGGATCCTTTCGAGGGCCGAAGCGGATAAGAAAGTAGACCATGCGGGGGCGGCGTAACTGGAGATCGCTTGCGAGAGCAGCAAAATCAACAGTCACACTGTTTACCCCATGGACGAAGCAGGCAAACTATCACCCTATCATTAAAATAAACAACACGCCCCTTCCGCTCGAAATGAAGCCCAAAATCCTCGGAGTAACCTTCGACTCGATGCTAACCTTCGCCGAACACGCCAAGAAACAACAAGGAAAAGTATCCAGAAGAAACAATCTACTCCGTGCACTCACGGGCACCACTTGGGGTCAACAAAAAGAAACCGTGATCAACACCTTCAAAGCAATCGGCCGCTCCGTCCTAAACTACGCTGCACCAATCTGGACCCCCTACTCTCTCTAGTGCTGACTTCGAAAGACTACAGCGTACTCAAAACGCTGCTATGCGCACAGCAACTGGATGCCACCTAATGTCCTCCTCTGATAATCTAAATCAAGAAACTCTCATGCTGCCTATCAGAGATCACTGCAACATGCTGTCAAACCAATTCTATGCTGCTAGTCTGAACACAGCACACCCTACTCATTGGCTAACTCAACAACCACCACCACCCAGGGCGATGAAACCTACACTTCAAGATCTTTCCAACCACATCTCACAAAGTGGAATCTCTACGAAAGAACTACAAAAAGAAATCCACACTACGGCGGTCAACGAAGCCTTGAAGTCATACAAGCCTAATCCAATACTAGGAACATCACCCCCTCCGATAACAGCCAATGAAAGACAACTACCAAGGGCAACACGCACAAGATTCAGCCAACTTCGCTCGGGTTACTGTAATCTTCTGAATGATTACAAAAACCGAATAGATCCGAATATTCCGAACAAATGTCCTGACTGCTCTGCAACGCCACACAACGTAATTCATGCGCTATCATGCCCGAAACTCCCGACTCAATGCCATCCCTCAGAACTCTGGACCAACCCAGGATAAAAAAAGTAGCCAAAGCGCTAAACCACTAACGATGATGATGATGATCGTTTTAATTGTTTACTATGTAAACTGTGTTCGCCACAAGATGAACTTTTCGCCCAAGGGGCAACAACAACATCGCTTGCGAGATAGCTTTGAAGGTTGTCCGTAAGGATTCCTTCTGATTGCCCCAGGTGCTACCGGCGAGGGCCTTCAGGACGTTGTTTCTCTGTGACATGCGGGCTGCGATGTCTCTGACGTGGTGGCTGAACGTGAACATGGTGTTGAAAGTTACGCCGAGGATCTTTGCGAGCTTGACTGTTGGGACAGTGGTTCCTCCGATGGATACGTCCAGGACCGTGTTGTATTCTTTGCTGAAAGACCGTGTTGTATTCAAAGTCATGTGATTGAGGTGGCGGAGCGGGCTTTGTACTACTGGAACAACGAGTATGTGATGTCTCTCATCGGTGAAAATGCTCAAGTTATTCTACCCATCGTGTTTCCCGCACTCTACAAGAACAGCAAAACACACTGGAACAAGTTAGCCTATCCATGAGGGTCCTTTTTTGTTGTTTGTGAATCTAACAGATTTCGTGTAAAACAAAGGCTTGAGCTTGAATGATGAAGCATGAGGAGAGCCTAGTTAAGGTTGGATCATAATTTTGAAAACCACCCTTTTTTTCAGCGGGGGCTTCTAGAATTATGGGAAGCTCTCCCCTTTATGCCCTTTACCTCACGTTCGATTGTTATCATTCCAGACTAATCTGTTCAAAAAGTTGTAGTTTTTTCAGTTTTCAACAATTGCAAGATGCTTTTTGAAGCTATAAATTGGATCTAACACAGTAGTTTTTTAGATTTTTTAACTAATTTATTTAATTAGGGATTTTAACGATTCATTAAGTTAAAAAGGATTTCAAATGATCTAGCGCATCTTGAATTGCACCTATCTTGAGGACTATCCATGGTTTGATCTACAACGCGCTGAAGCTCTCAATGGAGATCAATCAGCGGTTGTTTGATGAGTGCTCCCAGAACTACGCGAAGGTTGGCATACAATGAGTTGTTGTTGTTGTCTTGCCCAACGGGTAAATCTTCCTTCGCGAGACACTGGAGGAAGTCGTTGAAGCTCTCGACCCTCCACCGTTGTAAGCCCACTCTCTTCTCTCTCTTTTTTGAGTTAGAGATTAGTTAGAGATACAATGAGTTAGAGATGAAGAGAAGATAAGGAAAGATACTCACCAAAGCAATTTCCCGGGTCGCGTGTTCATTTTGCCCGCACTGCGGATGAAATCTGTGGCTAGTAGTAACGAATTCTCTATTTGTATGGTATTCTATATTTTTTGCATATATTAGGTCTCTCTCTACTGAGCATGTGGTTCGTTCATTATCAGTTTTTTAAAAAAATCAATTATATTGAAGATTATTTTGTGAGTGGTTAGTTACAGCCTAGTTCTGGTTATTTCTCTCACCCTTTATTGCGAAATAATTCTATGAGCTCCATGAAGAACCTTGCGAAAAAAAAGTATTTTGTTTTCATCGCTTTTACTCTTCTTTTGTGTGCGTTTGCTTCTAATGAAAATTAACCTCGTTTATTAGTGTGTCTCTCCGTCCTGATCCATTGGGTATCTGGTGACATCACATTAGTGCAAAGCTAGAAAGCTGTTATTTAAGGTTAAGAGAAGATTCGGCGAAATTTTGAGTGTAATGCATGTTGTCATTGTAGAGTCATGGGAAATTCCGATATTTCAAAAGGTTCCGATTCATCAAAGAAACAAGTTTTGAGAATTTCTCTTCCAAAATATACTCGAGAAAAGGCATAGCTCTATGTATTATTCCCAGAGATTTTGTTTTATGTAATCATTCCATGTTACAGTAAAAACACAACTAATATTCGAGTATACATTGTTGATGTTCATTCATTATTTCATTCATAGTTGTTGTTGTTGTTGTTGTTGTTGTTGTTGCCGGCAAACGTTTTGCGTCGAAGAGAGTCGGCTATGGAGAGCCGCTCTCTCCCTCTCTCTCTTTTCTTCTCTTTTTTAAAATACATCTTTTCTTCTTTTCTTCACAATAGTCTCAGAAATGAGGCTACTTCTTTTGGTTTCATTCAGAGATCTTCCAACGTGAGTCTTGTTGGACGTCTAGCGCATTTGAAGAGATGGGCTACGTCGTGAGGTCCATTGAGACAGTCTGGGCAGTAGTCAGGTATCGAGTCATTGATCCGGTGGAAGTAGTGGTTGGTGTACCTGCTGTAGCCTGAGCGGAGTTGGCTCAGCGTGCAGCGGGCGTTTCTGGAGAGGTCCACTTCTTCTTCATTTATGTCCGGTGGTGGTCGGCCGCTCAGTATGCCTGGACCTTGGATGGTTTCCTTTTCTTCTGAGATCATGTTTGTGTGGACTCTGTTGGCGACGCTTTTCCCGTTGTTCTTCTCTGCTTTTTCCGACAGAGCTCTCTCAACAGTGCTTCTGCATGCGATGTAAAGATCAGCTTTCATGTTGCGTGGCGGGGGTCCTTGGAGAAATAATCCGAGATGGAAGTGACTTTGGCTCAAGGTCCTTGCCAAGTATTGGGCTGATAGCTTTTGGCAGGAGAAATATGTAGATAGTCCGCGATCGTAGATGAACTTTTCGATGTTTGGGAGACCGGATCGTATGTGTAGCGAGGCAGTGGAAATGCTCGGATCTAACGCCCATAGCGTTATATCATCAGCATAAAAGACGTTTTTGATGTTTGGATCGTTGTTCGGAAGATCGCTTAGATATAAACTGAAAAGAAGCGGTGAGAGTGCGCTGCCTTGAGGGACTCCGCTTCTGATCAGGGATGAGCTTGAGAGGACGTCGCGGAAGGATGTACGGCTCGTTCCTCCTCTGAGGTACGATGCCAGCCATTTCTTGGCGATGTTATGAGCGTCGGTTTGTAGGACGAGATCTATGAGTACCGCTATGTCTATGCTGTCGAAGGCCTTTGGCATGTCGATTGCCAACATCTTTCATTCGAAGTCTCATCCCATCGTTGCTTAAATGATTTAAAAAGATCAAAAAGTGATCTTCAATCATTTGTATGTGAATAAAGAAGTAAGTTTTAGGAACGTGAAGCCGAGAAAGAGCGACAAGCACAGAAAGAGAATAAGTGGGAGAAGATCGAAAGGAATGCTAAAAGTAACCCTGCGGTTAGTTTTGAGTGTTTGAGCCTCTTCATCTTTCTCTCTTCTCCACACACTATTCGCTATTTCTCTGGCTTTCTCAGTCTCTTTTTCTCACTTATTCGCTCTGTCTTTTTCTCTTCATTAAAAACCTTAAAAGCATGGCAGGGGAGAAGAAGGAGCACATAGAAAACTTTCATTGAGAATTTCTAAACCTGAATGGTTTTTTAAACTTTTTTCATTTGTGAGACATCAGCCGTGTGGAAATGAAAAAAAAGGTCAGTTAAAAGAGCTTGTGAGCTTATTGTTTAAACATTTTCTATTGCAGTATCGAGAACTATCCGACGTTTTCCGCAGGATAGATGATGAACTCCCGATCATGGTAAGACTTATTTGATGCCTTCAGAAGGAAAAACTCTCTCCTTTGGGGAGACTGATGCTTCTTTGAAGTGAAAATGCATTCTCTTCGAACATTTTTGAGTGCTTACAAAACGAAATTTTTTGGAAGTTTTTTCGGTATTTCAATGGTAAAGTACTCCTCGATGCCGGTAACATGGAGACGCCTTTTTTGATTGTTTTTTTTAGTTGTTTTTTATTTACTCGCCATTTCTGCGGGTTTTCGGGTAAAAAGGCCTGTGGTTCAATATATTAGATTAGGTGATTTTTTTGTTGTTCAAAGTAGTTTTAAATTAATCGATATTTTGTTCAAGGTGCGCCGTCGTCTGGCCGCCGAAGCAGAAGAGAGAGAGGCGAATATTGTACCGGACAAGAAGGAAATCATCGCGCACTGCATTGACAGGGTAAGATAGGGGGAGTGTTTTCTGAAGAGTATAACATGCCTCATCAGAGGAGATATAAACGCCTTTCAGTCCAGTGAGAAGTTACCGGGTAAGGCTTAGTTTTAGATTGCCTGACTATCACGCGAAAGGCCCCAATATTGACCCAACCCCGTAAACAACCACTACATTTGATCGGGTTAAAGCTGATTCAGTTGCGAATCTGAATCTGAATCACGCAATAGCAGTGTTGTATTAGTAGTCATTGGTTTAATCAGTTCTGACCTCACTTTTTTGCAAGGCGGTAAGGAATAAGCGCAAGGAGGTTTATTCAAAACATGAAAAAGTATGGAGAATTTTCAAAAACGTGAACCTTTCTTTTTGGGGGGCGAAAGAGAACACAAAGGATCGTCGCTAGGAAGATGGTTCCATTAAATACCTTTTTACTTGAGCAGTAGTAATTAATTTCTTACCAAAAATAAATTATCTTTGTTATCTCTATTTTTTGAGGAAGACTGGGAGTTGAAAAAAAAATTAAAATTTGGAAAACAATTTTTTGTGTGTGTGTGTCAAACTTGTTGCTCTTTCTCTCTCTCCCTCTCTCTCTCTTTCTATACCCTCTTTTTTATATCTCTTACCATGAAAGATGAAGTTGTGTTGTTAAGGAGCAAGCGGAGGCAGAGCACAAGCGGGAGATGGGCTTCATCCAGAAAAGAACCGAACTTCCCCCTGACTCCGCAACCCAAAGGGCTTTAGACGAGCACAAGAGACACGATCCTTACCTAAGAAAAATGCCCTCAGATGATTGAATGTTCTTCCCTGCCTTGTCTACTGGTTCACAAGGAGAACGATGTTGTATTGTGTACAAGGGAATAAGGAACTCGTGAAGGAACTCAGTTTCGGCCGTGATATGTGTGATTCTCTTCTGCGATTGGTTTGTGAGCTTTACTCTGGAGCGTTATTGAACGAACACAATCTCCCTCTCTTTTTTGAATATTCTACTTCTGATTGTACCGACCATAGATGGGGTGCGTTAGAAGCTTTTACACTACCTAAGATACCTTAACTATACGCCAGCTCAGAGAAACGTCTATCTAATCCCACACTATTGAAGTAGACTAACTATAACTTCACATAAAATATATTTATATTGAAAAGCGCTTTTTCAAGACCTTAAATTACTATCTTGTCGAGCTCTTAGATCTTATTTCGTTATCTGAAACATTCTAATGATGTAAGACATATTCCAAACAGGTCAGTCTTATGGTTACCATTTTCCAAGCGAACATTGCTTTGTCCTTTCTTTCCTCGCCCATGACATTTGTAAGACCTTGTTTCCGAACGAAAGACTTCTGGACGTTTTAAGAGTTTATAATCATTGTATAAGTATATTTAACTGAAGAATGAGAATCTGATACTTTGTATTAGTTTATTATTCCAGAGAACTCAAGTCTGTTCTGTTAATAGTAGTCATTAGGATGTGGGGAATCTATTTCATAGTCATACTCATTAGCACGTACAGATTGGATTGGTTTCACATGTAAGCGAACATTTGCGAAGGCTCAATTTTTCTGAAAGTATATAGAACGCATACAAAATTTCGTCCTAAGACTAAGTTTTTTTGTGATTTATTCGAAACATGAAAATGAAGCTAACTGGTGGGGTCCCGCGTTTCTACCCTTTCGATTAATGCTGTATATAAATAAAAGTTTTTGAAGAATTTAAAATATCGTTTTCACAAAAACAATTTTTGAGGAAACCGCTTAGGTTATGTATTTTAAAAAACCGCCGTCAAAAGTGCCACTCTAAAATCTTGAGAAAAAGAAAAAAAAAGCGCCCACCGACTAGGGTCGAGCCTCGCAATTCGGCCTACCCAACGCCACCTCCTTTTATTTCTCCATCAATGTAATATTTGGGCACAGACGATTGTTTACCGAAATGAATCACAGAAGATTTACTCGTACAGAGACTCAAGTTCGACTTATAGCACCCATCATTTACTCTATCGAGGGCTATTTGAAGCTCTCTGGAGTACAGGAACACATGCGTATCTTTAAAGATTGTCTGCAAAGAGGCTGAAGTGCCTGGAGGAATATCAAGAATATAATTGGTCCAATAGAAGAACCTTGATGAACCCCGCTGGGATGTCAAATGGAGCAGATTTTTCACATTCTAAGCTCAACTCTTGAGTAAGATGGGATATATAATTACCTATCCACTTTAAAACATGATTTGAGATGCCAATACATTCGAGTTTATACAATAAAAGTCGACGATCGATGGAATCGAATGCTTTCGAAACATCCAGGAAAATTGCATCAACTGCCCTAGAACAACTCATTTGGTTAGCAGCAAATCTTTCGGAAAAATTCGAAAAAAACCGGAAAAACCTATTTTTAAAAAAGTTGAATTTTTTTTCGACGAGATGTCGAAAAATGTCGAAAAAAACAGTAGAAAACTAATGAGAAAAAAAATAAATAGAAAAATGTTTATTCCTGGTCAGGAATGAATTTTCGTGATACCGTCATAATGGCTTCCTGTTGACGAGTCGCAGATCAGACGAAGAAAAGTCGCAAACGAAGAAAAAATTTGGTGGACGCCTCAACAAATTTTTTTTACAAATACAAAGACAAGAACCGATACGAGAAAAAAACTATCTGCAAAGACAAAAAAATTATAAAAAAGAAGTTTATTTCGTTGACGAAATTTGGTGGACGTCTACACAAAAAAAGGTCGAAGTTTCCACAAAATTTTTTATTTGGTGGACGTTTCCACAAAAAAATTTATTTGGTGGACGTCTCCACAATATTTGGTGGATGTGAGCATTTTAATTGGTGGACGTCAGCATTTCATTTGGTGGACGTCAGCATTTTATTTGGTAGTAGAAGTAGTAGAAACAGTTAAAAAAAACTAGTAGAAAAAACGATTTATTTGCTGGACGTCTCGATTTATTTGGTGGACGTCTAATTCACGTCCATTCTTTTGAAGTATGGAGTCCTTTGTGGTGAAAAAGCATTGGAAAAAAAATTTTGCAGAAAGCCTCTGAACACCGTGATTGGTGCTCCCATACCAGTGAAGAAAGTCGAGAATCCCACGCAAGAACAGGTTTTCAGTTTTCTTAGCGGCTTTCAAACGTTTACTTATCCCACTCTCTTCGTTCATTCTACAAATAAAACATCGCTAAGTCGAAGTTGAAGGAAAAAGCTAGCATTTCGTTTTTGAGGTAATGTTGGCGGTGTAGTAGCGAGTATTTTCAGAAAGAACACCGTTTCTATCATATACTGCAATTTATAGTATCACTAAAAAGCTCTTATCTTCAGATATGTTTTTTGGATTTGTTTTTTTTTTTTAAATTATTTCAGCAAATGCTAATGAATCCAGATTTTAGTAAAACTCTTTTCCGTTTCTCCGAAAGACTCATTGGCACAGAATATTGATGATTGTCTATTCCTTCCCTATCCCCAATACCTAAAAGTCGGTGGGAAGGTGTAAACTCACTCAGCCCTACTACCGTGATTGCCGGAGTCACGACGTTCTGAGTGAGGCTAAAATTGGGCCCCCTTTGGACGAGTCCACTTCCGGCAGTGGTACTATCCGTCAGATGGCCCGGCGGAGAGGGGTTAGTCCAGGCCACACGAGTCGAGGCGTCTTTTCGATTAATCTTCTGCTTTTCTACGGTCAAGGATTAGCAGGAACTCCCGACAAACACGTTCCGCGATGCCAGGCTGGATTGACCATCCACTCAACAGGCCGATCGCATGAATACCCTTGTTGTAAACCATGGCTTCAAGTTCTTCAAGTTATATCACCAAAGCTAGGGCGTCCCCCGGAAGCGACACGGTCTTACCTTGTCCGCTAAGACCGTCAAATATGCGAGGACAGGCAGATACCCATGGGCGGGGTATGTCTGCGCGGCGTACAGCCCAAATTCGCCTCGTCACATTAAATGTTGGAAAACTGACGGGACGCAGTAGAGAGCTGGCCGCAATGCTAGGAGCAAGAAGGGTCGACATTGCTGCTGTACAGGAAACGAAATGGAGAGGAAGCAAGTCGAAGCCGACAGGAGACGGATACAAGTTGATATACCATGGCACGTCATCAACAAGAAATGGTGTTGGCATTATCCTCTCCTCGAAAATTGCTGATGATGTAACCGAAGTCATTCGCTCTACAGATCGAGTCATGGCCGTCCGAATTTCTTCGTCCAACAATCACTTCCTTGTCGTCTCAGCATATGCACCTCAACAAGGATGTAGCGACGCTGATATGGAGGACTTCTACGACTCTCTAGAGGAAGTTATCAAACTCCGAGAGTCTCATGAAGACATCTTAATCGGCGGAGATTTTAACGCTCACATCGGTTCAGACCGACAAGGTCGTGAGAGAGAACATGGAGGACATGGAATCGGAACGATCAATCCTGAGGGTCACACGTGTCAAATGGTGGCACTCGACTGGGAAAGCAGAACGCCTCTCTCTCATGCACATCATCCATCGCAATCTACTCCCTCCTGCACTCTACAAGCAGTTTCCAGAGGACATAAATTCCTCTTTACTCGTATCGACGCATATACAGTAAAATAAACTATTCCTTATTACTCCCTTCATTATGTAATTTAGATTGGCATTGCTTATTCAACCCCATCAAAGATACAGACTCAATGTACGAATTGTTACTATCCATACTAGAGGACTTTTCCGAGCAATTCGCTCCTATCCAGAAGGTCTCTCTAGCGACCCATGCATCTCTTCCAACGCATATTCAGAGAGCTCAAGAAAAGCGTTTTCTCTTCTGGAACAACTATATTTCTAGTGGACTAAGTGAGGACTATGACATTTATGTTAAAGCCAGTAAGAAATGCAAAAAGTTTGTAGATAAATTCAACCTAAATGTAGAAAAGAACATTGTTAATAGTAAGAACAAAAACTTGTTCTTCAAGTATATAAGGTCTAATACATCCCAGAAACAAAGCGGTGTCGACACTTTGGTGAATGAACTTGGCATCTCAGTATCTAAAGACTTAGAAAAAGCAAATCTTCTTGGAGAATTCTTCCAGAAGTCATACACCATAGACAATGGTAAGCTTCCTCCACTCTCTCATAATTCAGTCTTGAGAGCATCCTCTCTAGAAGAACCCTTGTTTACGCGTCATGATATTTGTAGACTAATAGAGAAATACCCAATGTCTTCTTGTACTACCCCAGATCATCTGAATATGCTTTTTATCAAGAAAATCGCTGTCCCTCTGTCTATTCCGCTTGAAATAATTTATAACCAATCTTTCCTTACATCTGAAATCCCGAACAGATGGAAACATTCCATAGTCACACCAGTTAAGAAGAAGCCTCCTTACAGTAGTCCTTCCAATTACCGTCCCATCAGTATAACATCACTATTTTCCCGTATATTCGAGAAAGTGTTGAGTAAAGAAATAGAGAAACATTGTGAGATAAACCAGATTTTGCCAGATGATCAATTCGGGTTTCGCCATAAGAGATCAATAGAACAGTTGATGTTACTGTTCCTTGAAGACTGTTCTGTAGCCGTAGACCAGAAAAAGTTCACAGATATCATTTATTTCGATTTTGAGAAAGCCTTCGATAAAGTTTCTCACTCTAAACTTATTTATAAACTAAAGTCCATTCAACTCCCTCCCAGAATTATTTCGTGGATCGAAGCTTATTTAGGTAATAGAACCTACCAAGTTCGAGTTAATCAATCACTTTCTAATAGTTTCATGGTTACCAGTGGTGTTCCCCAAGGCAGTGTCTTAGGCCCATTATTATTCATCATTTATACATCTGATATAGTGAATATGATAACTTCTTCTAATTGTAAAATTAAAGTTTTTGCAGACGACATGAAAGTTTATAAGTCTTTTTCTAAAACAGACTCTCGTACAACACTGCAACACTCGATTGATACCATAGTGGAGTGGTGCGACGCTTGGCAATTGCCTTTATCTCTACCAAAATGTGCTGTGTTAAGAATTGGTACCCAGAGTTCCCCTCATTTTCCATATTCTATAAATAGTCACTCCCTACCCTACCTCAACGAGATTCGTGATTTAGGATTTATTGTAGACAACAAGTTGACTTTTTCTGCTCATTGCTCAACAATAGCTCAGAAAGCAAAGCGTAAATGTCATCTTATTCTTAAAGTTCTCAAGAGTCGTAAACCGGATGTACTTGTTAACGCTTACAAGATATACATTAAATCTATTGTAGAACACTGTACAACTGTTTACTCCCCACATTTCGCTAAAGACATAGCTGTACTAGAGAAGGTTCAAAATTATTTTACGCGTCGCGTTTTTCGCCGGTGCTTTGGTTGTTCGTTTAATAATATGCCAAGTAGTCAGACGAGAAACAATCAACTAGGCCTAGTATCTCTTCTCTCTGTTAGAGAATCTAACGACCTCAAACTACTCTTGAAACTGATATTTGGGAAAAAAGTACTCTCTGACAGGACGCACCACAACTTTGAAATAAGAGCGTCCAACACTAGAGGCGCATTTTTCAAAATAATCCACCCTGCTCCGAGAACTATTTGCAGAAGAAATGCCTTCTCTATACGATCAGCTCGTATATTCACCGAAATTAATAGTGTTGATGAATGATATATGTTTGCCTGGATGTAATCTGCATTGTTTCACCTATTTATGTAATTCAAACAATTCAATTGTTTAATCTCGTACCACGTGATTAATTTATGCGTTGCTGCATGTAATGTTTTCACGTAATAAAATTGAAATAAATGAACACTGGAAGCTTCTTGAAGACAGCATCAGAGCACCCGCCGCAAGCATCCTTGGAAAGACGAAACCCGGAAAGCCAAGAATCGAGAAATACACCTGGTTTTTCATCTCCGAAGTTCAGGATGCGATCAAGACGAAAAAGAATGCGTAAAAGAGATGGAGGACGTCAAATGAGGCTGACGACCACGCTGCATACAGCTCAGCCAAGAAAGCCGCCAAAAGAGCTGTCGCAATTTCAAAAGCCTCCTACTTCCGCGATCTCTATGAGAAGATGAACCAACCAGGAGGCGATAAAGCCATCTATCGGCTTGCCAAGGTTCGACACCGCAACACCTTGGACATCCAGAGAGCAGCCACGATAAGGGACGAACAAGGAAAGCTCGTCACTGACCCTTTAAAAGTCAGAAACAGGTGGCGCGAACATTTCGAAGAAATGAGCAGCCAAGAGTTTGAGCACCCTCCCATCCCGACTTCCCACGCCGTACAAGGACCCGTGCCAACCATCACGGCAAGGAAGTGAAGAAGGCACTCTCTAAGATGAAGATTGGTAAAGCGGCTGGACCGGACGACATAGCCACCGAAGCCTGGAAACTTGCGGGTGATGTTGGACTAGCACATCTCGTGCACCTGTTCAACACCATCGTAAAGCAAGGCCAAATCCCACATAACTGGCGCTACTCCACGACCGTTCCAGTCTTCAAAGGAAAAGGCGATGCCAGAGTGTGCAGCAACTACCGTCCAATACGTCTTCTCAACCACACTATGAAGAAGATACTGGATTCACGCATACGAGATATCGTCGATATTCCAGCTCAGCAATGCGGGTTTGTGAACGGAAGAGGCACAACAGATGCAATATTTGCACTCCGTTTACTCGTCGAGAAGCACGCAGAGAAAAGATCACCTCTCCACCTGACCTACCTCGATTTGGAAAAGGCGTTCGACAGAGTCCCCCATGATCTTATTTCATATGCATTACGCGATCATCAGTTTCCTGAAGAGTACATTCGATGGACAATGGCGATGTACGATGATTCAAAGAGCACCGTCAGAACTCCGGTCGGCATCACAGAGCCATTCGCAGTAAACGTTGGAGTGCACCAAGAGAGTGCTTTGTCTCCCCTTCTCTTCATTTTGGTTATGGATACCGTCACGCGTCCTCTACTGACTCCGGCTCCGTCAACCATCGCATACGCCGACGACATTCTCCTTGCTGCTCCTACACGTGCCGAAATCGAGAAACGCACCCAAGAATGGAATGACGCTCTTAGTAGACATGGCTTACGGAACAACATCAAAAAGACCGAGCACCAGGAAATCGGAGTGCAAACGACGGGAACTGTTCACATCAGCGGTGAACCGCTCCCGAAGACCTCCGAATTCAAGTACCTTGGTTCTGCCATCTCCTCAGACACGTCAACAAATGCAGCGGCACGCCAAAGAGTAAATGCAGCTTGGATGAAATGGAGAGAAGCTACAGGTGTCCTCTGTGATAGGAATATCACTGCTGACATACGCGGAAAGATGTATAAAACTGCGATCCGTCCCGTGCTTCTCTATTCGATGGAGACCTGGCCTACAACGCGTGTAACCGAGAACTTTATCCACACGACTGAAATGAAAATGTTACGCTGGACACTAGGACTGACTCGCCTAGACTGCGTGCGTAACACAATTGTGAGAGGAAGACTCGGCGTGGCCCAAATACAAGACAAGATGCGAGAAGGGAGAGTTAGATGGTATGGACACGTGATGCGAAGAGACGCGACCAGCATCGCAAGACACGCCCTTGACATGGAAGTACCAGGCGAACGCCCGCGAGGCAAACCGAAGACAAGATATATGGATACGCTCAACCAAGACCTGCGCCTTGCAAGACTCCACTCGGAAGACGCAACGGACAGATGTTTCTGGAGAGCTAGAAGCCGTACAGCGGACCCTACTCCGAGCTCGGCCGGCGCGGGACAACGCTAAGAAAAGGAAGAAGAAGAAGATTGATGATTGTCTATTATATGCTTTATTATTTAATGATTGCATGTTTTATTGCATACATGTAATGAACTACATATATATGTAAATGTACACAATTTGACAGATTGATGAACTTCACGCGATCTACTTGGAGAAGCTGATAGAACTATTTGAGTCAAATAAAAGGGAATTTGGAGTGGAGGAGGATGATCATATTGAAATCCAGTGACACACTCAAAATTTAAAATTTAGGAAAAACTTCATTCTCAATTCGAGGATAAAAAGTCCAGGAAAGATTTTTCCGAAAATTTTCCAAGTTTTTGAGTTAAAAGTTATAATTGTTGAGATGTGAAATTTAGGAGCAAACTTAGGGTGTCATGTTTTGCCCTCATCATATCACTTTGGAACAGATCATGGAACATTTTTTATAGCAGACGTTGTTGGAATTTTTTCTACGGCAATTAGCGATAGGAACTTCGGAAGCGAGTAAAAAAAAGGAAAAGTAGCAACATGGAAGGATTATACATATGTATAAGGCAGAAGTTTTCTCGATTCATGCAGTTGGGTCACAACCCATTCTCACTAGAGCTTTCCCCGGAAGATGTTCTTTTGAGGAACCCTTTTCTTTTATTGCTCGGCTAGAGCAAGTTGCAACGAAACATTTTTTGTTGTTGTTAACTTTACCTGATTACATAAATTGCCCAAATGAGCACACAGGTACATGCTTGCGTTCAAAATGCTCTAAAATGAAAAAAAAAAGGTTTCAAATGTACAAGTATTTTACAATTCATACGATTTCACTTTTTATGTTATTGAATTAATTCACAAAACATAACTCTCTTCAAACTTTGCTTCCTTCTTTTAAACCTCTTTGATAAGCGTATGCACTGTGAACATGTCCCTCCTTTCTAATATACCAATATTCCACAATACGGTTGAAGGTAGACATGTTTTCAAACCAAAAAAACTCTTCCATGATCCAAGGAAATACTTGCAACAATAATAGGTGTGTTATATATATAAAATAATGAACTTTAATAACACCGTGGTAAGTAACACAACTAATAAAGGATTCATAACGAATAAACCCAATGGTCTAACCTGCACTACTAAGAACGTAATTTATATGATAACTTGCACTAAATGTAATATGCAATATATAGGAGAAACTACTCAAAGTTTAAAAAAACGTATTTCTCAACACAAATATCATATTAATAAAAAATACTCTGAGAACCTATCTATGTAATCACTTTCACACACATTGTCAACCCCCAAATGACATTAAAATCGATGTACTAGACCACGCCGCTGATAAAGCAGAGTTACGTAACAAAGAATCTTACTGGATAAGATTACTCATGACAGCTTATCCTTATGGTCTTAATGACCAAATACAAAGTTATGGTCTGATTTCTGATAATTTGAACCCTCTTGAAAAATTAAAACATCCTTATCACCATATTCCACTTTCTATACCAAAGAAAAGACCTGCCAGACATAAAAACCGTCGAAGAACACGCCCAAGCTACCAAGCAAGAAACGTTAACACAATTTTGGATTGCATTTTCCAAACAAAAACTGGGAGAGAACTTTATTTGGAATACAAGAAACTGAAAGTGAAAGAAAAAGATAACCTTATTAAATTTACCTTGACCAAAGAATTTAATAACCTTCACAACCCACAAAAAATTATGATAACCAGTTTAATATGTGATTATTTCTGGGAAAAACAAAAACCAAATATAGACGAATTTGACAAATTTAACGTAAAACTCACATTTCACGGAAAATATATGGATAACATCCCACTGAACCGTATATTTAACAAAGCCTTGAAAAAACATAATGACTCCGATTTAAAAGAAAAACTTAATAATAAAAATTTCGAATTTCGTATAATATACAAATCACAGGATCCTATTAGTAAAAACTTTCTCAATTACAACAAATTTCTGAAAAATCTTGATAATCATAAATTCGCTGAGATTTGGAATAACCCATGTACATGTCATAAATACCCACACTTAATAGATAACAACCTAAATCACATTTGTACAGGCGATACTAAAATTACCAAAAACCCAACTATACGAGAATTACTCAACAAGGGCATTAAATATCGTATCAACGAAGAACAAACCTCTAAGGAAATAATAATGAATGAAATCGAAGAGGCTATTAAAATCACCATTTCAAAAACTGTCAGAAAATACAAACTGAACATTGTATACAAAAACAAATCACAAGATATCCTCATTCGATACTGCCTTTCTGAAATAAAACCTTATTTAGAAAGATTTCATTACATAAATAAGACAAATTTTAAAACTTTATACAAGGATATTAAAAAACTCAAAGACGATTTATAATAACCCCTATTGACAAAGCATTCAACAACTATGCATTTATTTGTAAAAAAGTATATCTGAAATTCATGAACGACGAAATGAATACTAATGACAACAATCTCAATACATATCAACACATTACAAAATTAAGCTATCTTGAAATCATAAACCACCATCTAAGACAAACTAAAGAGTTTAAAATTCCCATAAACATAGCAGATAGTTTCACAATACCACAGGTATACGGTAAACCAAAAATGCACAAAAACCCGATTAAATTTAGATTCATAACAGGTGCCTCTAATAGTAGCCTTAAACCATTATCCATAGAATTAAAACTTATTCTTAAACATCTTACAAAACGCTTCAAAAACTACTGCAAACAAGTAAGTGAAAGAAACGGTACCAACCACTTATTCTCTATATTTAACACCAAACCTTTATTGGACAAAATTAAAAGCCTAGATAATAAGAAACAAATACATATTTTGCGCCGATTTTACCTCGTCATTTACCAACTTACCACATGAAGTCGTCAAATTGAACATGGATTGTATTATAAAAACCTGCTTTAAAAATAATGGTTACAAGGCCATAGCTATCAAAGGCAATCATACTTTTTATACCAACGATACATCTACTAGTCGAACTTATTTGCCAATACAAATTTATCAAATGTTGACTTTCATTCTTAACAACAGTTATGCCACATACAACAGTAAAATATACAGACAGATTAAAGGCATTCCACAAGGCAATAACGCTTCACCCCAAATAGTAGATCTCACTTTAGTCATGATGGAATTCAATTACATCAAAAAACATATACAACAAACACACTGTCTGAAAAATTCACTGAGTTGTACCTTTCGTTATATAGATGATTTGTTACATATTTCTGATAGATGCCATGATTTCATCATCATCACACGAAATATGTATCATGATTCACTTACATTAGAACAAACCAATGATAATAATAAAAAAAATTGTCGACTTTCTAGACCTTACAATTGAAATAGAAAATAATGACAATGTCAAACTTAATCTTCACAATAAAACCGACGCTTATAATTTTAAGATACTCAAATATCCACATTACTCTTCTAATATACCCATCAATATAGGTCTTAATACAATATACACCGAAATTCTAAGATTTGCAGAGAACTGTTCACAATTTAAAAAATTTTTGAGAAGAGTTTATATTCTTAACTCTATATATCTAGAGAACGGTTATCCTAACAACATAATACTCAATAGAATCATCAAAACCTTATCAAAAAATTCCTAAAATCAAACTCAAATATAATCTTAACAACACTGACATTTTCAATAGAATATTAGATAGTTCTCATAAAATATAAAATCAAACTCTACGTTTCTATATTACAACTATTATTTTAAAACTTTTGACTTAAATCTAAACTACACTCCAAATTACCTTCCTTTAAATTCTAACTATACTCTAAATAACTTATAACTTACTATAAAGTTATAACTAATAAAATAAACAAAAAGTCAATTATCTTACTATAAACAATAAGTCAGTTATCAATAGACATGATCTATAAACACTCCCTCATAACACAACATCAGGATAACAACTACTTCTACTATAATTTATTACTTCAACTACGCTTTTACCCTTTTACCCTCTATACTTTTACCTTATTATAATATAATTATAATAATAATAATAGTTATATTAATAATAATTTCTTTATTATTACTTATTGTTCATTCACATACCTTTTATGAAACAATTTTATTCTTTTTTTTTCAATTTAAGTTGTTTATTAACTATTTACTATTGTTATTATTATTATTATTTTATTATTAAAATTATTAATAATTTTTTGTTGTTTTATTTGTTTGTTTTGTTTATTTGTTTGTTTCTTTGTTTAACATATGATGGATTATCGTTCTAATTTATCATATATTTACTCTCTGGGAACTCACTGAAGAGCCCCACCCAGAGAGCACAGAAGTCTGTCTGAGCAGGGGCGAAACAGACTTTTGTGGATTAGTTTCATTGCGGTGATCAATTATGATCGTGCTTTCTCCCTTCTATCTCTTCAATCAATTTTCATAATAATGTACGAAAATCACAAAAAAGGGCGCTTAAGGTAGCTGAAGAAGAGTGAGAAAACTTTCTACAGTAATCTCATCAAAAAAGTCGGTTCTGGTTCTCGCTATAATATGCGAAAAAACACGTTTTGAGAGAAATAGCAAAAAACACCTGAAAAAGAATCGTTGTAAATAAATCCGGTTTATAGTTCCAATCAGAGCCTGAAAAGGCCGTTTGCAAACAAGAATGAGCGGAAAAGAGCGAAAAACACCGTGTGAGACAGTTGAATATGCAATTAATATGAATATTACATATATCATCGAAACTAAATTTTATTATTTTTTATAGAGTGAAGTCTATTATCATCTAAATTTTTTACATTTCCATTTACACAACAAGGAAGGTAGATCGTTTTATTGGAAAGACGAAGGCCTCGGTTTCTGTTTCAAAGTCCTCAGATACACGATGAAGTCTTCTTGCCAAGATTTCGTCAAGCGACGCTGAAGCCAATATGTCATTTAGTGATACCAAAGCTAGAACATAAAAAAATAGTTCAAAGACATTCAAAAAACCCAACAAAAACAACATGCCGCTTAAGTACTTTTACATCGTATGATGTGGATAAAATATAAACATAAGTATTGGGACAGCGCTATATGAGAAGTTTCGCCGCCAAACTTCAAAGTTGAGCGAGAAACCGTTAATGACACACATCATTTTTACGCGCTCATTCGAGTTTGTTTCAAATGCAACCATGAAAAGCTTTTTTTAACACGAAACAAATTAGATTGGCTATATTCCGGTACGCACTGTATTTGAAATAGTTCCTCCACAGAATTTTGTCTTAAATCAGCTTTTGAAATGAGTTTTTGTCATAATTCTTGGACGACACCTTAAACGCGAGTACGGGATTCTGAATCGCGAGAACGATGACATCGCTGCGAGGCAGCTTACGCCAGTCCACGCTGCGTAGGTTGATTCGAATCGCAGTCTGACCCTCTGTAGTCGAGACGGAGTCCCAGGAAATTGCTCCGTTCGTGGCAAGAATCGTCACTTTTGTCTAAACCTCAAATCAATTTCAAGATTTAACTCAACTAATGTTTTCTATTGATTTGATAGGGAAAAAACATAGAGAAAAAAAAGAAAACTACTCAGTGAAAAATCACAGTTCAAGATTTGGCAGTATGGTCCTCACTGAAGGGATTATCCATTAGTGATTAGAAGTGATTAGAAGTCTCCGTACAAAACTGGTGATATTCATATGTTAAAACGCTCATTAAGTGAGTCCTTGCTTAGAAAAACTGCTAAAGTTTTCGGCTATCATTAAGTGATGTAACTTCTCGAAGAATACCTTGGCGTTAGGTGAGATTTTAGACAAGACGAGTGAGTCTGCGGTAGTGTTAAGAATCCAGGCGTAAATTGTCACACCATCCGCTGTCTTGCGCTTGGTGTACCGGAAAAGTTATTTTAAATTATGGAAGAGCATTCCATCCGTAGATAAATTTTACATACAGGGTGAGGCAGATTTATTGCAATAAATGTTCGACCTAATGGGCACTACAGTTGGACTTGAAGAAACTCATAAAGTGGTGGATCAATTCGAAGAACAGTCTTTTATGAACATCCTTTCCAATCTTGGTGAAATTTTGTTTATTTTAAAAAGTATGGTAGCAGCCAATAAGCAGCAAACTTCAATTCCCGATATGCACAGCGGCGGTTACAAGCCGCGGGAATAACGGCCTGCTCTCCAGACCTAAACCTGCTTGACTAAGCCATTTGAGGATACGTGCAGGCAAAGGTCTGTGCTAAAGTATATCACAGTTTCTATGCCCTGAAATCGCCTCTGAAGAAGGCTTGAGACCTTACCCAAGAGTTCCTCTCTGCCATGATAGCCAAACACCCACAACGCCTGGAGACCGTATCTCGTGAAGAAGGAGCCCGTTATGAAAGATCTTGCGATTGTATATCTTTGGATGTGGGGGAGTTTTAAGTTGAAAAGAAAAGCTTTTTCGCCTGAGAAATCGGTCAATAACCGAATTTCAAATCTAATAAATCTGCCTAACCTTCTACAGTATCACGCGAGTGATATAGTCTTGGAAATAATTCTGAGTGTAATGTCTTACTTAAAAAAGGAAAAAATCCTCTAAAATATGTTTCCGATCAGATACGATCTTCCCATGATATATAAAATCCTTCGAAAAAAAAAGGAGAAAAGTTGAAGAAAAACATGGTATCTTTCTGAACAAGCAAGTTGCAAACTTTCTTACAACAAAATAAAGTCTCTACAAAAAGATTAAAATAGATCGGTTAACTACTCACGATAAAATTGCTCGCAGAGGCCTATAATAAATTGGTTAAAACATGGGTATCGATTTTATAGACCAAGGAAGCTTGATATGCTATGAAGAACTCCATATCCGGGGGACTCACCAAGTGTCTCCAGTGTCATTCTGAGAAGGCGCAGCTTTAGTCTGATAGAGAGCCAGCGAATTCGGCCGGAGAAAGTCGCCCAGCTCTCTCAGGCGGTCTTCGAAAATTGCTGGTATGTGTCCTGAAACCCTTTTATTCGGAAAAATCTATTGTGTTTGTTGTAATATATTTCCAAACGCCCGAGTAATAGGTGCCGAGTGCGAACTGGGAAGAAATTACAGTCGAAAACACAATGAAGAAATCGCTTTGAATAATGTTTGAATGCAAATTGTAATTTTTTTATTGTGACCTACAGTACCGCTCAAAATGTTATCATATAAAGGGTTATTGAAAATAATTTTTTTCAAAGAAAAAATTCAAAGCTCAAATTTTCACAGAAGTTTTTTTGAGTGTCTGTACCGTGCCGGAAATCATTTGGAAAAATTTATATTATCTCCAGGAAATACACCAAAATTGGTATATCTTCCATTTTTCAGTTTTTTCTCCATGATTTTTTTTTTTGATTTGTTTTTGTTTTTAGAACTCCATTCATAAAAATTTTGTTTCGAGTCATGGTTCGAACTGTTGGACATCGAAATACAAGTAAACTAATGCAAGAAGCTGTTGTTGCTGGGGCGAAACAGGGCCGGTCACAGAGCGAGCTCGCCCAGCAGTTCGGGGTAACTCAGAGCGCTATCTCCCGTATCCTCCGGCGTTTTCGAATCTAGCTAAACGAATTTTCTACAACTGAATAACTTTGGAACACAAAAAAATACAGGGACGAGTCACCGTGGAGACAAGTTCGGGGAGACCCCGCGTAATTTCGAGGTACATGGCCCAAAGCATCCTGCGCGCATCTCGCGAAGACCCGAATCGCACTGCTACAGACATTCAAGCTATCATGTCAACGCCCGCGACTCATGCTCCTTCAATATGTACCATCAAACACCGTTTGCAAGCCGCTGGACTGAATGGAAGGCGGCCTGCAAAGAAGCCATTCATCATCGAAAAAAATCGTTAAGTTCGAGTTCAGTGGGCTAAGGATCACCTCAGTTGGACACGCCGTGAGTGGTCTCAGATTGTTTGGAGCGATTAATCCAAGTTTATTATGTTCTGCAGTGACGGTCTGAGGTGGGTAAGACGTCCAGCGGGCAAGCGTTTCTTGCCACAATACCAGTCGCTCACCGTCAAACATGGCGGTGGTTCTGTGATGGTCTGGGGCTGTTTTTCCGCCTGTGGCATGGGTCCACTGAGTCGTATTGTCGGAACTTTCGATCGCTACGGCTATGAGAACATAATGGAAAGCACTATGCGCCCTTGGGCCCTCTCCAAATCCGATCGTGGGTTCGCCTTTCAACAAGATGACGACCTGAAACATCGATCTCAGCCCGTTCAGAACTGGTTTCGCCGTCGGCATGTGGATGTTTTGGACTGGCCAAGCCAGTCTCCCGATTTGAACATCATCGAAAATTTATGGGAACATTTGCAACGAAAATTGGCGGGAAAAACATGCAGAAATGTGGATGAAATATTTATAAAAGGAAGCTATAGGAGGAATGGAAGGCGATTTCGTAGGCAAACATTGACTCTTTGATTTATTATGTGCCTCGTAGATGTCAGGCAGTCATTGACTCCAAAGAATATTTGTTTAAAAATTCGAAAAAAATTGAACATCTCTATAAGCACTTTTTACTATTTCCTTTTTTTCACGGATAAACTTAATAAAACATTTTCCAAAGTTGTTCTATTACTCGAAACATGTGAATTAGGCTTGTAAAAAATCTTAAAAATTGAGCTTCATTCGTTTTTTTTTTGTAGAAAAAAGTTATGTTCAATAATTCAATATAAGAAAACATTTTGAGCAGTACTGTACCTGAAGTAAAATATCAGAAAATACGAAAATAAATCGAATTCATACACAAAGCCGGAAAAAAATTTACCGCTTGCTCCCCAACACACAAATTTTTTTTAAAATGACAAGTTCAAACGATATAGAAGAAGAAGAACAGCTAGGTTTAAAAAACGTCAACGCAACCTGACTACTTGTACTCATAGCGACCGACCATGGGTCTTTCGCTTGATATAATTGAAGGGCGAACCGTGGTTGTCCGGTCCAATGTTGAGCAACATATTCCCCCCACAGGAGACAGTCCTGGCGAGCTGCTGGATGAGAGAATGAACATCTTGCACTTCTCCACTCTACAAGTCAGTTTCATCGCTTTCTCAAACACCAATGCTCCGCGTTTTGTTATACAAAACACGTGAAAGAGTCAAGCAATGTAGTGCATGTTGGTATTGAGCTGCTGAATCACTCAAAAGGATGAATAATCGATGAATTGCAAACACAAGTACATGTGATTTGTAATTCATTTATGACTCCCACAACTGCGTACTTCGTAGTTTAATTTAAATAAGAGTGTCCCCTACTCCTCGTTGATCCCAAGCAACGAATTTTTATACCGAGCAGAGGAGCGGGTTGTTTGCAGAAACTTGTGCAAAAATCGTGTGGTGTGACGGGAACCAAACCCGCGATCTTTCGCATTCCGGGCGAATGCTCTTAACTACTGAGCTACATACGCTCACAATATAATACACATTTTAAGGCCCATACAACATCAAAAGACTTTATAAAAACTCTTGAAGAACATTGAAACTACTAACAGTCATTCCACGACGGTTTCCCCATGAATGAATGTCTAATGTGAGACAGTTTTCCCATTTTCTTTCCAGCAGATAACCTGTAATTAGTTTCAACACGTGAATCTTAATTTTCATTCATTTCAATAATGCCTTTGTTGAATAGCAAAAAGCGCAATTCGATTGCTTAAATAAAAAAAAAGCTCCGCGAAACGAAATATGGTTTCTACGCTTAAATCAATTTTCTTACAAATAATAAAGAAACTTTTTTAGTGTTTAATAACTTCTGAACAGCAGCCAGATCTAAAAGAAGATACATCTGAGCAAATTATTTTTTTCTTAGTTTAAAAAGATCGTGTTTTCTTTTTTTTCTGTCAAGTAAATACACACAGAAAAAAATTGATCACCAATAATGAGGTTCAATGCATATTGATCACATTTTGATCATTTTTGGTTGCGCTCAGAGCGCAGGAACTGAACAATATATATTTATCAGTATGTTTTACCTAAGCCGTATTTTAATTTCAACAAGGAAGATTGCGTGTTTTCACAACAAAAAAGTTTCATTAGCCTGCGCACTGTTTTGCTCACCGACCGTTGTTTACCGTAAAAAGTAAAACTAATTTGCTCACATACAGTCAGATACATACAGGTTTTGTTTCAATTTTTCCGTTTCCTGATTAGCAATAAAATGACGCTGTGACTGTCCAAATGGAGCAACTTTTGCATTTAGAAAGAGGATGTTGCCTTTTTTGTTGCAATTTTCAGATTTCAAGTATTAGTTGAAGTGTTTTATTGAGAAAAAAAACATTGTATTTGAAGTGATTTGAAAAAAAATGGATTTTTTCCCCCAAGACAGACGAGGTAAACATGTGGTTGCAAGAGGCGCCGAGAGAAAGAATTGTGGCGTTGGTTAGATTACGGGTAGCAACAGTGCTACTTCGAATCAACAAGATGTTGAGCTCTAGCGACACAGCAGAAAGCTCAGCTCGCGGAAGTACTGAACCAAGGAGAGTTGAAAGTACGTGGACAGTAAGTCCACCCGACAACGGCAGCGCGCCCATTCACTCAGATCAAGGCACTACTGAAGCTAATGCAGTTCCTCAGGTAGTCGTACCAGAGCAGGACAGTCTGCAAGACTTTAGAAACAGAACAAGACTGCCGCCACTCCCAACTCCAACTCTGCCAGTATTCGATGGTAGTCGTTTGGAGTTCTCCTCGTGGTGGGAGCTATTCAATGAGATGATACATACCCGGCCAGACACGAACCTAAACAAAACGCAGCCTACTCTTCAAAGAGATTTGATCATGCAGCAAATGCTTTTGAAGAAATTTCCTTCAAGCACAAGGACGAGACTACTGGAATTCATCTACGAGGTGGAAGACGTAACTGTCTCAGCAATCCTCAACCAGGCTGAAAGCATGATCAAGAAAGAACTCTTCATTATGGAGATGAGTAACGAACAATCAACTAGACCAAATCGCCACACCATCCATGTAGCCAAAACGGACACCCCAGTCGAGAGGTATCGCATGGGGGCAGACCGCATAATCCCGACACCTCAGCCGCTCGTGGCGAGGGATGAGAAATGTTGTGTGTTCTGCAACAAGCACAAATTGTCATGGGAATGCAGGAAGATCCCGATGGTGAAGGATCGCATAGAGTTTGCGAGAAAACATGGATGGTGCCAGATGTGCCTGAAACCTGGAGGGTCCGCGCATCAGTGCGACGTTCGCTGCCCGTACTGTGATGGGCCGCATGACATCGCCTTATGTTTCCGGCTCATGATGAGGTCCAGCAAAAAAGGTAATGCCGCGGTGAAAGTTTCGGAAAGAAACACATCAGCTACCTTGAGCAGCCAAGGAAACATAGCTAGAAGAGCTCCCCAGCAGCACATTGGGCAAGTCCATTCAATACTCCCTGAGTGCATACCCTCATACGAGCCTCGTTTGCAAACTGGTAAAGTTCGCGTTGGAAATCGCATCCATAAAAGGGTCGAATTCATTCTTGACAGTGGTGCCTCTGTGAGTTTAATCTCAGAAAGCGTAGCGAAGGAACTTGAGCTCCGTGAACTACGGAAGTCTGAATGTTCGCTAGCAGGGCTTGGAGCAAATTCTACAGGAACAAGAATGTATTCCATATACGAAGTTCCCTTGCACGGAGTCAATGGGGAGAAACTCGTGATTGAAGCGATGGCGCACCCAGAGCCACTAACTGCAACCCTCGAATACAGCTCACTACCAGCACAGGACATTGCCTTCATCCAGAAAAGAAGGATTCGTCTTGCTGACAGATACGACGTGAAGTCCGAAATTAACCCAGTACTCTTACTGGGCAACAAGGACTACCTGAAAATCGTTAAATGGAAAAAGCAACCAATAACTTTACCAAGTGGTTTCGTGTTGGTACCTTCCAAGCTCGGTTGGATTGCTACGGGTGAAGCAACCTGTGGTTACAAAAACTTGAATGAAACACATTTCATCACACACGTGAAGGACGTCATTCTAAACCAGTATGATTCAAGAGAAAAGGCTGCATTCAAAGAGCGGTCAAAACCAGACGCTCAAAAGCGTTCACTACATGCATCCCTTGAGAAAACGGCTACGTCTAGTCAAATTGACTTCGGAAGACGTATCGAAAAATGGGATTTAAGGTTCAACAATCGTCGACCGTCGAAAAGCTCATCAGCTTCACAATTGCCCGTCGTCAATCGAAACCTCGCAAGCAATCATTATAAGTGCCCTAACAGAGATGGTGTGCAGTCAGGCACTTCAAAAAGACCATGGAAACCTGTTTATGAAACGTTGCCAGACAGGGCGCCCCAGGGTGACTATTCGTTACAATTCCGTCCCAAAGCGGAATGCTTGTGTGATAACGCATCGCACAAGGCGGTCGCATGTCGGAACGTCGCCACTTTGGAAGAAAGAAGGCGAATTTTATTGAGGAAGGCGAGATGCCTTCGTTGCCTGCAATCGTTCAACAGAGGACATCGATGCCCGCCAATCGCATGCCCCTTCTGCCACGCCACCATGGATGCCCATCACGGAGCAGTCTGCGAGGAAAATCCGTTCTACAACGTCTAGGAGGACCTAGCGGGACCGGCTCCTTCGTCGCTGTCTTTGTTTTGTGGGCCCCCAATGTAATCATAATCATATTATGATTACCCCTTTTTGGTGTAGGTAATTTTAGTGTAAGGGCGACGTTTCTCGAACTTTCTCTAATCAAATTTAGGTTTCTCCTAAAATATTTTAGGCCACATTCGACAACGTTCGCTGCATTTTTTGTGTTGTTTTTCGTTGTTTTTTGTTGTGTTAAGCCTTATAAGTTGTTTTTAAGGTTAATAACTTATTATGCTTAAGTTATATTATTTTTTCTTTTACCTCATCGTTCTTACTCGGTCTTTCTTCCGGTAGGAAACATTTCTTCTTTTTCTCTTTAACCTTATCACTCAATCATATTAGAAGTCTGTCTTCTTCGTCTTCTTCCGCGCGCGCGCGTTTTTGTCACCTATGTTTCAAGAACATAGGTTTAATTACCCAAGTTTGAGACAGGTACGTCCTGTTGCACGTAGCAGATCTCAATCGCTCGTCGATCTCAAACGCTCATTCAAGTTCCGGAAGAAGGCAGTCAAGCCGTCGGAAAGGCGCGAAGTTAGCTTACTAGGACTAGTTAGATAGTGATCCGGGTAACGTAACGTAAGTTACTCATTTCTTTATTTCACTTCTAGTTTTCGGGTTCTATTAACTTCTTCCTCTCTCTTCATTCTTCTCTCTTAATTCTTCTCTCTTCATTCTCTCTCCATAATTTCATTATCTCTTAATTAGTTTTTTCTCTCATCTCTCTCTCTCTTCATAATTCTCTTTCTCTCTTAATCACTCCTCCTTCTCTATCATTTATTCTTGTTAGTTGGTTCGTTAGTTCGTTATTTAATCGTTCGTTGGTTCTGTGAATAAACCTGTAAAGGCTATCTTTGAAAGTCCCGCGTGGCAGGCAAGACAAGAAACGGCTTTCAAGCCCGAATTGTATCTTAAAGAATTCTGGTGTCCTTGAGGGAGTATCCCTTGACATCCAGATCTACCACACATTACCGAAAAGACTTTATAAAATTTTCTTATGCCGTAAGACCTCGTTAGCTAAGCCGTACGGCCTCGTTAGCGTAAACTTTTACCTAAGCCTAAGCATTTTTTAATGAAAAAACAAGAGAGTCTAATTGTAAAAGTTTGATTGGACGGCTAAAGTTTGAATGAATGACAAAAGTTTTGATTGGGCGGCAAAATTTTTGATTGGGCAGAACTTTCATTGGACGGCTAAAGTATATTAGAGCCAAAATTTGTTTGATCGTCCATCAACAATCGCTGCGAAGTGACGGTTTCCCTTCACATAAACATACCGATTCCTCCCAAAAGTGAATCTGAGTTTCAAATAGCAAATATCTATTGCGGGTTATAAGGTCGGAAGGTTACGAAAAATTCAGTGGGAGGAGAAAAGCAAAGGTTTATTAAATGGTCATGTGACACCCTATGTCAGCGGGCCTCTGTTTTTTGAACTCCTAAGGGGAGACCCTTTTGTTTAAATTGGCAATTTTTTTCATCATAAGGGAAGTGTCTCTGTTTCATGAATTTTTCTGCGTTTCGCGGGCCGCTGTACCTCTTCCTTGCACACTAAAAACCCCTGCTGGTGACCAGGCGTTAAAACGTCATTTCAAACCTTCTGTCGGCGGGCCCCTTTTTTTGCCAAAAGAGGGACCTTTATGTAAAACTCAAAAAAATTTTAAAGCTTATTTTAAATCATAAGGATAGACCCTTATGATTAAAAAAATTCTTTCGCGATGTTTTTAACTTTCAAAAAACTTCCCTCAACCACTTTCAATGCTTACAAAAGCATAACTCACGGTTCTTATCGCTATAACTAATTAGGAAACTCTAACTTTAAAAGATAAGTTTTATATTTCTTAAAGGAGGTTTCATCCAAAAATAATAAAAAATCATAAAGGTCTTGAAGAATTGAACGAAATTGCTTCTAAAAGTAGTAACGAAAAATTTAATTAAAAAAACCCTAGTGACCTAATCAAATCAAATCTGACCTATGCTTAGTTATAATCAGTGTGTTACTGTAACCTGCTGCGCGTTAAAAATCTAAGCGCTATCCAAGAAACCTACTAATAAAAATGCTCTGTTCGTCTGCATCCTCTCTTTTACACCACCGCTCTCGGGTTCTCAAATGCTTGCAGTTCCATCATGATTAATCATCTTGATAAAAAAAAAGCTTCTTCTGCTATGGGTGATGAAAAGCCTGGTTATAATGAGCTTGACCGATCTCTACAGAGCGCGGAGTCTTTGCCGTACCAAGAAAAGGTGGAACCTCGCAAACGGACTTCTTCTAGGGGTTCGGAGGTACGGGGTGCAAACGGACAGGCAGGACAAGTCCGCCCTCGGGTGGGAGGAAAAGGCGCAGCTATCCAAGCAACACTCACAACAAGGTTCGTTCCTACTGGTAACCCGGTCAAAGACACAAAGAACTGAGTTCGATTCATCCTCGTGAAGTAATTTTTACTCGTTTTGGTTCGACCTCATTGATGAATACCGCCAAAAAGTCATGAGACCTTGAGATATGACCGATGTAATTTTTCAGATTCAGCTACTGGATACGGTGGAGGAACACACCATATCCCGCTCGCTTTTCTGGTAGAAATACTGGACACTATGAGGGGACCGAAGATGCTAAATAGTCGAGGACCGCACAGGCTTCAGTAATTGTTGGCTGCCTATCCGGTTAGTAATGCTGAAAAAGTTTGAAATACGAAGTTGATGATAAAGAATTTCGCTGAGTTAAAAGCATTGGATTGAGAATCCAGTAGACGATACACTTTGATCTGTGTCTTGCCTTTTTGATGCGTTCTTGAAAAGAATGAGACTTCGAACGTTTCGCTTTATAAAAGCATCGTCAAAAAAGTTGATGATATCTTCAATAATATGTTCAGAATTCACTAGGTGATTGAAGTTTATTCCAATCGCGTTGTTTTTCAGGGTGAGAGCTCTATTCGCCACGTTCTGGAAGGAAGAAAGAAGTCAGGGCTGACCCAGCCCGGCATTGTGCAAATCGGAGATGACGTCGGGTTTTATATAGTTGTAGAAGGCCGTGATATTTATATTAGAGAGCCGATTGGTAGCGTGCTAACTTATTTCGTGGCAATTGTGCACCAATTCAATACAAAGTACCCAAAACACATTCGTGATGTTTTGGATATTTTGGAGAGCTTGATGGGGTTGAAAGAAATAGAATCTCCCATAACGCGGACCGGAAAATTTTCCCGCAGTTGATGCTTTGGGCTTTGGGCCTACTTTGAATCTTTTGCTTGTACGATTGTTGGAAAAAAAAGTTTGTGGTGTTTTAGTGTTTTGTGCTCTATCACTTGGCTTTTTATAGCCCTTGTGCTGCCACGCGGTAATCAAACAAATTTACTGGCCAAATTACACAGAATCAGTAATTCACTCAAATAATAACAACAATGCAACAAAATTCAAATAACGAACAAAGAGGGGGAAATGGGGTTGAAACTACTATACTGAAACCTGGTCTAAACCAGGTTCAAGAATTGGTCGCTAAACGGCCCAGCACACTAAAGTGCAATTTCAGAAGGGAAAGGAAATTAAGGGGCAGAAATGTAAATGGAGCTCAAACTTGGGAGCCCACTTACTGACCTTTTCGGTGATTTCCTCTCTCTCCAAGATTGCTCGTCAAGGACGAGCTGGTGGATCCAAGTGGGGGCAAAAGGGAAGAACGAAGAGAGCCGAAGTCTGAGCTGACTCGGCTTTTAACTATAAGCAAATTAAATTCTAGCAAATACGTCTATGCTAATTGAATAGTTAAATCATAATTTAACTATTCTTAAATTAACAAAAAAACAAAAAACAATCGGAACAAGTAGCTAAAAATGCTAAACTTCTACGCTAAACTATTTCACAATTATTTAAATAGCGCTCAAGCGTCGAGCTGCAAATACTACCGTAATCGCAATTCGCTATGAGAATTGTCTACATTTGAACAAGGTTGTGATCGTAAAGTGCACTAATGCAGTGTACACTAGATGATCACCGAGGTAGCTCGCTACACTGGGGGGGGGGGGGGCGCAAAGAGGACCACCTACTGCGGTGCGAGGACATTATACGCGCATTGCTTAACCTGCGGGTTTTTTGTGCACACTGCGCCATGATGTTTGCCTTTGCAGAAAGCGCAAGGTTCTACCTTGCATGCTTTAGCGCCATGCCTTTTATAGAGGCAGTTGAAGCATCGCCCAGCCCGTCTGATCAACATCTTACGTTGTTGCAGAGACTGTATCTTTTGGCAGGCGATGGCGTAATGCGAAGTATCTCCACATAGCAAACAAGCTGCTATGTCTGGAGCATACTCTTTCGCAAATTTGGATGAACTGGGTGCTTCACCCAGGTCCTGAGACCTTTTTAGGTTTGAGGGTGCCCATGGCTTAGTGGGGAAAGTCGGGGTGTGTGTTTGCATTAGGGGGGTGGGTTTTGGAAGAGTGGGGACCGGTTCTGGAACCGGAGTATGTGGTGGGGTGGCCTCTAAGAGAGAGGTGATTACTGACCCTTGAGCCACCACATTATCTAGTTTAGTGGAGAGATGGTTGATTGCCGCATGGGTTTGGTTAATGCGGGAGAGAAGGTTGGTCGAGTGCGACTGCACCAGAGCGGAGAGTTCGGCCTTCGCAGATTGAACCACGTCAGAGATGTAGTCAATAAGGTAATCCTCCCTGGAGTACTCTCCTGGCGTCTCAAGGCTGACCTGTAGAAACTACTCGATTACCACGTGCAACCGAAAATAGCCTCTCTCAAGTATGGGTAGGCTCAGAAAAGCCTTTAAACCCAAAACCCTTTTTCGACACCAAAATTTTCCTCCTTTACAAATCTTCACTGGCACTGACCATGGCACTGGACTGATCCACGCTAGGTACGCCGCCGTCGACGCCAACCGTCTCTTCAACCGCGTCTCCAAGCAGCATTTTCTCTTGGTCATCAGAGATTTCGGTATCCTTAGATTCCATGCTTCTGAAAGCAATTTTCACTGTTTACAATTTTTATAGTTCAAAAACTAAATTTTCCACTTCTTCCAATACAAGCCCACTTAGTTTTTTAATGACAGACAGATTTCCAGAAATCTGGGTCCCTCGCTAATGATGGGCAATTTCGGATTGGCCTATTCGCCTGGACAATTTTTGATGAATCGAGATTTAGGGGGGCAGGTTGGTTTTCTTCTGGAGCCTCTGCTCCCGAATTTTTACTCATCACCTCTAGAGGTACCAGGAGATTAATCGGTCTGGTGATTAGCCTACCCGAGCTACTGATCACCTGTGCTTCTCTATCTCCCCCTTTAACGATTCGCCCTAGTGGCCACGAGCCTCGTGGCGTGTTCTCTTCAATTATTAAGACTATTTCGCCCTCTATAGGGTGACGGAATACTCCGCGTCTCGTCTTGACGGAACACTCTGGCCGCTTTTTCAAGGAATGCAAGTACGATGATGTGAATAGTTGCCAAAAACGCTCTAATAGCTGTTCTTGCATTGTGTACTGTGCAATGAGTCTGTCTGCTGTGCTCGCCGGCACTTCTATTTCGCTGTCATCAGGAACCTTACCCAGCGAAAACCCCAGACGTGCTCCTGGTGAGAGAAAGTCGGATGGGCGAAGCACTCTCGTTTCGTCGCGGAAATCGTCCGATAGCTTCACCAACGGGCGGCTGTTCATTACAGCTTCAATCTCCGCTATCGCTGTCGAAAACTGCTCGTGTGAAAGAACTTTTCTTCCAAAACTCCGCTTGAGACATTGCTTCATGATGCCCACCAATCTCTCATATACTCCACCCTGCCAGGGCGCATGAGGCGCTGTGAAGCTCCACTCAATCCCTTTGGATGACAGGTAAGAAGAGAAATTCTCGTTTGCGCTCGTTCCTTCTCTAGAGAAGTCACTTACAGCTCTGAAAGCTGGCGCGTTGTCAGAGAGAACGCTATCCGGAGCGCCTCTTCGGGAGACGAATCTACGAAAGGCCGACAAAAACGCTGTTGCCGAAAGGTACTCTGTTACTTCCAAGTGAACCGCTCTCGTTGCTAAGCACGTGATTAGCAAAACATATTGCTTGCACTGCTCATTTTGCCTTGCAACTGTGAAGGGCCCCGCATAGTCGAGTCCTATGCATTGAAAGGGTCTTGTCGACTGAATTCGTTCTGGAGGGAGTTCGGGCGCTTTTGGATATACATAGGGCTTAGCCAGAAATTTTCTGCAAGCCACGCACTTTCGAAGCACGGCTTGGACCACCCTTCTGCCTTTAGCAATCCAACACTTGGATCTCACTAGATCCAAAGTGTGATTCTCGCCCGAATGCATGCTGGTTGCGTGTGCATGCTGCACAATCATCGCAATCAGCGGGCTGTCTTTAGTTCCGGGAACGAATATCGGAAACTTTTCGCCGTATGGGATCGCTGCGTTACCTAGTCTTCCGTGGCCACACCTGTACACGCCCTCATTGTCTTCGAACAGCTCTAACTTGCGATTACCAGAATCCTGCACCATCTTAATTTGGCATGCTTGGTTCACCTTGTGAATGCAAGTCTCTGCTCCAGCAATTTCGTTGGCCGTTAAATCGCCGAACAATGGGCCTCGACCTGCCAACTTTTCAATCAATTTTCTAGATTTCTCACTCAATGATTGCAAACGAATTCGCAGAAATCTCCTTACATACGCCATTGATCGCCGTAATCTCTCAAACTTGGAAAAGCGTGAAAAATCTATGAAGGAAGCGCGAGCCGCTGTTGTGAGAACTAGGTTCTGACTTGGTTCTTGGTTAGCTTCGTTTTTGATTGAATCAGGCATGGTATCTGGATTCCATGGGGGGCGCTTTTTCAGGCCTTCTTTTGAAAGCCAAGATGGTCCCCTCCACCAGATGTGGTCGGTTTTGCTGAATTTGGACGCTGAGCAACCCCTGCTGGCACTGTCTGCCGGGTTTTCTTCCGATACAACGTGGCCCATTCCAACGCATTCTCCTTTTGCTGAACATTCAGTGTGCATTTCTTTGCAAATTTCGTGCCTGCACTGCTGAATTTTTCTCGAAGTGCTTAACACTGTCTTTTTTGAGCCCTTGACGTAATTTGATACCCAGTACAGTGCAATCATGCTGTCTGTGAAAACTACGCAATTTGCTACACTTCCTTCTCCTTTCAGGCTTCTTACCGTGAACAAGAGAAGTTGACAGGCTAGCAGAATCGCTCTCAATTCTAGCTTTGGAATAGTTTGCACGTTTTTCAGAGGAGCGAGTTGTGATCTTCCTATCAGCAGGTCACCCCCGTTTTCTCCTACCACATACACCGCGGCACCCAAAGCTTTGCCTGAAGCGTCTGCGAATACTGCGAGAGAAACTTGTTTACGTGTTTGGTACACGCGGCGAGGAATGTCTTTTACAAATTTTGTAATGTCTCTTTCCAGCACTTTCCATGCTGTTTCATCTTCCTCTGAGAGCCGGGTGTCCCACCCGTAATCTTGCTTCCACAGTTGCTGAACAAAAATTTTTGCTGGTAGAAGCAACGGCGTTGCCCACCCCATTGGGTCAAATGTGGATGCTAACTTTTTCAGCACCTTTCTTTTCGTGAGCTCTCCGACTGTATCGGGCATTTTCGCCATTACTCGAAATGTGTCTTCCGTAGAGGACCACTCAACTCCCAAAATTTTCTGTTTTCCGATGACGCCTTGGTCACATTCAGGAAGAGAATGCACGAATGCTTCGTCATTAGATGAAAATTCTCTCAAGTTCATTCCGATCTCCGAAAACACCTTCTTGGCTTGTCTGTACATGCCTGCTTTATCTGTGTCTCTTTCACACTCAAGAAGAATATTGTCTACATACAGATTCTGCAAGATCTGAGCAAGAGTTTCTGCCTCTGAACTTGAATTCTCACCGTTTTGCTTTCTCTGCACTTGAAACCTTATCGCTGACTCGAGCACAAATGGGCTCTGTGCTATACCGAATGGCGCCACGCGAAATCGCAGATGCAAGAGATTTTTGTTACACACTGGCTTCGTTATGTCTTTTAACCAAACGAATCGCATCAAATCTCTCTGATCTGGGTGAATCTGTACTTGAAGAAAGGCCGCTTCTACATCACTCATGATGATGCTGTGCGCCATTCTAGCACGTATGAGCAATGCTGGAATTCTTTCCAGCTTTACTGGACCGGCGTACATGGCTTCATTCAAAGAGATTTTGCCTTTCTGCTTAGCCGACGCATCGTACACGATTCTTATCGGTTTTGCAGGTTTTTCAGGACGGAAAACCGGATGATGGGGCAGGTAAGCGACTCTTGAGTCAGGCGAGGGAGCATCTACTCTTTCAACATAATTTTTCAAGACATGCTCTTTAATGACCTCGTCATAGTGTTTTAGCATGTTTCTGTTTCGGAGATTCGAAACAACACTGCGTAATCTAATTACGGAACTCATCTCGTTGTCTGAAATTTTGTCGACCACATTTGGCTTGAGACAATAGCGCGCTTGAACTTTGCCATCTACTACCTCGACATTTTTTGCAAAGTAGTCTTCCACTACACTCTCTTCTGCCTTTTTAATGTCATCTTCAATTTCACCTTTGACTGCATCGTCTAAACCTAGAAAATTCTGAAGAGCTTGATTGACTTCTTTTCTCAAAACTTTGCGTTCAGAAACCAGGGAAACGAATGCTTTGGACTTCCATGATTCAACACCTCCACCTGTGGCTATCCACCCAAATATTGAAGGAATAAGGAGATATCCGCTCGGTAGCGGCACAGGCTTTCTTTGCCAAAGCATAATTCGAAGATAGTCTGAATTCCCCAGAAGCACCTTGGGCTGAACCGGCTTCGTACGAGATAATTCGTCCGCCATGGGGAAACGTTTCCGTTTGATAAAACAAATATCTTCCTCAATAAGCGGCAAGCTCTCAAGCGAGTCGGTTAAAGGTTCTCCGTAACCCATCGCCTTAACAGTGAGCTTTCTCCCTTGAATGCCTTGAAGCGGCACTTCGTAAATTGGGTACATTTTTTCTCCTTCTGACTTAGCGCCCAGGCCTGACAGTGAGCTTTTAATGTACTGTACCTTTCTCAGCTTTAGCCTTTCGGCTAGCTCTTGAGAGATAAGGTTCACAGATGCGCCGGTGTCCAGGAGGAAGTCGACTTTCATGCGACTCTCTCCGTTCCGAACACTCACTTGCCCTGTTTGCAGGCGGTTGTACACAAGGCGCTTTGTTCTCTGAGAGCTCTCCTCTCGAACGATGCCTGTGCTGACCTGCGCTGCTGCACTCTCCGCAGGGAAAGTTCTTTCTGGCACGCGAACAGTTTCGCTTAGGGTCGTTGCGTGGACGCCCATTTGATTGCTGTTACCGTTGCGTGGTGGGCGGTTGCGTGGAAATGTGGTTTGAGTTTGATTGGTCTCTCTTTGTGTTTCGACGAACTCAAAACAAAGCGACATGTGATGGGGTTTATAGCAGTACGCGCACTTAGCGCTGCACTGATGCGCGGTTCCCCCTGGGCTCAAACATGCTTGACAAAGGCCTTTTTTCTTGACCATGTCGATGCGATTTTTCACGAATCTCACTATCTTGCATGCATGGGAAATTCGGTGTTTACCGCAGAACACACAACTTTCTCTGCCTCGAGTGTCTTCCACTGCCTCTTGTCTTATAGGCCTAATGCGCTTGTCGACGATCGCTCTCTGGGACTCATCCCTAGCAACATTCACTGTTTGCTTAAACGGGTTTTTCTGCCGTGGCAGTGGACTTCCATCCATTTCCGCAACAAACAATTCTTCCTTTGCTAGGCGTTCTGCCCTGTCGAGAATGTCTTTGACCGTGACATTTTCTGCATTGTACACGTGCCTATACAGCGTAGTACGAGTGCTTGATGGAAATTTTTTCAAGATAACTTGCTGCAGAAGAAGATCTTGCTGCATTGCTACCTGAAGCTTGCCGAGTCTCGTTACAACAGCTTTCAGTGTGAGGATCATGTTCAACTGGTCTTGCCATGACTCACTTACTGCTGATATGCTCTCAAGCTGTGTGATGACTGCTCTTTCATCTCCTCTTTTGGTGTCGAAACAGTCTTTTATTAACGCTATGGCATCGTCGTACGACGCCGCTGTGGTGGGAAACTGACTGAGTGTCAGCTTCGCTGATCCTTTAACAGCCTGCCTCAAATAAGACATTTTTTCCACCCTGGAAATGTCCGTTCTACTGTGGATCAGTTCCTCAAACTGTTCCCACCAACAAGGGAATTCCCCCGGTCTGCCGTGAAATTCAGGCAAGATGGGTGCTGGTAACTGCGGGAGCCGCACTGCCCGCTCAAAATGCTCTACTAGCGGTCGCGGTGGGGCTGGGTTGACTGTATCACCCCTTAACTGTATTCCGCGGTCTCTACCTCGGGTCTCTATACCAGCATTTTCGGGTGTCAGCTCTGAAGCTGCCTGATGTGTTGTGGGACTAATAGGAGGACATACTTTTCCGCATTTGGAGATGAAATGGTCTAATTTCGCTTGAACGATTTCGACTCTCTTTTTTATTCTTTGCCCTGATCTGTTTTCGGGGTCTTCTTTTACCCAAGTATTATATTGATTTTCAAAAATCACCTTTTCCACTTTTGGAATTTTGCCTATAGCTTTATGCCAATTCTCGATAGATTTACTGAAATATTTCTCATCAACTTCTAAGAGAAGGGAAAACTCTTCTGCTTTCGAGCTAACACTCGCATTTAGAGTTTCTGAATTCTCTCTGAGAAATACCCCTATTTCATCGAATCTTTGTAGCAACTCACTTAAAAATGCAGTTGCGTTTTCTTGTTCAGAAACAAGCGTTGAGTTTTCTACCGATTCTGTCATTTGGCCGATGCACCATGTGGTGTTTTAGTGTTTTGTGCTCTATCACTTGGCTTTTTATAGCCCTTGTGCTGCCACGCGGTAATCAAACAAATTTACTGGCCAAATTACACAGAATCAGTAATTCACTCAAATAATAACAACAATGCAACAAAATTCAAATAACGAACAAAGAGGGGGAAATGGGGTTGAAACTACTATACTGAAACCTGGTCTAAACCAGGTTCAAGAATTGGTCGCTAAACGGCCCAGCACACTAAAGTGCAATTTCAGAAGGGAAAGGAAATTAAGGGGCAGAAATGTAAATGGAGCTCAAACTTGGGAGCCCACTTACTGACCTTTTCGGTGATTTCCTCTCTCTCCAAGATTGCTCGTCAAGGACGAGCTGGTGGATCCAAGTGGGGGCAAAAGGGAAGAACGAAGAGAGCCGAAGTCTGAGCTGACTCGGCTTTTAACTATAAGCAAATTAAATTCTAGCAAATACGTCTATGCTAATTGAATAGTTAAATCATAATTTAACTATTCTTAAATTAACAAAAAAACAAAAAACAATCGGAACAAGTAGCTAAAAATGCTAAACTTCTACGCTAAACTATTTCACAATTATTTAAATAGCGCTCAAGCGTCGAGCTGCAAATACTACCGTAATCGCAATTCGCTATGAGAATTGTCTACATTTGAACAAGGTTGTGATCGTAAAGTGCACTAATGCAGTGTACACTAGATGATCACCGAGGTAGCTCGCTACAAAGTTTGTTGATTTGAAGTGTCATCGCATCATGCTTAATTTTTTTGAAACCAGTGTAATAGAATTTTTCTGAAAATAATAGACCTTGAATTTTTTCAAATTCTACTTTGAATCTTTTGTTTGTAAGCTTGTTGGAAAAAAAAGTTTGTTGATTTGAAGTGTCATCGCATCATGCTTAATTTTTTTGAAACCAGTGTAATAGAATTTTTCTAAACCAGTGTAACTAGTGAAAATAATAGACCTTGAATTTTTTTTTCAAATTCTACTTTGAATCTTTTGTTTGTATGCTTGTTGGAAAAAAGTTTGTTGATTTGAAGTGTTCATTACATTCCAGAGAAACACGAAATTTTGGTTTTAATTTGGAAGAAAAAAAAGAAAAGAAAAAACTCAAGAAAAAGGAAGTAAATCTCGCAATTTATGGGCGAGGTTTAATACAGCACACTTTTTTCCAAGTTAACAATATTATTGACCACAACTGAACAGTTTCGCAGTTCGCGAATTAGCGCTAGGTGGGGCGAGTTTTACTACAGACTGAACAATATAAAGGGCACTATGCACATCGTCCCCTTTATATTGTTCAGAAAATGTATCAAAACTCATCAATTTTTCTCTGTGTGTACTCACTAGCTTTGAACTAGTTTTACCTGGATCAAAATGATCCGCGTACGTGAGATATCCTCCGTGTTTTCCTGGTGTTCCTGCTCCCCATCGGTCGTTCACAACCACCTTTTCTTTGACTGGACTGCAACCTCGTATTTTTATACTTTGAACTTTATTACGCGAAAAATTGATGGTGAATGATGGGATGTATGTATAGAAAGGTAAAGGGAAGAAAACATGGTTCAAAAAAGGCTAAGAAGCTTCTGATGGTAACACACCCCGTCACACAATGGAGGAAGGAGGAATTAAGTTTGCACGCAATTTTTATTACTTCAAACGGTCCCGCCTTAAAGTAGCTAAAAAGGCGGCGGATTTGAAAATAATTTTAAAACACGCGTGCGCGCGTGCACGAGCGCGCTTTTTAAACAAAAATCGATAAGGGCCGTTTTTTCACTTTTTTTGTTTGCGATTCGCAATGCATTGGGCATTGAGAGAGCAATGCATTGAGAGAGAAAGAGTAAGAATAAGAAAAAGTGGATGGGAGAGAGTAACATTGGCAGAGAGCGATGTAGAGAGAGGGAAAGAGAGAGACAGAGGAAAAGAGCGAGTTAGAGAGACAGAGGAAAAGAGCGAGTTAGAGAGACAGAGGAAAAGAGCGAGTTAGAGAGACAGAGGAAAAGAGCGAGTTAGAGAGACAGAGGAAAAGAGCGAGTTAGAGAGAGATGGGAAAGAGCGGATGCGTCTACGTCTCGAGTGCGTCTCGCGTGCGTGCCTGCGCATCCTAATCAAAATTTTGCGGGCTGGCCTTGTCTATCGAAAGTGGTCGTCTGACGGGGGGTGTGGTAAGAAGGAGCAGAAAAACGGTGAGAAGATCATTGATAGCCGTTCGAAACCAGCCATTGGAGAGGAGAGGAAGAGGAATGAATGATACGACGAATGGGTCAGAGTGGCTTCAAAGGGGAGGGGAGAGAGCCTCTCCGTAGCAGCCATTTCTTGAGGAAAGAATGATCTTATTAATATTGTCATTGATTGTTTAATCAGCCGCTCCTAAAAAAGCAATTGAATTCACTTTTTTTTTCAGCTATAACTAACTAGATTACGATTATTACACCTTCAAAAACAAGGTCTAGACAATCACAACGATTAAAAAAATTAGAATAAAGTTTGAGCGATACGGTCGTAAGGTGTTCAAATACTGCAAAAAACGAAGCTCAATCCTGCTAATGAGGCGAGGATGAAGAGGCGGCGGATATTTAAAAAATTGCTCTTTTGTGACTCAGCGCGGGAGCCGAACCCGCGTCTTGAGAGCTCTCAGACTGAGAGTCTATTCTTTTACCAATTGAGCCATCGCGAGCTCACCTATCAATCAGAACTTTGGAAGAAAAAAAACGTACAATGAAGCTTTGAAAAGTCTTTTTCTGTGAAAACTTGGTTAATTTTAAACATCTTGTCTCGAAAAGGATGTTCTCAAAACGTTTAAAACTTTAACAAAGTATGCCTTCCGACGCCAAAAAGTGTTCCGATTCTCGAAAAGCGGAGTAATGTGAGAATGATGGAAGAGGTAACGGAGAAGACCAGAAGCTGAAGAGACATAATAGGAATACTAATAAAATTTTAAGGAGTTCGCCTTTTTTAACACCGCAAACAAAATAACAAGGACCTTTCACCTATGTGAAGGCAGCAGGGCCAGTATTAATCCTTTTTTTGCAGAGCAGGGCTTCTGCCAACTCTGTCACCTTTTAAGAGTTGGCTGAAAATCGGAATCATTCCTGAAAATGTGAGGGAGGGGGGAGAGACGATGAGTGGTGATATTTTATACATGAGAGGTCCGAGAAAGTATAGAATTCTAACTATTTTTGTTGTAACCTTTTGTTGTACAGCCAGGCGAGGAACTCCTTCGACTTCCATTGGACGTCCGTCTTTTCCCAGTCCCCATCCGTCCAAATGAGGTCCGGTTCATACTTCTCGACGAGTTCGACTAGTTGGGGATAAGACACTTCCTCGAATGAGACGTTGTATCATTTCAGTGAAGCTAAGGTTATCGGGCCAAAGAGAAACGATGGGAAAGAGACATGAACACTTGATTGGATTCATCACTGACCTCGACATGAACATCACTGACCTCGACAAACTTTGTGATATTCTCCAGATAGTAAGGATGGAACCAGTCCATATGCGAAAAGTAGAGACCGAAGTGTGCAGAAGAGTTTGTGAAAGCTCTCTTCAACTCGGCTGTTACAGGCAACTTTTGTTCTCATAAACTGTACGCGAACGATTAAAGTGTTACCAAATAAATTATCGGTCAGAATCAATCTATCAATAAATAGACTCATAAGATATCAGTTATTATTTTTTTAAGCACTCGTAACTATAATACCTCGCTTTTCTTCACTTCTAAAAAATTTCAAGCACTCGTAACGCAATCCTACATAGCGTTATTCCATGCGCATAAAACTTTTTCATTTGGATGAAAATCCATCGCAAGAGAACAACACCGTTATGATTGACAAAACATTTTCCTTACACTCATCGAAAATTTACAAGTCCAGTCATTCATTTCTTTAAATATCGATACATGAACGCCGACATTAATCAGTCCACAAGCCGCATTGAATCTTCACACTCTCATAAATATTATTCAGGCTCAAAATCCTTTAAACAACAATTCTGAACTGTTGAGAACAGTCAAGATACGTATATTCCCCTCTTAATCCTGCGTATTGTCTGGGAACTACCATGTCTTGAATACAAGACACAGAACAAACCAAGAATGTCTCTTTTTGGTCCCACGTCGACTGCATTCCAATTCCAAGAAGTGGGTGACTTCCATAAAGTGAAGCCTTCATGATGTTTGCTGGTTATCACGAAGTATCTAAATGACATTTTTAAAAAACAAAAAACAAATGGCATTTTTAAAAATGACTAAATCACTGCGTCGTTTGAAAAAAATTGACGCCTGGTTGAAGTAAAATGCGGTTAAACATTTACACGGACGAAAGCTATTCCACAGACGGGACTGAGTTTCGCTAGAAAGTTATAATTTCAGTTATTACCATATAAGATAGTTTGATCCTATTTTCTCATAACGTTCACTGTGTTTAATTGTATAACTGAACACTCTATATGATTCCTCAGCAAGATCTTACTTCGCTCCAGAAGCTTCGACAATGTCTTTGAACTGATTTGCATCGAATAGCTCAGCTGTAAACTGAAACAGGCACAACTATTTCATATTACTCTCAAAATAATCAATTTAAAATTGTTTTTTTCTATCGAAGTCCTTAGAACTGGTTTTTGTATGGATCGAGTTTTTTACCTCCTTCGCCTATCATTCACGCCATTTGTAATCAACCCGCGTAAGAGTTACAATTAAATGATTCTAAAACTTGTGATAAAATTCATTTACATCTTGGGCAAAGTCTGCGTAGGTGGTCTTCGGTTTGTAATTCTTGTTGACGTAATCGACGACTTCCGGATCGGGGTTTTTTCCCTGCCAGTACGACCAGAACCATTCCGAACTGAATTAAGTCAGCCTCTACACTCAAAAGGATCCCAACACCCGCACAAATATGTAGTGGTTGCATTTGTATCTTAAGGGGAAGAACATCGCCTGCAACTAAACTGGTTCGGTTAGTTTCTTATCAATAGTTTTTTCGCTATTTTTCTGATGATAATCTGTTTTCTTTTCATGCTCAAATAGTTTTTTGCACGATTCTAGGTATAGTGCCTGAGAAAAATCCTAGACCGACCACTGGGTTTGTGAATTCACTTATTCGTGAAAAAAATTTCGCTCAAACTTCTGCTTACAAGCTCGAATTTAACCCGCAAGTCTTTCAGTTATTGAATGTAACTACTACGGAATATATCAAAAGCTTGATCAGAAAAGCTCGAAAACTTGCGTTGTTCTCTAGCTTTTTTACGCTTTTTGAATCCGACTTTTTCAACCATATAAGGTTCGATTGACGAGAATCACGAGGTTTCATGGGGATCTTGAACAAACGAAGAATTGAAGTGAAGTTTGAAATTTAAAAAAAAATCATATTTTAGTTTACCGAGAATTCTTGGGTACAAAGAAGACTGGGTTTACAAGGTTCAGCGAAACTGGATGGCAGGCCGAAACAAGAAAGATCACAGAAAAAGGAGTAAAAAATTTCACTCTTGAATCTTTAGTGTATGAAAACTGAGAAGGTGAACTCTCCTATTCCTCGCATATATTATATATCGAATCAAGGCTTACTGGAAAGCAGGGACGGAGTACACGCCCCAGTGGCAGAAGATGCCGAACTTGACGTCGTCAAACCAGCCGGGCAAGGGCCGGGCGTCTAGAGAGCTCCATTCTGGCTGCAGCATAAATATTTTCTTTTTTTCCTTTTTCACCGTTTGAAAAATGGATGTGGGGGAGGGTTGTAAGCCAACTTGCTATGGGCCATTTTTTTTCAGAGACCGAATGCTGGATTAAGAAGAAGAAACAAATTCCCCATGGGCAATATCTTCCTCTGCGGAAATCGAAGAGGTCGCATGAGCTTAAACCCAGACATTTACAGGTATGGACAGAGTATACGCTGAGGAATTGGAGGACATGTTGTTCCTTCAAAATTACATGATTCTAATCTCCCAAAACCTTCGATCTTTATCATTATTCTTCATTCACAAAGCAGCACAGACGACTTAGTTAGGAGAGATATGGAAACGACCTGATTATCTCTTAACGAACTTTCAGCGGATCAAAGAACTTTTTGCTCGTTAACAATTGTACTGCCGAGGACATATTACTAATCCACCGAATAGGGCTATCAGAAACGCTCAATGTTTATTTCTCGTACTCGCGTATACTGAAAAAGCAGTTGTGACGTGATTGGAGCTAAGGTCCGAATCCACCATAGTGACAGAACAAAGGTAAGAGAATATGTTGTTTTCTTGAATCAGAATCATGTTCAAATAACCAAAACGTTTTTTTTTACATCCGATCGCTCAAATCGAATACTCGTTTCTAACCTTGTAGTATTTCTCTAATTTTAGGATTCCTTGCACTGATGGAATTAACACCATCAGAAAAAGAATCGGGGCACTAAGTTGCATACCTGAAAAAGAACTTTTTTTCTATTAAATCTTTGTTGCACATTGAAATAGCATCAAGTCACAAGCATGTCACTTTTAACGGGAAAAGTGATAAAAAGAAAGCAAAAAAAGAAGAATATTTGTTCTCAAACAGAATTAAGGTAAGAACAGGAAAAGGTCAAACTAAAAACGTTGAAACAAAGCGAAAACATTACGTAGATTTCAATCTAAGCTACTAAGAAAATTTCTTTTCTAAATGATTCAGTTCTAGCGGCTTTCTTCGCCTCATATTCCTAAATACTCTCATTAAATCATCATTAAATCATTAAGTTTCTTGTTCGCTTCTGTGATGGATTTTATAGAATTAAGCGCGAAAACCCTAGTGAAATGAACCCACAGGCAGCTTCAATGTTTTTCCTGATTTGTATGAGTGAGAACGTGGAGTGAGAGTGAGAACACACACATGGAAGGACGTAGAGTACGATCAGGATGCTATGTGCTTGAGATATACGAACACTGTTAGGGACAGGCTTCAATCATGCTGTTGAGCTGATCTTCCGACAGCTCAGCATCAGAATTTTACTACACAATAACAAGAATCAGTCTGGAGTATGGAGAAAACGGGAAAACCGCATAAACTTATCTAGCAGTGAGAGCGAATCAGAAGCGTAAAGAGCTTGAAGATTTTACAGGAAGTAGTTACTAATTCAGCATAGGTAAATTACAAAAGGATGTTAGTTTGTTTTTCCCCACTAAATTCCTTCCAGACATTCAGTATTCGAATAATCGAGAAGAAAAAATTTTGAAATTAATAGTACTGCTAGGGATTTGAGTGTTTTTGAAGCAAAATGTGAGACTTATTGAACATTTTCAAACAATACAACGCTTATCATTTGGGCCACATCTCAGTGAAGTTCTCGTTCCTTGTTAATATAACTGAAACATGTTACTGGACTACATTTTTGCCTTGGGGGTTGGAGAGGAATAAGAGAGGTCCGACGAATGGCAGGAAGGGCTGAGAAGAACATTTGTTCAGAGAATGAAGCAGAAAGAAAAGGGGAGTCAACATATAAATTACTTTTCTTATTGTAATGAACTGGGTTTGGAGAGCAAAGCAGCTGTGTTTACATAGATTCCTCTTTAAACTTCCAGGTGTAAAGTATCTCACCTAACCTTACTCTCGTGCGATGGAAAATTGGCTCGCGAACGAGGCCGGGATCAAAAGCGATTACCAAAAAAAGAACGAGTAACTTTGTTTTTTTTAAAAATTTTTGTTGCTGAAAAAATACTGACTTGGTAAGAATCAAAGTATGATTCTTTGTCAATGATGGAAATGAACACGGTTTGTGCAGCTGTTTAACCGCTAGTTGGTGCACAATTTTCCGCATCAACGGCAACGTATGGTGTACAGAACTGCAGCAGTCATTAACACTTAGAAGATACGCAATTCTTAAAATAGATCTTTTGTAAATCAAGCTCTGTGTTAGTCGCAGATAAGGAATACAACGGTTGAAATACTTTAGACTTTTGAAACAAACTTGTTTGTGCTCCTAAAATAAATGCTCTTAAATTTAGGTTGAGTACTCTCGATGTATTAAATTCACCTAAGTTATACAAATATCGAATCTCTGATCTGTAGAGAAATTTGTATTTGCATCAAAGGTATTTTTTGTTTACTATCCTCCGAGTGTTGTCGAATTTTAGAAAATTTAAATAAAGAAATAAATATAATTTAAAAAAAATACCTGAGAATGCAAATAAAAAGAAGAAAAAAAAAGAAAACACCAGCATCCCCAAGGTTCAGAATCGGAGGATTTTTCTCGCATTCACATTGAGCTTGTGTAAAAAAATTTCTTGAAATTCTTTCCGTAAATCAAGCTTTCTCAAAAGGTGTTAGAAATGATTTTGAGTAGAAGATAATATGCGGAAGGCGTGAAGGCCAGAAAAATAGTTAGTAGGCCGGTGAAAAGGTTCGGTGCTTTGAGATAAAGACCCATCCCTTCAAACAAAGTTCATGTTTTCGCTACGAAGTTCTTTTAAATTTCTCAAAAGATGAAGTGTACTCTCACGAGACAGAGATTCTTGTACTGAGAAACATCACAGAAGACGAGATTCTTCTACTGAGAAACATCACAGAAGACGAGATTCTTCTACTGAGAAACATCACAGAAGACGAGATTCTTCTACTGAGAAACATCACAGAAGACGAGATTCTTCTACTGAGAAACATCACAGAAGACGAGATTCTTCTACTGAGAAACATCACAGAAGACGAGATTCTTCTACTGAGAAACATCACAGAAGACGAGATTCTTCTACTGAGAAACATCACAGAAGACGAGATTCTTCTACTGAGAAACATCACAGAAGACGAGATTCTTATACTGAGAAACATCACAGAAGACGAGATTCTTCTACTGAGAAACATCACAGAAGACGACGTTCGAGAAAAAAATGTCCTCGACAAGCTGCGATTACATTGCAAAATGGATCCTTCAATCTCATCTTCATTTTATGCTCTCGGATTCTCTTGAGAACTTTCTTCTTTCAACTTCGCTTTCTGCTGTATTGCCTAAATCTCCTGCCTAACCAACATGTTTACGTTCCTCCCGATTCTTTCGTAAGTCCCAACAATTCACTGATATTCGCTCAGTTGCAAACGATTGCTGTCAAGTGGAAATATAAAATTTATTTCGGGGCTGACTTATTGACTGTCGGGTTATATAGTACCTAAAATCGAAGGAGCGCATACCCAGTCTCTATGGGGAATAGGTGTAAATAAGGTTACGGTAAAGAAGCTAATGGGTTATTATGGTAAGAGTTAGGCGCAACCCGAGGGCTTTTGAAAAGAGAATATCTTGGAGAATATCAAACATTTCGAATGACAATGGAATTGATTAAATGGATCAATGGAATATATATATATGTATGTAAACTTGCCCTACCCGTTTTGAAATACATGTCCTTCTGGTCCTTTGGAAAAATTTGGAATCCAAAAGATGTTGTAAGGGTGCGTAATCCAAAATCGGCCTCGCCACGCCCCCCCCCTACGTCCAAATGATTTCTCCACACAAATAATTTACTAAAAAATGAAGGGTATAGAGCAGGATATAGAGAGATGGGGTGGAATCCCGAATGGCTTCCCAGTTGTGGATGCCGTCAGTTGCTCGCAAAATGAAAATCTGTCGGTCGTTTGACTGTGAATTTTCTAGATTTATTAAAGCCATGAAATTGAAAGTGGAAAATTGTTCGACGAACTCAACCATACCATAACATCTGTAATTGATGACACATGCCTGTTTTTGATTACTTTTGGTTTGGTAATGATGATCAGTGTTGAAAAAATCAACTAACAACAAAAAAAAATTTCAAAATGCGAGGCATTTTTGCGAGGCTGCGAGTCATTTTGGATGGATAATAGTTCTTCAGGAAGTGAATTCCAGACTGATATAGATCTGGAAACGAATGTAGACATTCTAGCGGGATAAATAATTGGGAGGCGTATTCTAAGAGAATGGGCTTGTCTCGTATGATAATTGAGTGGAGAAACTTTACACAGAACAGAAAAAGACAAAAACTACTCCGAATGTTTTAGATTGACTAAATATTATCCGATTACCATGTAAATCTTTTATCGACTGTATGTACTATTAGAGTTAGTAGAACCAGTCTTGTTTTTTTTGTTGTTTTTTTCCTTTCATAATTAGTTAGAAAAGATATAAGTCGATATGAAGAAGACAAAAATTCCCACAAACACTAAGTATTGAGAACCTAAAATGTTTCTCGTATCAGTCCATGTTTATTTTCTAAATACTCTCTAATTGTATCTTTTTTCTATATATATTGTTTATGTGAACGGAATAAATGAATGAATGAATAAATGAAAATAAGAAAAACAGTTCAATGACATTGTCTGAGTGAGTGGATTAAGTGAACCGTTTCAAAGGCTCAGTGAAATTCATTTTGAGTTGCGAAAGAAATTCAAATGTGTTACACAAAGTTTATATTAGGTCAGAATATTTAACTTCTGTGGATCCCGTTCAGTTGAAAGTTGGGGAAAAGAAGGGGACCAGTGGTATAATAGTCTCGTGCAGCACGCCACACCATACCATTTCAAACCAGTTAATACTGGCATTGAAATTCATGTCTATCATTATTTATTACTAAGAGTTGATTTTGATGAAATTTTTCATTAGTTGAACAATGAAACTTGAAAATCCTCAGCCACTAATTCGATGAAAACTATCGATTTTCTCGGATCATCCTTAACCTGCCTCTTTACCTTTGAAAAAAGACCTGCAATACATCGATTGAAAGGAATAATTTTTACTATCAATTTTCAGGATCCGAAAAAAATACGTTTCTTCTAGAAGTTTTTTTCGGAATTGCTTTTCTTTTTCTGAGTTTCACATAAAATAGAAGATCTACAGGCGAATTTTATTCTTTCATTTTCGCTTCGACGCAAGTAACTCGGATGTTTATCAATGTTTACTCAGCTTTTCTCTCTGCCGTCGAAAAACAGAATGTAAATCGAACTGTCATTATCCAGGCCGTTTTGATTCACATGAACATGATCTGTATTATTTTCGGATTGTTTTCAAACATTCTCATTCTACTCCTTCCCTTCAAAATTCATCAACTTTCTGTTTTCCAGGTTTTATCCGTGAAACTCTAACTTTTTTTTAATATTCTGCGTTGAAGTTTTTTTTGCGCACATCGGAAAATAGACTTACATTCATCCTTTTCTGCCTCGTGAAAAATCACATAGTCATGACAACTCAATAATCGAAGTTTTCTACCAAATCTTGTTATGAAATGCTTCAGTAATAGAGTCCTCAGTCATAGAAACCTGAAATTGATTTTTAAAAAATTATTAACTTTGCATATCGATGAATGAATTTTCTAGTCCTTTAAACTTTTATTTAAAAAATATATAGATGTCGGAAAAAACGGGATCCTCTTGCTGCGGTCCTGGTACAATGAATAAACTCACGTCGTTCTTCTGCGGTTCTCTACCGACGTTTATTAGTATCGGAATGATTGTCATCGCGCTTTTATCATGGAACGAGTCAGTTTTTTTCCCTCTTTCTTATTTAATTTTTTTCGTCCTGCGGCTATCCTTTTTTTCCTCGTTGATCATTCTTCTTTTTTTGTTTCTTTAGTCCTTCGCTAATTGCAGTTTGCTAGCTCCAGACTAAATCATTCATCCAAAACGTTCACAGCTGTTAGATGGTTCAATTTACCAACAAAAACAACCTAGCCAAAAAATCGGGCATGGGTCGTAGTGCCCGATTTTTTTCAGTGACCAGTCATAAAAAACTCTAAGAAACCATAATTTCTTGGAACATGTTGAACTGGGTGTTCAAAATTGGTTTAGACTTAAGGTTTATCGAGATAATCAGGATAATGTTTATCCTATAAAGTAAAGAAAACGACCTTATTTAGGGCTCCTACCATGAAATAAATGTGTAATGTGTCCTAATGAAAAAAATCTCAAAAATTTGATCCTTGAACATTACAGAACCTTTTATCAGAGCTGTTTGCCTTGGATTATTTTCATCAGTGTTTTTATACTATTTTTTCAGAGCTTATCCTATCCTGAAAGCTCAACAAGAATCTAATCTCCAGACCATAATAGGTTCATCAAACGGCCTCAAGGCGCTTGGTATAGACTCAAAAGTATTATGTTTGAGTTGCGAGGCACAACGAGATCTCCCTAAATGGACTCTGATCACATACATTTCCTTCTTGCTTGGCCCATTCATCATGTTATGCTCCTCGGCTTTCTCTTTGATGGTTAGTAAACTTGTGAAAGCTTACAGTTAGTGTTTCCAGACAAGTATGAAACTTTTATTTCACAGTCTCGACTTTTTTTTGTTCGTATATATATATATATATATATGTACATATATGAACAATATTTATGTACATACAGCTGTCGTGACTTTCTTTGACGATACAAAATATGGAAATACTCGCAATATGTTTTAGTCCGAATTATCGAGCCACAAGAAACCTCTTCTTAGAAAATAGGGCTAAATAAGATTCAAATTCTTACTCGGAAAGTTGTTTTTTACAACATTCGTTTTTGAATAACAAAGAAACTTATTGTTAAGAAAAGATAGTGAGAAGGGTTTGAACTAAGACTTCAGGATCATCACTAGCAGCATATCAAAAATCACTGATTGTAAGATCGAGAAGGCTTGTTATCAAACGAATACGCTTGGAAGAAACTTCTTAGCGAGAATGATTGTTTCCTCATTTGAAAAAAGTGAGAAAGAGGTTGAATATTATAGAAAAATAGTAATTCCAGAATTCTCATCTCTGAGAAAATACGTCTTTCAACATAAAAAACAACAACAACAAAAAACTTAGCGTACATCCTTCTTCGTGCTAATTCCGCGTTGCCACAGGGTTGTGGTTTTAAAAAAAAAGATTCTACGTAAACTAATAGAACCAGTGCAGGTTCCCTGGTTAAATTTTAACAAGGCGTATCGTTTGTGTTTAAAAAAAGTTTTGCGAGAACTACCAAAATTTCTCGATATCTTTGTTGAGTGGATCTTTTTCTCAACTTTTCTAAGTGGTTGCATCTTTTCCCTGACCCCATTGAGTAGGATATTTTTTGTGGGTTAAATAGATCTTTTTCTTCAAGTCTCTGGTTGTGTGGATATTTCCTAGAATCCCTTCAATAACTGGAATTCGGAACTTTTATCACATTAGTCGGCACCCCGATTATGCCACAACCTGACTGGGCAAAGTTAGGTGAAAATGGTTTTCTGTAATGTCAAATGCTGGTACCATGTCCAATTCAAAAACAAGCGAGGAACTTGTAAGTTCATTACAGTGTGGCCTGTTCGCCTCTGAGGAAGATAAAGCGGCTGCCGGACCTCTTGGGTGTGCGACCGTTTTATGCGGACTAATCTCGATGACGCTTCTCTTCGTACCTGCTGCGTTGTCAGAAGAGAGAGAAAGAAAAAGAAAGAGAGAGAGAGAGAGTAAGAGACAGAGATGTATAGAGATAAATCAAAACAGTGCGTAACATATGAGAAAGAGTGAGAGAGACCTGAAGAGGGTTAGAAAACGAGAAAGTTGAAAAAGAGAAAAGCTGGTTAAGGAAAAAAAGCAAAAAAGGAAAAGACCTCAGAAAAAATGTGACCCTATCCGAGTAGAAAAATGTTTTGATGAGCAATGTCTGTTGCAGATTTGCCATCACGATGTACTTCTTGCTGGATATGCTCACCGGAGGGGTCTACAGAATAGACAGCGTCGCGGGTTCACCAGTTCATTGCTCCGGCGTCTTGACTGGCTCACTCATCTTCTTCGGGAGCATCTCCGCCATCAGTGCGGTGATTCTTCTCGTGACGGCTTGCTTCAGCTCATGCTTCATGGGCATCACATGTTGCTTTTTTGGAAAAGACGAACTTGAAGACGATATTGAGAAGGTCGCTCCGGATTTCATCAAAAAGGCGGCTCAGGAAGACTATGCCATAGAACAAGAAGCTGTTGAAAAAGACACTATTGAGCCAGACGCTTGTCAGTTACATACCTTTGAGCAAGATACCAGTCATCAGGAAGCCAAAGTGCAAGACACTGATCCTAAAAACGGCATGAAGGATGATATCAATGTCAAAAAAACCAGTCAGTAAGACATCAGCGAAAGAGATGCTGTCTCAAAAGAAGCCGTTACGCTCAAGAAAACTGAGGATACTTTTGAATGGTATGAAAGGGCATAAAGTCATGATTGTTGATCCTCGCTCTGCGACATAATGCACTAACAATGAGTATAAACCTACATCAAGAGTCTCCACCTCACATACAAATTTTTTTTAAATCAAAAATCCAAACCTATAAATGCATGAAATTTTAAACGTGATGGGAAACATGATGTTTTATAATAATAATACTCATCGCAATGTCTAAGAATGGCCGGCAAGGAAGCAATTATTTAACTGTTAAAATACAATTAACACACGCGTGAATTTTTAATAAATGAAGTGATAGAGTAAGAAAAAAAGAAAGAAACTTCTAGCATAACACATTCAAAAACACAAAAAAAGACTATTGGAACAATATGTTGAACCAATGTGAAGTTATTATAGGCTTTTTACCAAAATTCCTAAACGTTTTGGCGGATTGAACTGAGAAAATCTTGTCTAGGAGAGAATTCCATCTGTCCACTACTCTCACGGGGAAAATGTTGGAGCAGACTTCAGCTTAGGCATGAGGAGTGTATCTGTGAGTTTGCAGATTGTATAAAGTTATGCTTCGGAAGCAGAAATAGAATTTTAGCGCTCTTGCGGTTAAGATTTTGAAATTCATCCTCTAGTCTGCTCGGGTTTTTTGCTTGTCCAAGGACTCTAGTTCGAGAATTTGGAGCCTTTCTCGATAAGACTTCTCTGAAAGTCCTGACTTCTTACAAACAATTCTGGAGTGATGACGTTGAAACTTATCTGAAACATATGTTTAGCTTTTCAGACTAGGTTTTAATAGTCTTAAAAACATACACATAGTCTTAAAAACCAGTATTTCGAAATAAGACGCACATATAATATGGAAAGCTTTTTTGCATAAAGACCAGTTCAATAATTTAGAGGTTTTCAGCACCTACATAGTAGTTACTGTCATGCTAATATTTTCAATGAGCTGCGAAAACCCTAAGCTTTCGGAGTACTCGACATCCAGATCTCTTAAAATATTCAATCGAGGTAATACAATGACAGTTTTAGTGATTGAAATGGATATTACCTCCTATTGTTTCGACCAATTAGAGCTAATTGCCGGAGCCTGGATTATTGAAAGTAAATTTTTTTCAGAAAAAAGCGTTGGTTTCTTTTTTTCTTTACTTTGATATGTACGTAAATAACTGAATTACCAAACTATGGCCTCTAGGTGTCTTAATCCTGCTGTAAAGAGCGCTTAAAACCAGAAGTGAGTCTTTAACAACGTATTTTAGTTGATTCTTTTTGATTTTGCACATTAAAAAAATATTTTCTGAAAATTAATATTAAAAAACTATGTTATTAGTGATTCTTGTCAAATCTATTGTTGGAATTGGTCTGAAAAAGTTCTAATTATACTCGTTTCCTCTCTGGGCACTCATTGATGAGCCCCACCCAGAGAGAGCAGAAGTCGGCGAAAGAGGGTCGAAACAGACGTCTGCTACATTACAGTCTTAGCAGTGGTATTAAAATTATAAATTACATTTATCACCTATTTTACCATTTTTCTATAATAATACAAAGAACAGTTTTTTGCAAATTGAGTTTAATTAGATCTATCCAATGAACGTCTTCGAATTTACAATCAAGTTATTTTTTTGCAGTTTGAACAATATATTGGGCTCAAGAGTCTTCTAAAAGTTTCTGGAAGAGGGAAGGACGACAGTGAGGACTACAGTCTGCCATGGAAGTTCGTGATAGTTTTGCTCGAATGGGTTTCCCCTTGGGGTTAAGCCTACAAATAAAAGGTGAAATTCATTATCTCAGTGTTTGCTTAAGAAGTCGAATTCCTCGCTCTTCTCACCAAAAAAATGACCGGTCGTCGGCCTAGCTCGACCGGTCGTCGACCTAGCTCGACCGGTCGTCGACCTATCTCGTTGTTTTCGACATAAACTTTCGTTTTTCTCAGTGTACTTAACACAGAAAACAAAAAAAGTTGCATCTATACCCTCTTCATATAGACCAATTGCTATTCTCTCACCTGCTTCTGAAACGATGGAAGGATTAGTTACATCAACTTTTTTGAGCACTTTAGTCTTTTTTGAGCAGACCCTGTGAATCAACATGGTTTTAGAAAGAATGCTTCTGTAGTTAGCAAGTTAATAGCTTGTGAAGATGATTGGAGTCGTTCGCTCTACTGTCGATGTTATCTATTTAGATTTTTCACGTGCGTTCGACACTGTCAGCATAATCAAACTTCTCTACAAATGTTATCATTACGGCATATCCGATCCCTTACTCTCGCGGATAAAATATTTTCTCACTAATCGTACTTTTTCTGTCCGTATAGTATACAAGATGTCCACTTCCCGTCCAGTCATATCAGGCGTTCCACAAGGATCGGTTCTTGGTCCCGTTCTCTTTATTCTTTACATATCTGATTCAAATTCCGTTCTTGAACCATTTCCGAACATGTGTTACCAAGAATACGCTGACGATGTTAAGATTTATGTTTCGTACAAGAAATAAAACTTCGTTGAACGCTGTCATGAACTACAATGCTTTGAATGCTGTATATGATTGGTGCAATTCTAATGATCTCACTCTTTGTTCATCTAAAAGCACTCATCTGCACGTAGGCTCTCGCGCTCTCCACCCAGCCTACAAAATCAATGATGTTCCTCTGACCCCTGTTTCAGAAGTGCGGGATCTCGTAATCCAAATCGTACCGTCTCTCCGTCGAAGCCAAGCAGTAAATGACAGGGTTTCCAAAGAAACGGCATTCTCTGTTTCGAGCAGTTTCTATCGACGATTTCCAGATACTTGTCAAATGTTTTAGAACATATGTCTTACCTCACTTATGGAGCGTTAGAATTCAACTTTTCACTTTGCAAAGTAATTTTCTGCAAAGTGATCCCGTTGAACGCACCAATGTCTCACCACGAGATACCGTGAAAAGAAACATGGACTACGGTAAAAAGAAAGAACATTCTAAGACAAAGCGACGATTTTTCTGTAAATTCATAAAAATTACGTCCAAGAGTAAAAGTTATTATAAAAGTAATACCGTAGTTCATTTTTCTTTTCAATGTAATTCGTGGTGAGACGTTGGAGCGTTCAACGGGAACACTTTGCGGAAAAATACTTCGAAAAGGGAAAAGTTTAATTCTAACGCTCCTTTAGAATTTGCATCTAGCTTTTGGAACCCATATTTTGCCAAAGACATGAAATTGATTGAAAGAGTTCTGAAATCCTTTACACGCATTGTCTTCTATCGTTGTTTTCCCGACTCAATTACCCACATTCTCTCCCATCATACAAAGATATAATGGATTAGCTAGCCTCAGTCTTTCGCCCTTTACCTGAGAAGAATTCAAGCTGACATGAAAATGGGTTGGAAAGTTCATAATAACCTGTCAATAATCGAAAGTTAAACCAACGCGTACAAACCCTAGCAGCATTTTTGTAGAAAGTACGAAAAACGCGGCTCGTTTCCATTCTTTCACTCTTAGAGTTTCACGTACATAAGTTCGCTCAATTACCTAGAAAAGTTTTGCTGAATACATCTTTCGCTGCCTTTAGAAGTTTTCTGAAGAAATCATCATTTTAGAAAGTGTGGCTGAGTTATTCAATTTTCGTATTGTTGAAAATGTTCTTTCTTTTGAGAACTTCATTGTCCGCTGTTTACATGATGTTCATCATGTCACGCTTTATGAGTTGTTAATTAATTCTCTGGAAACTGTTTTTGCATTAAAAAAATGTAGATAAAATAAATAAATAAAAGGTCGTACAAGAGAGCTCATTGTTTTGTTTACGAACTCATTCTAAAACTACGGCGTAAACAAAGAGCAGTGCGAGTCAGAGAAGTAGAGATTTCATATGCCAGCCTATTTTCCTTACGAACAAGAGTGAATAACAAGAGTGAATAGAGTGAATGCACTGTGCATCGAGCTTGAATATTCATGGAAAAAACTGCGATTAATTTCTAAGGCAGCAAATTAGAATAAACATTTTTTTAAAGGTTCTACTAAAAGTTTGGTTTTGTTTTTAAACAGTTTTTCTTCGGTATTCGATATAAGATTGTTGAGTAGTGTCATAGATACAAATACACAATACTGCGTCCGAGTTCAAAAATCAATTTTTTTTTCATGTCCGGTGATCTACAAGACTCATGCCTAATCATGATTGAACTTTGAAAACTCAAGAAAATGAACTTCGAATGTTTACCAATTGTGTTATTTCTCCTAATACTTTATATCTTTTTCTCTCATGCTTCTCAACTTTTTGTTATTTTTTCATTCAATTCTATTTGTTTTCAATCGTTTTCCTCGGCTGTTCTTTTCTGAAAGAAATTTTTTTGCTCAGGTTTTTAATGAGAAACATATTTTTCGGATCGTTTTTGAGTAAATTTTCCCCTAAAAATTCCATCAAGATTTTGGCAAAATTCACTATTCAAAGGAATTAAATTTAGTTAAAACTATAGAAATTTCCATTCAGGAGTTAGCAAAACGGAATAAAAACGCAATAAATGCTCCCTAATTGAAAACTATTAAACGTAAATCAAATTTCGTAAAAATTCTGTTCAGGACTCCATGGTCGATGATTGTTGATATAAATTAATAATCTTTTTTTCTCCAGGTGACATGTTTGAAGTTTGAAGTTTTGTAACGCAAAGTATTTTGAAACTTCACGCGTGAAAGCATATACGGAGGGATTCGAGTTAGGAAATCGAGAATGGATAGAATCATTGCATACCAGCCACTCAGAATGACGCAAAAGGGCAAATTACGAGAAGTGGGGAGAGCTGTTACATGACGGCCGCTCAAGAGAATGAGAAAAGGAAAGAATGTGAGGTTTGAGAGAAGAATGTGAGGAAGAAACATGTGAGGTCACAATAGATAGATTAAACATGCGGCTGCCGCAATGAACTAAGAATTACAGAAACTTCCACCTGCTTCGCCGACGTCTTTGTGGAGAGCGCGATTCATGGGTTGATAGGAAAGAGATGGTTTCAAGGAGAGTTTACATGAGAGAGAAGGTGAAAAAATTGTATCATGACATTTTGTACCGCGAAATCTTGTTATTTTCACTCAATTTTCACGTTTTGTTATTTTCACTCAATTTTCACGTTTTGTTTCTTAGGCTCAGGTGAAGATAACGCTAACGCGGCAAACAAGACCGTTTGATATCAATTCCGTTTGGTATCGACTTCTCCCAATAAAAATTTCGCCGATTGGATTGTAGGTACAAAGTGTCGCGGGTACAAAGTGTCGGTGATCCGCGAGAAAGAGTATGAGAAAGAGGATGAGAGAGAGAAAGTGCTAGCAGGATTTGATTTAAAAGGGTGAGACAGGGGTTTGCGAGCGAAGATCTGAAAGAGAGATTGTGAAATAATTTCTTTCTTATCTCAGTTTCACTCTTTATCTGTATTTCTCTTCAGATTCACAGTTGACCATTTAACAGAACTCACTTGTTGCATCTGTCTAAATTTCTTGCTTCCTAAGAATTTAGACAGATGCAACAAGTGAGTTCTGTTAGTTATGGAGCGTTAGAATATCACTTTTCACTTTGCTAAGTGATTTTTTTTCTGCTAAGTGATTTTCAGCTAAGTGATTTTTTTGAACGCTCCAATGTCTCACCACGTAAACATGGACTACGGTAAAAAGAAAGAACACATGCATTCTAATGGAGCGTTGGAATTCGCGAAAACATAATGAAACATAATGATATCCCGTTTTTTTTTTCGAATTGCGTGAACGTCTTGTTCTAACCTAAAATGTGTACAATTAGTGAGAGAAATATAACGTTCGAGACATGAGCAGCGATGTCTTTTTTCTTGCAGCGAGAGAGTTCAAACGGTATATCGTTATGTTTCATTATGTTTTCGCGAATTCTAACGCTCCATTAGAATGCATGTGTTCTTTCTTTTTACCGTAGTCCATGTTTTCGTGGTGAGACATTGGAGCGTTCAAAAAAATCACTCAGCAGAAAATCACTTAGCAGAAAAAAAATCACTTAGCAAAGTGAAAAGTGATATTCTAACGCTCCATTACTGTCAGCACAGCAAAAAACCACACTGCACAGAGGTGGACACGAAAGATAGAGAGAGAGAGAGAGAGAGAGTGAGAGAGGGAGAGAGATAGTAGAACGATTAGATACTTATAGAGAGAGAGAGTGAGAGAGGGAGAGAGAGATAGTAGAACGATTAGATTATCAATTCTACTCCATCACTAAAGAGATTTATGACATTTCACTCACACTTGAACAAACAAATAATGAACCAACTTCCGCTGAATTTCTAGATCTTCTTATCAAAATTGAACATGACGGAAATATTAAATTCAATCTATATAATAAAACTGATTTTTACAGCTTTAAAGTACTCAAATATCCACACTACTCCTCAAACATACCCACTAACATAGGACTCAATACTATATTCAGCGAGATATTGCGGTTCGCTGGGAACTGCTCCGAATTACACGACTTCATAAATAGAGCTCACATTCTAATAACTAGATATAGAGAAAACAAATATCCTAAACATATTATACTCTCACGCTTAATCAAAACTCTCTCACTAAATCCTAAAATATCTCTTAAATACAATACTAATAATAACATTCTAATACACAACATGATACACACATTAACACCTTTTTAAATAATTTTGAATGTATTTTCACAGATTTCAATACCCCTTTCTCTTTGTATATGTATTTCTCTCAAATGTTCATGTATCTGTGTATATGTGTTTTCTCCCACATGTTCATAAATTTATATGTATTTTCACAAATTTCAATATCCTTTCTCTTTGTATATGTGTTTCTCTTACATGTTCATGTGTCTTTCCTTTCATCGGCCACTTTGGTGTCACTTCTTAGGTCACCTTCATTTTTATATCTTCATGGATATTACACTCTGAAATCACATACCCTGTAATGACATGTTCTCACACATATTTATCAATATTTCTTCCTCTCTTACATTCTCTGTCATCTCACATCTTATTGTTGACATCCTCATATGTTGACATCCTTTTTTGTGTTCATTATCACACATTTCAATGAGTTCTCTTTATATCGTGTTCTCACACATGTCCATTCATCTTCCCTATCTTCGGTCATTTCGATCGATGCAACTTCCTATATCGCTCCCCTTTCATTGTCTACTATTGGATACTTTTCTCTAAGTTCACATGTCTTCTTATCTCAATAACTAGACTCTTCTTCTCTCACACTTTGAAAATTTCCTTTCCACCTATTCCAATAATTGCACATTTTCTCACACACGTCAATATTTCTTCTTCTCCTTCACAGGTCACTTCATAGTCTATTATCCCATATCTTATTTTAACATTTCGCTCACTAACCTTATTATGTACTTCCTGTTCTCTAGTTTCCCTCTTCACTATCCCATTCATCTTTTAATTTTTCCTTATTTTACATATTTGTTACTCCATAGTTAGCTTATTATTCTATTCTATTAACTCATCTTTCAACTCATTATTCACATAATTTTTTTAACTCATTATTCACATAATTTGTTTAATTCTCGTTAGTTTTTAGTTAGTCTTTAACATTCTAAGTTAGTTTTAACATTTTTTTTTAATTTTTTATTTTAATCTATATTTTCATTACCTTCATTTATTATATTGTCGCTCTCTGGGCACTCACTGATGAGCCCCACCCAGAGAGCACCAAAGTCTGTCTGAGCAGGGGCGAAACAGACTTTGGTACTTCCTCTTAGCAGGTATTTTCTTTTCTATTAGAATAGTGAAAACCATCCAAAACAATTTTTATAGTGGAAAGTCGATAATTGATGCAACCATGGCGCGGAAAAAAGCTAGTCCTCCCTGTCGGATCGAACCCAGCCATATCTTTTCAAACTGGGATCAAGCGCGTTACAATTACACCACGCTGATTCATTGCTATTCCGTGCGATAGTAATGTAATATGTAAAAGGCTGAATTGCGTTGCTCTCAGTCCCGCATGCTGATGAAGCGAAAACGTATAGTGGAAAGTATGAAAACAATGAATCGATCGAGAATGAGAGCACAGATAGTCACTATTTCTCCATGGCAGCGGATGTAAACAAAGCCACAGAAGGTTGACATGGGTTACTGGGAAATGTTTAAAGAATAGGAAAAACAGAAAAAGAAAAAAAAGAGAAGAGCTGAAAAAATTGAAGGAAATAGAGGTTCAGAGTGCTTGAAGAAAGAACTTCGAAAGTATCTTTGAAAAGAATGAGGGAGAGAAAGAGAGAGAGAAAAAGAGATAAAGAGAGAAAGAGAGAAACATACTCTAGAAAGTTGCCGAGACAGAGGGGAGAGAAACAGCCTGGACTGAATTCCCATACCTTTATCTTTTACTGTCAGGTATGCCGGTTTTCCAATGGAACTAATAAGATGAATGTTTCCTTTTCAGAAGATCCCCATCACAATAATGAATAATGATGAGTTCAACTATTATTGTTGTTTTTTTGAATTTATTTTTTAGATTGTTTCTATACAAATGCGGCGAGTTCGTAAGAATCTCTAATGCGTCCTCTTTTCCGACTGTGCAATGTCTGCTGTCGAGTCAGCGAATTCCCTCGCTATCCGGCTGCTTCAAACCTCGTCTTCACCCAACCTCTCTTTCGTGCTCTCACCATTCTCTCTAGCAACTGCGCTCGCAATCATCCATCAGGGCGCAGTTGGAGATGCAAAAGAGGAACTCACTCAGCTACTCCTTAAAGGTTGGCTCCTTTTATTCTTCCCGTCGCTTTATCAGAGTCCAATGGTAACGGAGTTATAATAATTTTCTCAGAGTAATGGAAAGAGAACTTTACGAAGACTAAGAGGAAAAAATTGGTTTTTATCCTTAAAAACGTTTCACTTTCCTAGAATCACGACGGCTGAAACCAGTTCTTGGGTAGTTCAGATATTCCAGAACATCGAATAGTTCAGATATTCCAGAACCTCAGTATCAGTTAAATAAAACCAATGGTTTCAGGCAGATCAGAAGACGAGGTGCTCTCTTTTTACTCCACCTTAAACCAGGCCGTTGCCAACAGTCCTGACAGTGTAGTGAGTTTCTTTTCTTACCGTTTTGCTAATATACATCTTCCAGTAAGATGAAGCTTCTTTCTTGAAGGTGACCTCCACCGTGGCGAGTCGTTTCTTCGTTGCCTCCTCCTTCTCTTTGGTGGAAGAGTATCAGCAGCGCATTCAAGAGCTGTTCGACGTCCAAGTCGAGCAGACAAATTTCAACGAGTCTCAGGCAGCAGCGCAAGTGCGTTCCCAGTCATGAGAGTGACTGAAATATGTGATGATGTAGCAGTTAACTGGTCAATATACATGTTCAAGTTCGAACGCTTTATTCTCGATGCCTAGAGCATGAATCGCCACTGATTCTAGCAACTCTATCTGCTTCTACGGTTTTCTTGGGGTTGAGAATGAGAACGTAGAAGAAGTAATGCAGTTTCGATGGTGTTTGAACATCACGGCATCAAGGTATACAAATCCCTCTAAAGAAAAGAAGAAGTTATCGGACCGATCTCCGCCTCAAAAATGTGAAAGAATCAGTCATATGGAAGAATGGAAGAAGATTCACAATAGGATGTCGAGTACAACGCTTTCTTTTAGAGCATCAACAGTTTTGTGGATGAGAAGACAAAAGGGCGCATCAGCAGCATCGTCACTCCTGATGATTTAGTGTTACCTCATCTTTCATTCCTTTTTTGTTTCTAGTCTTCGACGAACAGATACTTCAAGTTTTCGTTTCTAGAAAGAACTGTTTAACAGAGCATAAGGACTGAACACAGCGTGAGAAGTTGATTGAGTTTGTGTCAAAGTGACATTTTAGCTTTCAGCTCCGAAAAAACCCTTCGTATTGGGATTCTTTCAATCATATCCAGTGTAAGATAGAGCCTTCTAGGTTTGAGAAAAGGGTAAGGGCTTGTGTGATGAAAGGCGCATGCTGAAATGTTGCCAGGGATGTCGTGACGGTTCTCGTTAATGCCATCCCCTTCAAGGCAAAGTGGAAAAACAAGTTTGATGAGAATGAGACAAATGAAAGCGTCTTTCATGCGGCGGTGGAAAAACGCATGGTTCGTTCTGTATTCGAAAACACCTCGTGGGTCACTAATCAGTACGATTCATCAATTTCAGGTTCAAAAAAATTATTTGTTTGGTATATATCATAAAAGTGCATTACTACTTTTTTCGATCTTTTGGGTTTTCTGAAAGACTTCAGAGTTCTTTCTAGTCCTTTCAAAACATTTGTAGTTTAATTCCTCCGAAGTGTACCAATGCCCCATCACAGGAACATCTGATGCATTGCCCGAAGCTCTACGCGGGCTATGCACAAGAGCCTGATGTGCAGGTTCTATCCATGCCCTACAAAGATGATTCTTTCTCTCTTCTGCTTCTCCTACCCACTGAAGGCCAATTCGAGGTTTGGCTGCTCCGATGTGTATTTAGGGCGAAGTTGTATCTCCATAGAAGGCTGAATAGTATTTCCTATTCTTAAAATGAGATGATCTGCCTTGAGGGCGGCAGAGTCAGAAAAATGTACTTAACGTTACGGCAAGAACTTTTATCACCATTTTCTGAAAACTTCAAAAAAGTTAACACAGAAACAACAACCAAAAATTTGTTCTTTTCAGAGCTTCCGCTCTTCCCTCGACGGTGAAAAACTTCAAAAGATCCTTGACGGGCTCACACATGTAACAGTTGATGTGAGTTAGGCAAATAGGCCGATTTCTTTCTGTTTTAAATGAGTATTTAAAAAATCATGAACTTTGAGGTAGACAATGTAATCCGTCTGTGCTCAGATGTGATAGCACAGTAATAAATCAGTAGGTATGTACTTTCAGAAAACCTTCTAATAAAAACAATAATAATAACAATGATATAATGCTAATATATTCTTATTGGATGTTTGGTTATTTATTATTATTATTACTGAATACTAATATAAACAAGATTATTCAATGAATAGATCAGTATATTTCCTTTTTTTCTATGAGTTTATTGTTTACCGGTCGTATCATACTACCGGTATCGTACATATTTTCTTTCAAAAACCTTCTAATTTTCTGAAAGCAGGGTTAGTTTTTCCACACTAGCCTCTATTAAAGTAGGATCTTTATAAATCATGTTGGTTGGAAATACACTTCAAACACTTCAAACTCGATATTTATTTATTTATTTGTTTTATTTATTTATTGAAATACATTTTGCAATGTAAAAACACGAGGAAGACTCTGCTGACAAAACTAAAGATAATAATTTTTTAAAAAACAGAAAAAAACAAACAACGAGAACGAGATTGAACGACTATTATAAACTTAAATCGATGTTTAAGACCTCTGGAACATCCAGCAATGACAAATTTATCCGAAAACTTAGAATGGTTTGATTCCTGAGAAGACTGACCGGTAATTTCATAAAAAATCGAGATGTCCGATAAGCGAAAGAGTGAAAAAGTGAGTTTCTGTTTGTGTGCCCTATATGGAAAGCATAGAAGGAGGTGCGACCGTTACACTGTTTGAAAGTGTTAGACAAATCTTAGAACTTTTCTCTCAACGGTTCCCTCTCTGAATTCCAAATAGAGCTTTATTTATATGATAATTTATTGACAAAATCCAGGTTTATCTGCCGAAGTTTACGACAGAGTCCTCTTTGGATGGAGTGGAAACTCTTCGCTCTCTTGGTGTCTCCAAAATTTTCGGCGAGATGGGAGCGTTGTCAGGTATCGGGCAAGATCCACAACTTGTGATCTCCAAGATAGCTCACAAAGCGGTCATTGAGGTCAGAACTGGAAGCTGGATAAGAAATGGTGAAAGGTCGGAGTCAAAACTAGGAGCTTCCTAAAAAATGTGTGTAAGGCCAGTGGCCAAAAGAAGGGGTTGCGCCGATCAGGGCTGACATGCTTTTATGTCTTCCGAATCTATTAGGTTTTCTAGAAATTGATATAAATGATCTCTGATTTAAAGAAATAGTCCGCCTCTTCTCCTACCCTTCCTCAGATCCAGATTAGCGCACCGGACCCAGTTGCCTACCGGTCCGCTTCCCGGTATATCCTCAGTCCTCTTCCTGAGAGCCAGTCCCTCCCTGGCGTGAGATGCACTCTCTGGTTGCTGCTGGTTTGCCTACTGGGGAGGGTTTGCCTTCCCCCTCCTTCCCCCCATCTTAGCATTTTTTTCCTCTAAACTTACTGTTGCTTAAAAAATTTTTTATTCACAACTGTTTGTTCTATCTGACATTGATCTAAGATTTTCTTGATGTATGAATAAATAAAAATGCTGGGCCAAGTTTTTTTGTTGAAAGTGGTTAATCCTGCGCTCAACAGCTCTTAATTCTGTTTTTGCGGATTGTAAGCATCGTGAAGATTGTTAAGATCATATTCATGTATCATATGTTTAGACCGCCCTTGCCCTTGGGGGGCTTCAGGCATTTTGAACTTTCAAGCGATGTTTTCTATGAGTGTACAAACAGGTTAACGAGGAAGGGACTGAAGCAGCAGCCGCAACTGCCATCATCGGAATCACCAGATGCTTGCGGGAGAAAACCCCAGTCAGCTTCTTTAACTTCGACCGTCACTTCTGAGTTATAAAATCCAAACTGAATCGTCCAGTGCATTTTTTCAAAATTCTGCACTCAAAAAAACAATAAGATCTTGCTTTAAAATAAAAGTAAAGTTCAGAAGTTGAGTGAACATAAAACTGATTTTTAGCGACATACATAAACAATTTTTTCTCTCACTTTTAAAAAAAAATCGAGAAGCGAAAGGATGACAAAGGGTCGCCCTTTTTTACCAGTTGAAGAAATGGCTTTGCAGACTCCGACATTCCGCGCGGATCGACCATTTCTGTACGCGATCATGAAGAACTCACTCAATGTTGTTTTCATCGGACAATTCTGTTGAGCTTCTAATCCGTTTGAAAACCTCATAACATTATGATTTAATTAGGTGTCGATAGATACTTGAACTGTTAAAACTTGTATTATCTAAGTATTGCAATGTATACATAGCATGAAGAGGAAGGGGAGACATTGTCTGCGAATTCAACCTGTGAAACTATTTTTCACCCCAATAAGTGTTGAAATAACAAATTAAAAACCTGCATGTCATACGTAAGTGAACTTTCATGTGAATGCTTCAATGTGTTGTGAATGCTCTGAGTGAGTTGTAAAAATGTTTGTTGTGGAAAGATTTTGTCTTATAATGACCCCACAGCCCTGCTATGAAGCATTGTCTTATAATGACCCCACAGCCCTGCTATGAAGCATTGTCTTATAATGACCCCACAGCCCTGCTATGAAGCATTGTCTTATAATGACCCCACAGCCCTGCTATGAAGCATTGTCTTATAATGACCCCACAGCCCTGCTATGAAGCATTGTCTTATAATGACCCCACAGCCCTGCTATGAAGCATTGTCTTATAATGACCCCACAGCCCTGCTATGAAGCATTGTCTTATAATGACCCCACAGCCCTGCTATGAAGCATTGTCTTATAATGACCCCACAGCCCTGCTATGAAGCATTGTCTTATAATGACCCCACAGCCCTGCTATGAAGCATTGTCTTATAATGACCCCACAGCCCTGCTATGAAGCATTGTCTTATAATGACCCCACAGCCCTGCTATGAAGCATTGTCTTATAATGACCCCACAGCCCTGCTATGAAGCATTGTCTTATAATGACCCCACAGCCCTGCTATGAAGCATTGTCTTATAATGACCCCACAGCCCTGCTATGAAGCATTGTCTTATAATGACCCCACAGCCCTGCTATGAAGCATTGTCTTATAATGACCCCACAGCCCTGCTATGAAGCATTGTCTTATAATGACCCCACAGCCCTGCTATGAAGCATTGTCTTATAATGACCCCACAGCCCTGCTATGAAGCATTGTCTTATAATGACCCCACAGCCCTGCTATGAAGCATTGTCTTATAATGACCCCACAGCCCTGCTATGAAGCATTGTCTTATAATGACCCCACAGCCCTGCTATGAAGCATTGTCTTATGATGACCCCACAGCCCTGCTATGAAGCATTGTCTTATAATGACCCCACAGCCCTGCTATGAAGCATTGTCTTATAATGACCCCACAGCCCTGCTATGAAGCATTGTCTTATAATGACCCCACAGCCCTGCTATGTCTTATAATGACCCCACAGCCCTGCTATGAAGCATTGTCTTATAATGACCCCACAGCCCTGCTATGAAGCATTGTCTTATAATGACCCCACAGCCCTGCTATGAAGCATTGTCTTATAATGACCCCACAGCCCTGCTATGAAGCATTGTCTTATAATGACCCCACAGCCCTGCTATGAAGCATTGTCTTATAATGACCCCACAGCCCTGCTATGAAGCATTGTCTTATAATGACCCCACAGCCCTGCTATGAAGCATTGTCTTATAATGACCCCACAGCCCTGCTATGAAGCATTGTCTTATAATGACCCCACAGCCCTGCTATGAAGCATTGTCTTATAATGACCCCACAGCCCTGCTATGAAGCATTGTCTTATAATGACCCCACAGCCCTGCTATGAAGCATTGTCTTATGATGACCCCACAGCCCTGCTATGAAGCATTGTCTTATAATGACCCCACAGCCCTGCTATGAAGCATTGTCTGATAATGACCCCACAGCCCTGCTATGAAGCATTGTCTTATAATGACCCCACAGCCCTGCTATGTCTTATAATGACCCCACAGCCCTGCTCTGAAGCATTGTCTTATAATGACCCCACAGCCCTGCTATGTCTTATAATGACCCCACAGCCCTGCTATGAAGCACAAGCCACAATTGACAAATTAAAAAGAGTTTTACACAAGAAACATATGACCAGTATCTCAACTTAGAACTATGCTTATTGAGATATTCAAAATCATTTCCCCGAAGCAGATAACCAGAAATCGATCAACACAGTTATATTATCTAAGTAAAAACTATTTTAAACTAAGAAAAGTTTTCCTTTTTTGGTATCGTAAAATTATTTAGTTCCGACTGGACGTTCAGAGACAGTAAGATTATTGAAGACAAATAAATCCTTTTTTGAGTGAACAAAGTAGGTTTTTTGAACAACTGGGAGGATCTTTAACTATATAGTGTAGATTTTCTTGGATACTGTGAGTTTCTCAATACTTTAAATTGTTTCATATTTCACTCTTCCTATACTGAGTTTAACGCGTAGAATAGATTTGATTAGAAAAGTCTTTTAAAGCAACATCAGACTGTTACATGTGTTTGAAGTGTAACAAAATCAGTACAATTGTGACTTTATTCCTAAAACTTTATTTTCTGCAAAAAGCGCGTGAGTTATTCACATTTATTTGTTTATTCGACCATTCTGTGATCAATCTACAATAATAATAATAATAATAATAGCTAGGATAGCAAATTATAAGGATAACATAGTTTTTCGAAATAGACCTCATAAAAGTAATACGGTTGAGTAATGTTATCCTGAGACTTCCACTTCATTACTATCGGTTGAATGATGTTCCAATCATAATCAATTGTGTATAATTCAAGCAGCGTCATGAGTTGATTAGCAAATGCAGCGTGAGTGAACACCAAAGAAATCAACAAAAAAAAGAGAATTTTGTGTTGTTTGTTGCTAAAAATTCAATTTTTGCCAGCAGACTAACCGCTAAAAAAAACAAGTTCGAGGAAGAAAACAGCTGCCTTTGCTTGCTTCATGAGATCCTGAACCGCTACTGTAGAGCCGTCAGACTCACAGTCTGATACTCTTAAGTCCAAAGCTTTTGGAAAATTCCTCTTGAGTTCAGGGTTTTTGTGTTTTAAACATACCTCTCAAGTCTAGTATTCTTGTTTGCAATGTTCTAAAACATAATCGTCTAGTCAATTGTTCTAGCGTCTAGTATTCTTTAACTATAACTGAAAAACGTATATGACCAGTGAACAGTTTTCAGAAAAGTCCCAAAAAATTTATTGTTTTTTTAATAATGCTCTTTCAGCTTACGAATTATACAGTATTGAAAAAACTTTTTAGATATGAGACACAGCTAAATTTAAGAGCTGGAAAGTTTTAGTGTAAATGAAGAAGAAAAACACTAAATGTAAAAAAATGTTAAAGAAAAACATTGATTGGGAAGAAAAGTTCTAACTAATCCGAGATCTGAAGGGGAGAGTAACGTATGTAGATTTAAATACACCTATGGCTTTCGGCGAGGATCATCGACGGTAAAAAGGTGAGTTGTCATTGAGAATTCTCTCACGGTCAAATCGGTCAAGAAGGTAGAAATAATTCGAATGATATCTCTAGGTATTTCAAATACGCAATCTTATTTACTCAATCTTGATAAAAAATATTTCTCACAGAAGGTAACAACAGATCGAATGGATAAAACATTGAAACGTTCATGATTTTTTGTAAACTTTTTTTTCGTTGTTCGGTCATTCGTTGCACGGACAACCAACGGGCGACCGGAAAATTTTCCTCCGGGATGGGAGTGGAAGTTCGAACTTATACTGCTGATCAATGCCTGAATCGCATCCTCTTCTCTATATAGACGAGCGAGTCATTTTTTCTCTGTCGACTTTCTCTCTTTTAACCTAAAATTAACCCTATCTTTTTTCAGTGATTTCTTAGTAGAATTAGTAGAGAAGCACTTATACACAAAATGAGCAACCTATACAGACCGGGTTTGCACAAACGCTATACTATTCTCTTTTCGCGACATAAGAGTGCAGTTAAGCCTCTTGAGAGCATCTCGCGTACAGTGAATCGAACCCGGTTTAAATAGGTTGCTATATATAAATTGGTCAACTCGGTTGCAACGAAATTGCAAGCTCTAGACGCTGTATTGATAGCTGTCCCAGTTTTCTTGAAAGGAAGACATTATGATCAGGGATGGGCGCGGTAAAACAATATTTTTTGCCGTGAACGGTAAAAAATGGTAAAAAAATAACTTGTTTTCTAGTCCATTCTTTCATAACAATTTTTTTATTAGATGCGAATGTTATTGATTATGAAGTTAGGCGAGAAAAAAAACAACAAAAGTAAAACTATTCTAATTCATTATTCTGATTGAATCATAGTATGTCAACTGCGTGATGTAGATAGAGAAGCTTCTCTAAATTTTCTGGAGAAAGCCGTGTGCGCAGGTCTAAGACAATAGCACCTGAAGTCGAAAAAAGACGTTCGATTTCGAACGAAGTGGCAGTAGAGCTGAGATATTGCTTAGCGAGGATTTTCAGCTAAGGGAAACGAATAGTTGTAGATTTCTCTGCACATAAAGCATAAGGGTTAAATTTGCAGTTTGACCTAATTAACAAGTATTCTTTGACATTAAGAGAAGCGCGTTTTTTCATTGAGCGTAGTGTGGCTAGGCAAAGGTTGGGGCCGCTGCAATTCTTCATCACAAGAATAGTTGACGGAGGGGTTAGGCACTACCAGAATCATCCAGAGCCACTTCTCTTTGTTATTGTTCTTCTTCTGACGTGGCAAGTGGGAACACTTACAGTTCTTCCGTTTTGTGTAGTAAAATACGGCTTTTGGATCCATATTCGAACTTTGTGTCTTTGAAACGGACATCGAGCATTGTAGCAATGATAAGTTTTTTCGCAGTCTCGATTATTCATCCTTCGGTTCTCGAGGCCACTCTTGATGAATCGTCGTCGCACCTCACGAAGAGGACCATCTTTATCGAGCTCTTTAGCTAGAACGCAGCAGAGTGGGAGTACTGTGGAAATAAAAGCAAGTTGACGATGCGGCACAAACTTAGTCGTCATCGCTATTGGTTTCAGAACATCGATCATTTCCTGCATAAGACACCAGTCAGCATCATTGCATACTTTAAAAATTTCTTGCACAGGCGACATGTTTCCAAATGTTTTCTCCTCAGGAAGTCTTAGTATTTGTCGTATTAACCCATCTTAAAACTTATTTGAAAGTTTACTAAAAAAATTAATTTGTAAAACAGAGTCTAGACAAGTTATTGATGCGCGAAGATAGCACTTCATAAAACACATAGAAACAAAAAGACATTATTAGATTGATTGGCCTTTCAACACAACGAGAAAATAATCTGGAAACAGTTACATATTTCTGGTGTCTTGAGTGTGTCGAAACAATTCTGTGTTTCCTCAAACTCGTTAAGGAAAAAAAAAACACCATGTCACCGAAACACCGTGTAGTACTGTATGACCTCACCGAAGGTCTTTAAAATTGCCTTTCTTCTTTTCTTAACCTTTTTGAGATTTCACCGTTTTTTACCGGTAAATGATCTCAAAAACGATAAACGGTAATACGGTAAATTTACCGAAAAAGTGACAATAAAACGGTAAAAAGCGGTTAACGGTAAACGTCCATCCCTTATTGGGATAGTGAAGATGCTTAAAGCGACGCGCTCCCCATTAAGGGATGTAAATGGCACATGGCGTTGCAAATTTTGAAGAGTGTATGAGGCACCGCGGTCTACGTGTTGTGTCTTCAAAAAGACGGTCTCCAATCGCTCTCTCCGGTACATTAAATTTAGATTAGCGAAAGTTTAACATTCGTTTGCCAGGGTGAAACATTCGGATACATTCTTCTCTACAACAGTGATAATTTTTTTACGAAAAAAAAAACAATAATAAAGCGATAATGTCAGCTAAAAAAGAAGCTTCTCTGGAGTAGAAAAACATGGAGATTTCTAATATAACAAAAGTAAAGAGATTCGAAGAAAAATTAAAGAAAGAAAAAGAGGCAGGGAAAGAAGGAGGAACAGAAAAACACAGGCAGCAAAGCTGCCTAAGACAGAAAGAAAAGGAGAAGCAGAAAAACAAAGGCAGTGAAGCTGCTTGAGGCAGATAGGAATGGAAAAGCAGAAAGACGAAGGCAGTCAAGCTGCCTGAGGCAGGTTGAAAAAATAGAAGTGGGGAAACAAAGGCAGCAAAGCTGCCCGAGTTAGGGAAAAATAAACAGAAAAATGAAAGTGGCGAAGCTGCCTGAGGCAGAAAGAAAAAGGAGAAGCAGAGAAAACGAAGGCAGCGAGGCTGCCTGAGGCGGCTCGAACCGAATATAAAAGCAACAGAGTGTTTGTGACATCTGTAATGATCACGAGATAAAGATAATTGATTATGATTATGAACAGGAATTCAGGCCAGGGAGCTTATGATAACGAAATGACTTAGCTAACAGAAAAGTGATGAGCGGCTCCAAAGGAGACGCTAGTCAAGTATATAAGTCAACATTCTGTGGATCTGAAAAGCTATATATGTTCTTTTTTTGATGTGTCATTGATGTAATATGTGAAACTACCTTTAACCGTCTGAACACTAACCTCCTCTCGAGAGATCCTTGAGAAAACAAAATTCATTCCGTATTAGTTTGTCGATACCGTGCTATCTTAATAAACTGTCTACACCAATTTCTCGAGTAATGTCTATATGGAACTCTTTACCTGATGATTTGGTCTCTATACCTAATAGTGCTCTGTTTATTTCTAAGCTTAAACAAATCAGAAGAGAGTCCATTCATCCTAATGCTCTTATTAATGCAACGAACTTTTCGTAAAAATTCTGTTCAGGACTCCATGGTCGATGATTGTTGATATAAATTAATAATCTTTTTTTTCTCCAGGTGACATGTTTGAAGTTTGAAGTTTTGTTACGCAAAGTATTTTGAAACTTCACGCGTGAAAGCATATACGGAGGGATTCGAGTTAGGAAATCGAGAATGGATAGAATCATTGCATACCAGCCACTCAGAATGACGCAAAAGGGAAAATTACGAGAAGTGGGGAGAGCTGTTACATGACGGCCGCTCAAGAGAATGAGAAAAGGAAAGAATGTGAGGTCTGAGAGAAGAATGTGAGGAAGAAACATGTGAGGTCACAATAGATAGATTAAACATGCGGCTGCCGCAATGAACTAAGAATTACAGAAACTTCCACCTGCTTCGCCGACGTCTTTGTGGAGAGCGCGATTCATGGGTTGATAGGAAAGAGATGGTTTCTCGAAACACACTGGCAACAGTGGCCATTCGTGACTCTACAGCCTTAAGAGCCTGTCACGGATGGAGCCGGATCATCCAGTCCAGAATCGAGCGCGACCTCAGGTGGCGGATAGAGGGATGCCTCCCTACGAATAAATCGTGCTGGGAAGTAGCGGGAGAAATCCCGCCGCGGACCAAAACTGGGTAGTATAGCTCGTCAAAGGAGGGCGATGCCGGACCGGCCTGGGCATGCCACCGGACAAAACATCAGCCGATACTCCGCTATACTTTTCAATGGCGAGTCGAGGCGCCAGTCAAATAGCCTCTTGCCTATCTCCGGTCAACGACAGGCGAGACGTCTCTACTACCACCCAAAACGATGCTAGGCCGGCTTGACCACCCACTCACAAGGCCTATAGCATGAACAGGTTGCTACAACGATGTCCGCCTTCACAAGGTGCAGCATGACAGTCTCAGGACTGCAAAGGACATCAAAACCCTTCTCCGGACGCATCTTGTCCGAAGAACACGAGAACTTCTCTCATTAAAGAGAGTGTTCATAACCGAGTCTTCGATGCGGGATGCTTGCCGGCAACAACAACAACAAAAGAGATGGTTTCAAGGAGAGTTTACATGAGAGAGAAGGTGAAAAAATTGTATCATGACATTTTGTACCGCGAAATCTTGTTATTTTCACTCAATTTTCACGTTTTGTTTCTCGCTTAGGCTCAGGTGAAGATAACGCTAACGCGGCAAACAAGACCGTTTGATATCAATTCCGTTTGGTATCTACTTCTCCCATTAAAAATTTCGCCGATTGGATTGTAGGTACAAAGTGTTGCGGGTACAAAGTGTCGGTGATCCGCGAGAAAGAGTATGAGAAAGAGGATGAGAGAGAGAAAGTGATAGCAGGATTTGATTAAAAAGGGTGAGACAGGGGTTTGCGAGCGAAGATCTGAAAGAGAGATTGTGAAATAATTTCTTTCTTATCTCAGTTTCACTCTTTATCTGTATTTCTCTTCAGATTCACAGTTGACCATTTAACAGAACTCACTTAATGATATCCCGTTTTTCTCGAATTGCGTGAACGTCTTGTTCTAACCTAAAATGTGTACAATTAGTGAGAGAAATATAACGTTCGAGACATGAGCAGCGATGTCTTTTTTCTTGCAGCGAGAGAGTTCAAACGGTATATCGTTATGTTTCATTATGTTTTCGCGAATTCTAACGCTCCATTAGAATGCATGTGTTCTTTCTTTTTACCGTAGTCCATGTTTTCGTGGTGAGACATTGGAGCGTTCAAAAAAATCACTCAGCAGAAAATCACTTAGCAGAAAAAATCACTTAGCAAAGTGAAAAGTGATATTCTAACGCTCCATTACTGTCAGCACAGCAAAAAAACACACTGCACAGAGGTGGACACGAAAGATAGAGAGAGAGAGAGTGAGAGAGGGAGAGAGATAGTAGAACGATTAGATACTTATAGTGGAAAGTCGATAATTGATGCAACCATGGCGCGGAAAAAAAGCTAGTCCTCCCTGTCGGATCGAACCCAGTTATATCTTTTCAAACTGGGATAGGGCGCGTTACAATTACACCACGCTGATTCATTGCTATTCCGTGCGATAGTAATGTAATATGTAAAAGGCTCAATTGCGTTGCTCTTAGTCCCGCATGCTGATGAAGCGAAAACGTATAGTGGAAAGTATGAAAACAATGAATCGATCGAGAATGAGAGCACAGATAGTCACTATTTCTCCATGGCAGCGGATGTAAACAAAGCCACAGAAGGTTGACATGGGTTACTGGGAAATGTTTAAAGAATGAGAAAAACAGAAAAAGAAAAAAAAGAGAAGAGCTGAAAAAAGTGAAGGAAATAGAGGTTCAGAGTGCTTGAAGAAAGAACTTCGAAAGTATCTTTGAAAAGAATGAGGGAGAGAAAGAGAGAGAGAAAAAGAGAGAAAGAGAAAAAGAGAGAAACATACTCTAGAAAGTTGCCGAGACAGAGGGGAGAGAAACAGCCTGAACTGAATTCCCCATACCTTTATCTTTTACTGTCAGGTATGCCGGTTTTCCAATGGAACTAATAAGATGAATGTTTCCTTTTCAGAAGATCTCCCACACAATAATGAATAATGATGAGTTCAACTATTATTGTTGTTTTTTTGAATTTATTTTTTAGATTGTTTCTATACAAATGCGGCGAGTTCGTAAGAATCTCTAATGCGTCCTCTTTTCCGACTGTGCAATGTCTGCTGTCGAGTCAGCGAATTCCCTGGCTATCCGGCTGCTTCAAACCTCGTCTTCACCCAACCTCTCTTTCGTGCTCTCACCATTCTCTCTAGCAACTGCGCTCGCAATCATCCATCAGGGCGCAGTTGGAGATGCAAAAGAGGAACTCACTCAGCTACTCCTTAAAGGTTGGCTTCTTTTATTCTTCCCGTCGCTTTATCAGAGTCCAATGGTAACGGAGTTATAAAAATTTTCTCAGAGTAATGGAAAGAGAACTTTACGAAGACTAAGAGGAAAAAATTGGTTTTTATCCTTAAAAACGTTTCACTTTCCTAGAATCACGACGGCTGAAACCAGTTCTTGGGTTAGAACATCGAATAGTTCAGATATTCCAGAACCTCAGTATCAGTTAAATAAAACCAATGGTTTTAGGCAGATCAGAAGACGAGGTGCTCTCTTTTTACTCCACCTTAAACCAGGCCGTTGCCAACAGTCCTGACAGTGTAGTGAGTTTCTTTTCTTACCGTTTTGCTAATATACATCTTCCAGTAAGATGAAGCTTCTTTCTTGAAGGTGACCTCCACCGTGGCGAGTCGTTTCTTCGTTGCCTCCTCCTTCTCTTTGGTGGAAGAGTATCAGCAGCGCATTCAAGAGCTGTTCGACGTCCAAGTCGAGCAGACAAATTTCAACGAGTCTCAGGCAGCAGCGCAAGTGCGTTCCCATTCATGAGAGTGACTGAAATATGTGATGATGTAGCAGTTAACTGTTCAATATACATGTTCAAGTTCGAACGCTTTATTCTCGATGCCTAGAGCATGAATCGCCACTGATTCTAGCAACTCTATCTGCTTCTACGGTTTTCTTGGGGTTGAGAATGAGAACGTAGAAGAAGTAATGCAGTTTCGATGATGTTTTGAACATCACGGCATCAAGGTGTACAAATCCCTCTAGAGAAAGGAAGAAGTTATCGGACCGATCTCCGCAATGTGAACGATTCAGTCATATGGAAGAATGGAAAAAGATTCACAATAGGATGTCGAGTACAACGCTTTCTTTTAGAGCATCAACAGTTTTGTGGATGAGAAGACAAAAGGGCGCATCAGCAGCATCGTCACTCCTGATGATTTAGTGTTACCTCATCTTTCATTCCTTTTTTGTTTCTAGTCTTCTACGAACAGATACTTCAAGTTTTCGTTTCTAGAAAGAACTGTTTAACAGAGCATAAGGACTGAACACAGCGTGAGAAGTTGATTGAGTTTGTGTCAAAGTGACATTTTAGCTTTCAGCTCCGAAAAAACCCTTCGTATTGGGATTCTTTCAATCATATCCAGTGTAAGATAGAGCCTTCTAGGTTTGAGAAAAGGGTAAAGGCTTGTGTGATGAAAGGCGCATGCTGAAATGTTGCCAGGGATGTCGTGACGGTTCTCGTTAATGCCATCCACTTCAAGGCAAAGTGGAAAAACGAGTTTGATGAGAATGAGACAAATGAAAGCGTCTTTCATGCGGCGGTGGAAAAACGCATGGTTCGTTCTGTATTCGAAAACACCTCTTGGGTCACTAATCAGTACGACTCATCAAATTTAGGTTTAAAAATTAGTTGTTCCATATAAGACGATGCTGGGAAATTTTTTTTGGCGAATTGGGTTTTATTGTATGTTTGAGACATGTTTTTGAACGTGGTGAAATAAACAATGGTTTTATTCGTAAATGGCACAAGAAACCCGAAACAATATTGTAGGGTGTTTAGGCAAGGAAGTATTAATTGATTATACAAGTAGGTACCAAAAAGCATTGGATCAAAAAATTCTCAGCAATGTGACGAAGTTTGATACGATTAGCTTCACCATAACCAGCGTTCTGAGTTTGGCGGAATCGCAAGGCCTTGAAGTTCGCCAGAACTCTGCTTTGTGAGTTTGGCGAAGTTCGATTCCTTGCAACTCCGCCAAACTCACGAAGCAGAGTTCTGGCGAAGTTTAAGGCCTTGCAACGTCGCCAAACTAAGAAAACAAATCTTTAGTGAACTTAATTAATTTGCAACTCCGCCAAACTCACAAAGCAAAGTTTTGGCGAAGTTTAGGGCCTTGCAACGCCGGCAAACTCAGAAACAATACATCATCGAATGCTTGCAAAATCGTTGAAAGCGAGATGACCAGTCTTAATAGAGCAACCTATGTAAACAGAAATTGAGTCACTCACTGTATGCGAGATGCTCTCGAGAGGCTTCACTGCCCTTTCTGTGTCACGAAAAGAGAATAGTATAGCGTTCGTGCGAACCCGGTCTGCATAGAATGCTCGTTTTGTGTATATATGTAGAATTCTGCTCTTAAATTAACAGCGAAATAAATTTACCAAAAAACTTATCACAGAGAAAAACGGCTTACTCGTCTAAATATATCTCAAAGCTTCTTGAGTTCACCATGTTATGAGCATCTAAACTTGGCGAAGTTCAAAGCATCTCAAGGTCGCCAAGTAATGAGAATTGTGACTCGGCGAAGTTCAAAGCATCTAAAGTTCGCCAAGTAATGAGTATCCTAGCTTGGCGGAGCTCAAAGCAGCTCGGGTTCGTCAAGTAATGAGTATCAGGACTCGGCGGAGTTCAAAGCATCTCAAGTTCGCCAAGTAATGAGTATCATGACTCGGCGGAGTTCAAAGCATCTCAAGTTCTCCAAGTAATGAGTTTCATGACTCGGTGGAGTTCAAAGCATCTCAAGTTCTGCAAGTAATGAGTATCATGACTCGGCGGAGTTCAAAGCATCTCAAGTTCGCCAAGTATTGAGTATCATGACTCGGCGGAGTTCAAAGCATCTCAAGTTCTCCAAGTAATGAGTATCATGACTCGGCGGAGTTCAAAGCATCTCAAGTTCTCCAAGTAATGAGTATCATGACTCGGCGGAGTTCAAAGCTTTTTTTCCCCGTTCAATTCGCTATATTAAAGTCAAATTGATGTATTGCTTTTGTTATCGTATTTGACAATTGTTTAGCTGATCTATTCATTCCTCATTTTCAATTATAATTAAATTTGTGCGTTATTGCATCGAAAGATGTAGATAAAAAAAAAATATATATATATATATAAGTTCTCCAAGTAATGAGTATCATGACTCGGCGGAGTTCAAAGCATCTCAAGTTCTGCAAGTTATGAGTATCATGACTCGGCGGAGTTCAAAGCATCTCAAGTTCGCCAAGTAAGGAGTATCATGACTCGGCGGAGTTCAAAGCATCTCAAGTTCTCCAAGTAATGAGTATCATGACTCGGCGGAGTTCAAAGCATCTCAAGTTCTCCAAGTAATGAGTATCATGACTCGGCGGAGTTCAAAGCATATCAAGTTCGCCAAGAAATGAGTATCATGACTCGGCGGAGTTCAAAGCATCTCAAGTTCTCCAAGTAATGAGTATCATGACTCGGCGGAGTTCAAAGCATCTCAAGTTCTCCAAGTAATGAGTATCATGATCGGCGGAGTTCAAAGCATCTCAAGTTCTCCAAGTAATGAGTATCATGACTCGGCGGAGTTCAAAGCATCTCAAGTTCTCCAAGTAATGAGTATCATGACTCGGTGGAGTTCAAAGCATATCAAGTTCGCCAAGTAATGAGTATCATGACTCGGCGGAGTTCAAAGCATCTCAAGTTCGCCAAGTAATGAGTATCATGACTCGGCGGAGTTCAAAGCATCTCAAGTTCTCCAAGTAATGAGTATCATGACTCGGCGGAGTTCAAAGCCTCTCAAGTTCGCCAAGTAATGAGTATCATGACTCGGCAGAGTTCAAAGCATCTCAAGTTCTCCAAGTAATGAGTATCATGACTCGGCGGAGTTCAAAGCATATCAAGTTCGCCGAGTAATGAGTATCATGACTCGGCGGAGTTCAAAGCATCTCAAGTTCGCCAAGTAATGAGTATCATGACTCGGCAGAGTTCAAAGCATCTCAAGTTCTGCAAGTAATGAGTATCATGACTCGGCGGAGTTCAAAGCATCTCAAGTTCTCCAAGTAATGAGTATCATGACTCGGCGGAGTTCAAAGCATCTCAAATTCTCCAAGTAATGAGTATCATGACTCGGCGGAGTTCAAAGCATCTCAAGTCCTGCAAGTAATGAGTATCATGACTCGGCGGAGTTCAAAGCATCTCAAGTTCTCCAAGTAATGAGTGTCATGACTCGGCGGAGTTCAAAGCATCTCAAGTTCTGCAAGTAATGAGTATCATGACTCGGCGGAGTTAAAAGCATCTCAAGTTCTCCAAGTAATGAGTATCATGACTCGGCGGAGTTCAAAGCATCTCAAGTTCTCCAAGTAATGAGTATCATGACTCGGCGGAGTTCAAAGCATCTCAAGTTCTCCAAGTAATGATTATCATGACTCACCGGAGTTCAAAGCATCTCAAATTCTCCAAGTAATGAGTATCATGACTCGGCGGAGTTCAAAGCATCTCAAGTCCTGCAAGTAATGAGTATCATGACTCGGCGGAGTTCAAAGCATCTCAAGTTCTCCAAGTAATGAGTATCATGACTCGGCGGAGTTCAAAGCATCTCAAGTTCGCCAAGTAATGAGTATCATGACTCGGCGGAGCTCAAAGCATCTCAAGTTCTCCAAGTAATGAGTATCATGACTCGGCGGAGTTCAAAGCATCTCAAGTTCTCCAAGTAATGAGTATCATGACTCGGCGGAGTTCAAAGCATATCAAGTTCGCCAAGTAATGAGTATCATGACTCGGTGGAGTTCAAAGCATCTCAAGTTCTCCAAGTAATGAGTATCATGACTCGGCGGAGTTCAAAGCATCTCAAGTTCTCCAAGTAATGAGTATCATGACTCGGCGGAGTTCAAAGCATCTCAAGTTCTCCAAGTAATGAGTATCATGACTCGGCGGAGTTCAAAGCCTCTCAAGTTCGCCAAGTAATGAGTATCATGACTCGGTAGAGTTCAAAGCATCTCAAGTTCTCCAAGTAATGAGTATCATGACCCGGCGGAGTTCAAAGCATATCAAGTTCGCCAAGTAATGAGTATCATGACTCGGCGGAGTTCAAAGCATCTCAAGTTCGCCAAGTAATGAGTATCATGACTCGGCGGAGTTCAAAGCATCTCAAGTTCTGCAAGTAATGAGTATCATGACTCGGCGGAGTTCAAAGCATCTCAAGTTCTCCAAGTAATGAGTATCATGACTCGGCGGAGTTCAAAGCATATCAAGTTCGCCGAGTAATGAGTATCATGACTCGGCGGAGTTCAAAGCATCTCAAGTTCGCCAAGTAATGAGTATCATGACTCGGCGGAGTTCAAAGCATCTCAAGTTCTGCAAGTAATGAGTATCATGACTCGGCGGAGTTCAAAGCATCTCAAGTTCTCCAAGTAATGAGTATCATGACTCGGCGGAGTTCAAAGCATCTCAAATTCTCCAAGTAATGAGTATCATGACTCGGCGGAGTTCAAAGCATCTCAAGTCCTGCAAGTAATGAGTATCATGACTCGGCGGAGTTCAAAGCATCTCAAGTTCTCCAAGTAATGAGTGTCATGACTCGGCGGAGTTCAAAGCATCTCAAGTTCTGCAAGTAATGAGTATCATGACTCGGCGGAGTTAAAAGCATCTCAAGTTCTCCAAGTAATGAGTATCATGACTCGGCGGAGTTCAAAGCATCTCAAGTTCTCCAAGTAATGAGTATCATGACTCGGCGGAGTTCAAAGCATCTCAAGTTCTCCAAGTAATGAGTATCATGACTCGGCGGAGTTCAAAGCATCTCAGGTTCTCCAAGTAATGAGTATCATGACTCACCGGAGTTCAAAGCATCTCAAATTCTCCAAGTAATGAGTATCATGACTCGGCGGAGTTCAAAGCATCTCAAGTCCTGCAAGTAATGAGTATCATGACTCGGCGGAGTTCAAAGCATCTCAAGTTCTCCAAGTAATGAGTATCATGACTCGGCGGAGTTCAAAGCATCTCAAGTTCGCCAAGTAATGAGTATCATGACTCGGCGGAGCTCAAAGCATCTCAAGTTCTCCAAGTAATGAGTATCATGACTCGGCGGAGTTCAAAGCATCTCAAGTTCTCCAAGTAATGAGTATCATGACTCGGCGGAGTTCAAAGCATATCAAGTTCGCCAAGTAATGAGTATCATGACTCGGTGGAGTTCAAAGCATCTCAAGTTCTCCAAGTAATGAGTATCATGACTCGGCGGAGTTCAAAGCATCTCAAGTTCTCCAAGTAATGAGTATCATGACTCGGCGGAGTTCAAAGCATCTCAAGTTCTCCAAGTAATGAGTATCATGACTCGGCGGAGTTCAAAGCCTCTCAAGTTCGCCAAGTAATGAGTATCATGACTCGGTAGAGTTCAAAGCATCTCAAGTTCTCCAAGTAATGAGTATCATGACCCGGCGGAGTTCAAAGCATATCAAGTTCGCCAAGTAATGAGTATCATGACTCGGCGGAGTTCAAAGCATCTCAAGTTCGCCAAGTAATGAGTATCATGACTCGGCGGAGTTCAAAGCATCTCAAGTTCTGCAAGTAATGAGTATCATGACTCGGCGGAGTTCAAAGCATCTCAAGTTCTCCAAGTAATGAGTATAATGACTCGGCGGAGTTCGAAGCCTCTCAAGTTCGCCAAGTAATGAGTATCATGACTCGGCAGAGTTCAAAGCATCTCAAGTTCTCCAAGTAATGAAAATCATGACTCGGCGGAGTTCAAAGCATATCAAGTTCGCCAAGTAATGAGTATCATGACTCGGCGGAGTTCAATGCATCTCAAGTTCGCCAAGTAATCAGTATACCTTATCAACCGTCAGTACACCTTATCAACCGTCTCACCGACCAATGTCTCTAGCTAGCGAAGCTCTTCTCAATTCTCTCGACGAATGTATCATCAAAGAAGAGGAGGCGACGGATCCCAATATTCCGAATCACATACTTCTTTTGCTGAAGACATGTTCTTTAGTAATGAAGCAGATGATTTCGGAATCTACAAACAACTGCAATGTCATTGAAACTGTGAAGAATGAAATGGAGGAAGAAAAAAGGCTACGTTCAGTGGTAATAGAACGCGCACCAGAGATTGCCGACAAGAAAGCTTCAGCTTCAGCTCAAATAGCCCACGATTCAGGCATAATTCATACTCTACTCGACGCTTTTGATCTACCGGTCGCAGGAGTCGCTCACTACCGCATGGGAATTAGGAAGAATGATTCAAACGATGCACGTGTTCTCAAGCTCACCTTCCCGACTAAAACGCATCAGAGACAGTTTCTCGCTAAATCGAGCTCTCTCCGCCAGAACCCTCTCTTGAGGAATATATTCGTCCGCCCGAGCTTAACGAAGTTTCAACGCGAACAGGAATATCAACTTCGTCAGGAGAAAAGAAAGCTGGTAGCTGCGGGTCAAGATGTCGTTATATACAATGGCCGACTTATGCCCCGTCGCGAGGTCGACGCTCTTCGTCAATCATATACCAATCGACCCTCTTCCCATCAACGAACGTTCCAAGGAAGTCAGAACATCACTGTGAGATCAACGAAGTCGACTGGGTCATCAGCAAGAAACGTACAAGTCCTCCGCTCGTCAGAAGTCACCGTTCCTCGACAATCTATTCATCCGACAGTCCACGCAGCCTTGCCGTCAAAATAGCGAAATGTCCAGGTCATGTTTCATCACACCGTTCTATATATTCGAATCCTAGTTCTGTCCGTACTCGTAATTTTCACTCCACTGATATTTTCTTGAAAGTATCGTATTATAATATTTGTTCTCTATGCAATAAACTTTCTGTTTTTCGAATGTATTTAGAGAATGAAAAACCTGATATAGTCTTGCTAACGGAAACTTGGTTGAAGAAAAGTATTCCCGATCATGAAATAATAGGCATATTACCATATGTAATATTATGAAGTTCGTTGTGATCGTAATAGTAGAGGAGGTGGTGTTGCCTTAATTATACGTGATCACCTTTCGTTCATTGAATCTAGCATCTCCTTTCATCCGAACGAGATATTATTTATTGATCTCCTAGTCACCAAATCAATAGTTCGTCTAGTTCTTTTCTATCGCCCTCCCGATTACAGCACTGCTCAAACAGAATTTTTCTGTGACTCACTCTCGGATATATTTTCTTTCAATGATCATCCACTGCTTGTGATAGGTGATATGAACTGCGATGCCTTAGTGGTTGACAACTCATTTAATCACAAGAAGACTCATGAAATAATTTCCGCTTTTGATTTAGGTTTTCTATGTCGTGAGCCAACTCGTGCTGGTCGCTGTTTAGACTGGATTTTTAGTTCTTCACCAGAAATGTTCACAAATGTGAAAATAATTCCTGCATTTCCCTCTTGTGACCATAGTGGTATTTCTTTCCATATAGCTACATCCGCTTCGTCACCAATCTCTACACCCATTCGTGATTATTCAAGAGCAAACTACGACCTCATAAATCGATTTTTCAGTACCATCAACTGGGAGTACGAGTTCGATAGTTTTACCTCTTGTGATGATTTATACTCCCGTTTCACGACTATTGTTACCAGTGCTATATCTCGTTTCGTTCCTTTACGCACCCCACGAGATTTTCATTGTTCTTATCCTCTGCATATCATGAAATTGATTGCTTATAGAAATAGACTGTTCGGTAAGATAGATAAACCAGCATCGCTGGCTCTTTATAAAAAGGCAAGTGTGAAACTCCTTCATAAGATGCGTAGATGGAAACATTATTCCGAAAAAACAAAATTGAAGCGATCTCGTGATCTTTATAGACATATTTCATCTCTCACTAAACCGAAGCCAAGACCACCGAGATTTTTAACCGATATTACTGGGCATCTGTTGTCACTAATCTCTTAGTTTGTGACGATGATTGGACTAATGCTTTATCAATCGGCCAGTGTACGGATGTTATTTATTTAGACTTTTCTAGGGCATTCGATTCCATAAGTATTCCGAAACTCCTCCACAAATGCAAATATTACGGCATCAACGATCCATTGCTTTCCTGGTTACAATCATTTCTGACGGAGCGTAGTTTTTCGGTTCGAATAGGTAAATCGTTTTCGAAGTCACTGCCAGTGACCTCCGGAGTTCCTCAAGGCTCTGTACTAGGTCCTTTTCTGTTTACTTTATATATCGCCGACATTAATGATGTTCTCGATTGTTTTCCGAATGTGAAGTACCAGGCTTATGCCGATGATATTAAATTATATGTCTCTTATAACAAGGGAGATATGAACGAGAAAAAAGAAGAACTACAAGAAGCTCTTGACTGTGTTCATAACTGGTGCCTTTCCAATCAGTTGACTCTTTCACCGTCTAAGTCCTTCCATTTACATATTGGTTTCAGTAATCCGTCTACTACATATGTCATCAATCAGATATCGATCGACAGAGTACCACAAGTGCGTGATTTGGGCATCCAATTGGCCGCATCCCTACGTCGTAATGACACTGTACTTGATAGGGTGGCCAAAGCTCGAAAGGCTATGTTCTCATTTCTTAGAGCCATCTCTGTCCATGATTCATCTATATTGGTCAAATGTTTTAAAATTTATGTAATGCCTCACCTAGACTTTGCTTCGACGCTTTGGAATCCTCACTACTCGAAAGATTCGACAACGGTAGAAAATGTTCAGAGAATTTTTACACGCATTGTATATTATCGTTGTTTTCCGAACAAAATATACCCTCAGGCTCTTCCGTCTTATTAAACTAGACTAAGATGTCTAGGCCTAACAAACTTGGCCGATAGGAGATATCAAAACGACGTTGTCATGGGTTGGAAGATTATGCAGAACCAGTCCATAATTGATAGAAACCGCATATTTAAAGAAGGACGTTGTACAAGAACTAATCCTAGTGGTATTCAAGTTGAAAAAACTCGTAACACTGCTAGGTACTACAGCTTCTCTTTGCGAGTTTCTCGAATATTTAGCAAGTTACCTATTGATCTTCTTCGGGAAAAGTCTCTCAAAGCTTTCCGTAAAAAATTGTCTGTAAATAGAATAGTGTTTCGCATTTAATGAAGTATCTAGCCTTCATATGCCATAGCTCTCAATTGTCTTTTTTTTTTTTCAAACAAATTTATTGCCTATGATGTTTGATTACCAATGCGCATTCTCGGATGTAGATAAAATATATAAGTAATGAGTATCATGACTCGGCGGAGTTCAAAGCATCTCAAGTTCGCCAAGTAATGAGTATCATGACTCGGCGGAGTTCAAAGCATGTCAAGTTCTCCAAGTAATGAGTATCATGACTCGGCGGAGTTCAAAGCATCTCAAATTCTCCAAGTCATGAGTATCATGACTCGGCGGAGTTCAAAGCATCTCAAGTTCTGCAAGTAATGAGTATCATGACTCGGCGGAGTTCGAAGCATCTCAAGTTCTCCAAGTAATGAGTATCATGACTCGGCGGAGTTCAAAGCATCTCAAGTTCGCCAAGTAATGTGTATCATGACTCGGCGGAGTTCAAAGCATATCAAGTTCGCCAAGTAATGAGTATCATGACTCGGCGGAGTTCAAAGCATATCAAGTTCGCCAAGTAATGAGTATCATGACTCGGCGGAGTTCAAAGCATCTCAAGTTCTGCAAGTAATGAGTATCATGACTCGGCGGAGTTCAAAGCATCTCAAGTTCTCCAAGTAATGAGTATCATGACTCGGCGGAGTTCAAAGCCTCTCAAGTTCGCCAAGTAATGAGTATCTTGACTCGGCGGAGTTCAAAGCATCTCAAGTCCTGCAAGTAATGAGTATCATGACTCGGCGGAGTTCAAAGCATCTCAAGTTCTCCAAGTAATGAGTATCATGACTCGGCGGAGTTCAAAGCATCTCAAGTTCTGCAAGTAATGAGTATCATGACTCGGCGGAGTTCAAAGCATCTCAAGTTCTCCAAGTAATGAGTATCATGACTCGGCGGAGTTCAAAGCATCTCAAGTCCTGCAAGTAATGAGTATCATGACTCGGCGGAGTTCAAAGCATCTCAAGTTCTCCAAGTAATGAGTATCATGACTCGGCGGAGTTCAAAGCATCTCAAGTTCTCCAAGTAATGAGTATCATGACTCGGCGGAGTTCAAAGCATCTCAAATTCTCCAAGTAATGAGTATCATGACTCGGCGGAGTTCAAAGCATCTCAAGTTCTGCAAGTAATGAGTATCATGAATCGGCGGAGTTCAAAGCATCTCAAGTCCTGCAAGTAATGAGTATCATGACTCGGCGGAGTTCAAAGCATCTCAAGTTCTCCAAGTAATGAGTATCATGACTCGGCTGAGTTCAAAGCATCTCAAGTTCTCCAAGTAATGAGTATCATGACTCGGCGGAGTTCAAAGCCTCTCAAGTTCGCCAAGTAATGAGTATCATGACTCGGTAGAGTTCAAAGCATCTCAAGTTCTCCAAGTAATGAGTATCATGACTCGGCGGAGTTCAAAGCATATCAAGTTCGCCAAGTAATGAGTATAATGACTCGGCGGAGTTCAAAGCATCTCAAGTTCGCCAAGTAATGAGTATCATGACTCGGCGGAGTTCAAAGCATCTCAAGTTCTGCAAGTAATGAGTATCATGACTCGGCGGAGTTCAAAGCATCTCAAGTTCTCCAAGTAATGAGTATCATGACTCAGCGGAGTTCAAAGCATCTCAAATTCTCCAAGTAATGAGTATCATGACTCGGCGGAGTTCAAAGCATCTCAAGTCCTGCAAGTAATGAGTATCATGACTCGGCGGAGTTCAAAGCATCTCAAGTTCTCCAAGTAATGAGTATCATGACTCGGCGGAGTTCAAAGCATCTCAAGTTCTCCAAGTAATGAGTATCATGACTCGGCGGAGTTCAAAGCATCTCAAATTCTCCAAGTAATGAGTATCATGACTCGGCGGAGTTCAAAGCATCTCAAGTCCTGCAAGTAATGAGTATCATGACTCGGCGGAGTTCAAAGCATCTCAAGTTCTCCAAGTAATGAGTATCATGACTCGGCGGAGTTCAAAGCATATCAAGTTCGCCAAGTAATGAGTATCATGACTCGGCGGAGTTTAAAGCATCTCAAGTTCTCCAAGTAAAGAGTATCATGACTCGGCGGAGTTCAAAGCAACTCAAGTTCTCCAAGTAATGAGTATCATGACTCGGCGGAGTTCAAAGCATCTCAAGTTCTCCAAATAATGAGTATCATGACTCGGCGGAGTTCAAAGCATCTCAAGTTCTGCAAGTAATGAGTATCACGACTCGGCGGAGTTCAAAGCTTCTCAAGTTCTGCAAGTAATGAGTATCATGACTCGGCGGAGTTCAAAGCATCTCAAATTCTCCAAGTAATGAGTATCATGAATCGGCGGAGTTCAAAGCATCTCAAGTCCTGCAAGTAATGAGTATCATGACTCGGCGGAGTTCAAAGCATCTCAAGTTCTCCAAGTAATGAGTATCATGACTCGGCGGAGTTCAAAGCATCTCAAGTTCGCCAAGTAATGAGTACCATGACTCGGCGGAGCTCAAAGCATCTCAAGTTCTCCAAGTAATGAGTATCATGACTCAGCGGAGTTCAAAGCAACTCAAGTTCTCCAAGTAATGAGTATCATCACTCGGCGGAGTTCAAAGCATCTCAAGTTCTCCAAGTAATGATTATCATGACTCGGCGGGGTTCAAAGCATCTCAAGTTCTCCAAGTAATGAGTATCATGACTCTGCGGAGTTCAAAGCATCTCAAGTTCGCCAAGTAATGAGTATCATGACTCGGCGGAGTTCAAAGCATCTCAAGTTCTCCAAGTAATGAGTATCATGACTCGGCGGAGTTCAAAGCATCTCAAATTCTCCAAGTAATGAGTATCATGACTCGGCGGAGTTCAAAGCATCTCAAGTTCTGCAAGTAATGAGTACCATGAATCGGCGGAGTTCAAAGCATCTCAAGTCCTGCAAGTAATGAGTATCATGACTCGGCGGAGTTCAAAGCATCTCAAGTTCTCCAAGTAATGAGTATCATGACTCGGCTGAGTTTAAAGCATCTCAAGTTCTCCAAGTAATGAGTATCATGACTCGGTGGAGTTCAAAGCCTCTCAAGTTCGCCAAGTAATGAGTATCATGACTCGGTAGAGTTCAAAGCATCTCAAGTTCTCCAAGTAATGAGTATCATGACTCGGCAGAGTTCAAAGCATATCAAGTTCTCCAAGTAATGAGTATAATGACTCGGCGGAGTTCAAAGCATCTCAAGTTCGCCAAGTAATGAGTATCATGACTCGGCGGAGTTCAAAGCATCTCAAGTCCTGCAAGTAATGAGTATCATGACTCGGCGGAGTTCAAAGCATCTCAAGTTCTCCAAGTAATGAGTATCATGACTCGGCTGAGTTTAAAGCATCTCAAGTTCTCCAAGTAATGAGTATCATGACTCGGTGGAGTTCAAAGCCTCTCAAGTTCGCCAAGTAATGAGTATCATGACTCGGTAGAGTTCAAAGCATCTCAAGTTCTCCAAGTAATGAGTATCATGACTCGGCAGAGTTCAAAGCATATCAAGTTCTCCAAGTAATGAGTATAATGACTCGGCGGAGTTCAAAGCATCTCAAGTTCGCCAAGTAATGAGTATCATGACTCGGCGGAGTTCAAAGCATCTCAAGTTCTGCAAGTAATGAGTATCATGACTCGGCGGAGTTCAAAGCATCTCAAGTTCTCCAAGTAATGAGTATCATGACTCGGCGGAGTTCAAAGCATCTCAAATTCTCCAAGTAATGAGTATCATGACTCGGCGGAGTTCAAAGCATCTCAAGTCCTGCAAGTAATGAGTATCATGACTCGGCGGAGTTCAAAGCATCTCAAGTTCTCCAAGTAATGAGTATCATGACTCGGCGGAGTTCAAAGCATCTCAAGTTCTCCAAGTAATGAGTATCATGACTCGGCGGAGTTCAAAGCATCTCAAATTCTCCAAGTAATGAGTATCATGACTCGGCGGAGTTCAAAGCATCTCAAGTCCTGCAAGTAATGAGTATCATGACTCGGCGGAGTTCAAAGCATCTCAAGTTCTCCAAGTAATGAGTATCATGACTCGGCGGAGTTCAAAGCATATCAAGTTCGCCAAGTAATGAGTATCATGACTCGGCGGAGTTTAAAGCATCTCAAGTTCTCCAAGTAAAGAGTATCATGACTCGGCGGAGTTCAAAGCAACTCAAGTTCTCCAAGTAATGAGTATCATGACTCGGCGGAGTTCAAAGCATCTCAAGTTCTCCAAATAATGAGTATCATGACTCGGCGGAGTTCAAAGCATCTCAAGTTCTGCAAGTAATGAGTATCACGACTCGGCGGAGTTCAAAGCTTCTCAAGTTCTGCAAGTAATGAGTATCATGAATCGGCGGAGTTCAAAGCATCTCAAGTCCTGCAAGTAATGAGTATCATGACTCGGCGGAGTTCAAAGCATCTCAAGTTCGCCAAGTAATGAGTATCATGACTCGGCGGAGTTTAAAGCATCTCAAGTTCTCCAAGTAAAGAGTATCATGACTCGGCGGAGTTCAAAGCAACTCAAGTTCTCCAAGTAATGAGTATCATGACTCGGCGGAGTTCAAAGCATCTCAAGTTCTCCAAATAATGAGTATCATGACTCGGTGGAGTTCAAAGCATCTCAAGTTCTGCAAGTAATGAGTATCATGACTCGGCGGAGTTCAAAGCATCTCAAATTCTCCAAGTAATGAGTATCACGACTCGGCGGAGTTCAAAGCTTCTCAAGTTCTGCAAGTAATGAGTATCATGACTCGGCGGAGTTCAAAGCATCTCAAATTCTCCAAGTAATGAGTATCATGAATCGGCGGAGTTCAAAGCATCTCAAGTCCTGCAAGTAATGAGTATCATGACTCGGCGGAGTTCAAAGCATCTCAAGTTCTCCAAGTAATGAGTATCATGACTCGGCGGAGTTCAAAGCATCTCAAGTTCGCCAAGTAATGAGTACCATGACTCGGCGGAGCTCAAAGCATCTCAAGTTCTCCAAGTAATGAGTATCATGACTCAGCGGAGTTCAAAGCAACTCAAGTTCTCCACGTAATGAGTATCATCACTCGGCGGAGTTCAAAGCATCTCAAGTTCTCCAAGTAATGATTATCAAAAACTCGGCGGGGTTCAAAGCATCTCAAGTTCTCCAAGTAATGAGTATCATGACTCTGCGGAGTTCAAAGCATCTCAAGTTCGCCAAGTAATGAGTATCATGACTCGGCGGAGTTCAAAGCATCTCAAGTTCTCCAAGTAATGAGTATCATGACTCGGCGGAGTTCAAAGCATCTCAAATTCTCCAAGTAATGAGTATCATGACTCGGCGGAGTTCAAAGCATCTCAAGTTCTGCAAGTAATGAGTATCATGAATCGGCGGAGTTCAAAGCATCTCAAGTCCTGCAAGTAATGAGTATCATGACTCGGCGGAGTTCAAAGCATCTCAAGTTCTCCAAGTAATGAGTATCATGACTCGGCGGAGTTCAAAGCATATCAAGTTCGCCAAGTAATGAGTATCATGACTCGGCGGAGTTTAAAGCATCTCAAGTTCTCCAAGTAAAGAGTATCATGACTCGGCGGAGTTCAAAGCAACTCAAGTTCTCCAAGTAATGAGTATCATGACTCGGCGGAGTTCAAAGCATCTCAAGTTCTCCAAATAATGAGTATCATGACTCGGCGGAGTTCAAAGCATCTCAAGTTCTGCAAGTAATGAGTATCACGACTCGGCGGAGTTCAAAGCTTCTCAAGTTCTGCAAGTAATGAGTATCATGAATCGGCGGAGTTCAAAGCATCTCAAGTCCTGCAAGTAATGAGTATCATGACTCGGCGGAGTTCAAAGCATCTCAAGTTCGCCAAGTAATGAGTATCATGACTCGGCGGAGTTTAAAGCATCTCAAGTTCTCCAAGTAAAGAGTATCATGACTCGGCGGAGTTCAAAGCAACTCAAGTTCTCCAAGTAATGAGTATCATGACTCGGCGGAGTTCAAAGCATCTCAAGTTCTCCAAATAATGAGTATCATGACTCGGTGGAGTTCAAAGCATCTCAAGTTCTGCAAGTAATGAGTATCATGACTCGGCGGAGTTCAAAGCATCTCAAATTCTCCAAGTAATGAGTATCACGACTCGGCGGAGTTCAAAGCTTCTCAAGTTCTGCAAGTAATGAGTATCATGACTCGGCGGAGTTCAAAGCATCTCAAATTCTCCAAGTAATGAGTATCATGAATCGGCGGAGTTCAAAGCATCTCAAGTCCTGCAAGTAATGAGTATCATGACTCGGCGGAGTTCAAAGCATCTCAAGTTCTCCAAGTAATGAGTATCATGACTCGGCGGAGTTCAAAGCATCTCAAGTTCGCCAAGTAATGAGTACCATGACTCGGCGGAGCTCAAAGCATCTCAAGTTCTCCAAGTAATGAGTATCATGACTCAGCGGAGTTCAAAGCAACTCAAGTTCTCCACGTAATGAGTATCATCACTCGGCGGAGTTCAAAGCATCTCAAGTTCTCCAAGTAATGATTATCATGACTCGGCGGGGTTCAAAGCATCTCAAGTTCTCCAAGTAATGAGTATCATGACTCTGCGGAGTTCAAAGCATCTCAAGTTCGCCAAGTAATGAGTATCATGACTCGGCGGAGTTCAAAGCATCTCAAGTTCTCCAAGTAATGAGTATCATGACTCGGCGGAGTTCAAAGCATCTCAAATTCTCCAAGTAATGAGTATCATGACTCGGCGGAGTTCAAAGCATCTCAAGTTCTGCAAGTAATGAGTATCATGAATCGGCGGAGTTCAAAGCATCTCAAGTCCTGCAAGTAATGAGTATCATGACTCGGCGGAGTTCAAAGCATCTCAAGTTCTCCAAGTAATGAGTATCATGACTCGGCTGAGTTCAAAGCATCTCAAGTTCGCCAAGTAATGAGTACCATGACTCGGCGGAGCTCAAAGCATCTCAAGTTCTCCAAGTAATGAGTATCATGACTCAGCGGAGTTCAAAGCAACTCAAGTTCTCCACGTAATGAGTATCATCACTCGGCGGAGTTCAAAGCATCTCAAGTTCTCCAAGTAATGATTATCATGACTCGGCGGGGTTCAAAGCATCTCAAGTTCTCCAAGTAATGAGTATCATGACTCTGCGGAGTTCAAAGCATCTCAAGTTCGCCAAGTAATGAGTATCATGACTCGGCGGAGTTCAAAGCATCCCAAGTTCTCCAAGTAATGAGTATCATGACTCGGCGGAGTTCAAAGCATCTCAAATTCTCCAAGTAATGAGTATCATGACTCGGCGGAGTTCAAAGCATCTCAAGTTCTGCAAGTAATGAGTATCATGAATCGGCGGAGTTCAAAGCATCTCAAGTCCTGCAAGTAATGAGTATCATGACTCGGCGGAGTTCAAAGCATCTCAAGTTCTCCAAGTAATGAGTATCATGACTCGGCTGAGTTCAAAGCATCTCAAGTTCTCCAAGTAATGAGTATCATGACTCGGCGGAGTTCAAAGCCTCTCAAGTTCGCCAAGTAATGAGTATCATGACTCGGTAGAGTTCAAAGCATCTCAAGTTCTCCAAGTAATGAGTATCATGACTCGGCAGAGTTCAAAGCATATCAAGTTCGCCAAGTAATGAGTATAATGACTCGGCGGAGTTCAAAGCATCTCAAGTTCGCCAAGTAATGAGTATCATGACTCGGCGGAGTTCAAAGCATCTCAAGTTCTGCAAGTAATGAGTATCATGACTCGGCGGAGTTCAAAGCATCTCAAGTTCTCCAAGTAATGAGTATCATGACTCGGCGGAGTTCAAAGCATCTCAAATTCTCCAAGTAATGAGTATCATGACTCGGCGGAGTTCAAAGCATCTCAAGTCCTGCAAGTAATGAGTATCATGACTCGGCGGAGTTCAAAGCATCTCAAGTTCTCCAAGTAATGAGTATCATGACTCGGCGGAGTTCAAAGCATCTCAAGTTCTCCAAGTAATGAGTATCATGACTCGGCGGAGTTCAAAGCATCTCAAATTCTCCAAGTAATGAGTATCATGACTCGGCGGAGTTCAAAGCATCTCAAGTCCTGCAAGTAATGAGTATCATGACTCGGCGGAGTTCAAAGCATCTCAAGTTCTCCAAGTAATGAGTATCATGACTCGGCGGAGTTCAAAGCATATCAAGTTCGCCAAGTAATGAGTATCATGACTCGGCGGAGTTTAAAGCATCTCAAGTTCTCCAAGTAAAGAGTATCATGACTCGGCGGAGTTCAAAGCAACTCAAGTTCTCCAAGTAATGAGTATCATGACTCGGCGGAGTTCAAAGCATCTCAAGTTCTCCAAATAATGAGTATCATGACTCGGCGGAGTTCAAAGCATCTCAAGTTCTGCAAGTAATGAGTATCACGACTCGGCGGAGTTCAAAGCTTCTCAAGTTCTGCAAGTAATGAGTATCATGAATCGGCGGAGTTCAAAGCATCTCAAGTCCTGCAAGTAATGAGTATCATGACTCGGCGGAGTTCAAAGCATCTCAAGTTCGCCAAGTAATGAGTATCATGACTCGGCGGAGTTTAAAGCATCTCAAGTTCTCCAAGTAAAGAGTATCATGACTCGGCGGAGTTCAAAGCAACTCAAGTTCTCCAAGTAATGAGTATCATGACTCGGCGGAGTTCAAAGCATCTCAAGTTCTCCAAATAATGAGTATCATGACTCGGCGGAGTTCAAAGCATCTCAAGTTCTGCAAGTAATGAGTATCATGACTCGGCGGAGTTCAAAGCATCTCAAATTCTCCAAGTAATGAGTATCATGAATCGGCGGAGTTCAAAGCATCTCAAGTCCTGCAAGTAATGAGTATCATGACTCGGCGGAGTTCAAAGCATCTCAAGTTCTCCAAGTAATGAGTATCATGACTCGGCGGAGTTCAAAGCATCTCAAGTTCGCCAAGTAATGAGTACCATGACTCGGCGGAGCTCAAAGCATCTCAAGTTCTCCAAGTAATGAGTATCATGACTCAGCGGAGTTCAAAGCAACTCAAGTTCTCCAAGTAATGAGTATCATCACTCGGCGGAGTTCAAAGCATCTCAAGTTCTCCAAGTAATGATTATCATGACTCGGCGGGGTTCAAAGCATCTCAAGTTCTCCAAGTAATGAGTATCATGACTCTGCGGAGTTCAAAGCATCTCAAGTTCGCCAAGTAATGAGTATCATGACTCGGCGGAGCTCAAAGCATATCAAGTTCTCCAAGTAATGAGTATCATGACTCGGCGGAGTTCAAAGCATCTCAAGTTCTGCAAGTGATGAGTATCATGACTTGGCGGATTTCAAAGCATCTCAAGTTCGCAAAGTAATGAGTATCATGACTCGGCGGAGCTCAAAGCATCTCAAGTTCTCCAAGTAATGAGTATCATGACTCGGCGGAGTTCAAAGCATCTCAAGTTCTCCAAGTAATGAATATCATGACTCGGCGGAGTTCAAAGCATCTCAAGTTCTCCAAGTAATGAATATCATGACTCGGCGGAGTTCAAAGCATCTCAAGTTCTGCAAGTAATGAGTATCATGACTCGGCGGAGTTCAAAGCATCTCAAGTTCTGCAAGTAATGAGTATCATGACTCGGCGGAGTTCAAAGCACCTCAAGTTCTCCAAGTAATGCGTATCATGACTCGGCGGAGTTCAAAGCATCTCAAGTTCTCCAAGTAATGAGTATCATGACTCGGCGGAGTTCTAAGCATCTCAAGTTCTGCAAGTAATGAGTATCATGACTCGGCGGAGTTAAAAGCATCTCAAGTTCTCCAAGTAATGAGTATCATGACTCGGCGGAGTTCAAAGCATCTCAAGTTCTCCAAATAATGAGTATCATGACTCGGCGGAGTTCAAAGCTTCTCAAGTTCTCCAAGTAATGAGTATCATGACTCGGCGGAATTCAAAGCATCTCGAGTTCTCCAAATAATGAGTATCATGACTCGGCGGAGTTCAAAGCATCTCAAGTTCTCCAAATAATGAGTATCATGACTCGGTGGAGTTCAAAGCATCTCAAGTTCTGCAAGTAATGAGTATCACGACTCGGCGGAGTTCAAAGCATCTCAAGTTCTGCAAGTAATGAGTATCATGACTCGGCGGAGTTCAAAGCATCTCAAGTTCTCCAAGTAATGAGTATCATGACTCGGCGGAGTTCAAAGCATCTCAAGTTCTCCAAATAATGAGTATCATGACTCGGCGGAGTTCAAAGCATCTAAAGTTCGCCAAGTAATGAGTATCCTAGCTTGGCGGAGCTCAAAGCAGCTCGAGTTCGCCAAGTAATGAGTATCATAACTCGGCGGAGTTCAAAGCATCTCAAGTTCGCCAAGCAATGACTATCCTAGCTTGGCGGATTTCAAAGCCTCCTAATTTCGCCCGGATAGTATTTAAGGTTAAAAATATATTGTATACTCTGCCACATGCATCAAAAGAAAGAGTTTTTCATACCAATTTTTTATTAACATCTCACAGGAAGATGAAAATATTGAAAAATTGAATTGCTCGACAAATTTGACGCAGACAACAAATTTGCCGAAAAGAATTTCCAGAATCGTCTTATACAAAGCTCAAACTACTTTTTTCGATGTTTTATGTTTTCTGAAAGACTTCAGAGTTCTTTCCGCTCCTTTCAAAACATTTGTAATTCAATTCCTCCAAAGTGTACCAATGCCCATCACAGGAACATCTGATGCATTGCCCGGAGCTCTACGCGGGCTATGCACATGAGCCTGATGTGCAGGTTCTCTCCATGCCCTACACAGATGATTCTTTCTCTCTTCTGCTTCTCCTACCCACTGAAGGCCAATTCGAGGTTTGGCTGCTCCGATGTGTATTAGGGGCAAATTTGTATCTTCATAGAAGGCTGAATTATATTTTCTCTTTCTAAGAAGAGATTATCTGCCTTGAGGGCGGCAGAGTCAGAAAAATGTACTTAACATTACGACAAGAACTTTTATCACCATTTTCTGAAAACTTCAAAAAGGTTAACACAGAAACAACAACCAAAAATTTGTTCTTTCCAGAGCTTCCGCTCTTCCCTCGACGGTGAAAAACTTCAAAAGATCCTTGACGGGCTCACACATGTAACAGTTGATGTGAGTTAGGCAAATAGGCCGATTTCTTTCTGTTTGAAATGAGTATTTAAAAAATCATGAACTTTGAGGTAGACAATGTAATCCGTCTGTGCTCAGATGTGATAGCACAGTAATAAATCAGTAGGTATGTACTTTCAGAAAACCTTCTAAAAAAACAATAATAATAACAATGATATAATGCTATTTTTATCATCGGCGCGATGATCTCATCGTTTAGAGATTAATGTCGCGGCAGTACATATATTTCCTTTTTTCTATAAGTTTAATGTTTACCGGTCGTATCATACTACATATTTCCTTTCAAAAACCTTCTAATTTTCTGAAAGCAGGGTTAGTTTTTCCACACTAGCCTCTCTTAAAGTAGGATCTTTATAAATCATGTTGGTTGGAAATACACTTCAAACTCATATCGAATCCTAGAACATTCTTTAAGCCTTAGAACATCTCTCTCAACGGTTTCCTCTCTGAATTCCAAATAGGGCTTTTTTGATATGATAACTTATTGACAAAATCCAGGTTTATCTGCCGAAGTTTACGACAGAGTCCTATTTTGATGGAGTGGAAACTCTTCGCTCTCTTGGTGTCTCCAAGATTTTCGGCGAGATGGGAGCGTTGTCAGGTATCGGGCAAGATCCACAACTTGTGATCTCCAAGATAGCTCACAAAGCGGTCATTGAGGTCAGAACTGGAAGCTGGATAAGAAATGGTAAAAGGTCGGAGGCAGAACTAGGAGCTTCCTAAAAAATTTGGAGGTCAGTGGCCAAAAGAGGGGGTTGCGCCGGTCAGGGCTGGCAAGCTGGGCGAATTTTTTTTCAAGCGTGGTCAAATCCTATGCTTAACAGCTCTTAATTCTTTTTTTGCGGAATGTAAGCAACGCGAAGAGTGTTAAGATCATACTCATCTATCATTTGTTTAGACCGCCCTTGGCCTTGGGGGACTTCAGGCATTTTGAACTTTCAAACGATGTTTTCTATGAGTGTACAAACAGGTGAACGAGGAAGGGACTGAAGCAGCAGCCGCAACTGCCATCATCGGAATCACCGAATGCATGCCGGAGAAAACACCAGTCAGCTTCTTATAACTTCGACCGTCACTTCTTAACCTAAACTGAATTCATATTTTGATTACTCTAAGAGACAGAAAAATAATCAAAAACTTGTTTAAAAACAAAAGTAAATTCCAGAAGTTGAGTGAACAAAAAACTACTTTTTAGCGACATACATAAACAATTTTTTCTCTCACATACGAAAATGAAAGGATGACAAAGGGTCGCCCTTTTTTGCCAGTTGAAGAAATGGCTTTGCAGACTCCGATATTCTGCGCGGATCGTCCATTTCTGTACGCCATCATGAAGAACTCACTCAATGTTGTTTTCATCGGACAATTCTGTTGAGCTTCTCATCTGTCTGGAAACATCAAGATATTATGATTTAATTAGTTGCCTCAATATAAACTTGAACTGTTAAAACTTGGATCGTCTAAGTATTTTGATGTATATCATAAACAAGTAGGCAAGACATTGTCTGCGAATTCAACCTGTGAAACTATTTTTCACCCCAATAAGTGTTGAAATAACAAATTAAAAACCTGCATGTCATACGTAAGTGAACTTTCATGTGAATGTTTCAATGTGTTGTGAATGCTCTGAGTGAGTTGAAAAAATGTTTGTTGTGGAAAGATTTTGTCTTATAATGACCCCACAGCCCTGCTATGAAGCACAAGCCACAATTGACAAATTAAAAAGAGTTTTACACAAGAAACATATGACCAGTATCTCAACTTAGGAATTCCGAAAATTTACCTGTGTCTATGCTAAATGAGATATTCAATATCATTTCCCCGCCACAGCAGATGACCACATATCTAAGTTATATTATCTAAGGAAAGAATATTTTAAACTAAGAAAAGTTTTTCTTTTTTGGTTTCGTACTAAATTATTTAGTTCTGACTGGACGGTCAGAGACAGTAAGATTATTGAAGACAAATAAAGCCTTTTTTGAGTGAACAAAGTAGGTTTTTCGAACAACTGGGAGGATCTTTAACTATATAGTGTAGATTTTCTTGGATACTGTGAGTTTCTCAATACTTTGAATTGTTTCATTTTTCACTCTTCCTATACTGAGTTTAACGCGTAGAATAGTCTTTTAAAGCAACATCAGACTGTTACATGTGTTTGAAGTGTATTAAAATGAGTACAATTGTGAATTTATTCCTAAAACTTTATCTTCTTCAAAAAGCGCGTGATTTTTTCACAATTATTTGTTTATTCGACCATTTTGTGATCAATCTACAATAATAATAATAATAATAGCTAGGATAGCAAATGATAAGGATAGAATAGTTTTTCGAAATAGACCTCATAAAAGTAATATGGTTGAGTAATGTTATTCTGAGACTTCCACTTCATTAGCAGCGTCATGAGTTGATTAGCGAATGCAGCGTGAGTGAACACCAAAGAAATCAACAAAAAAAGAGAAATGCACTGAAAACAAAACTAACGAAGATCCTATTAATATTCCGGAGATAAACGATGCGGAAATCAATTATTCACCAATAAATACATATAACAATTCGAGAAGAGAAAGCATGTTTAGATGTTATTTGTAACAGTTTTTTATATGAAAATTTAATTGCAATTTATCTCGAATCGGTTCGAACTTGGAAACCATTTTAAAAAGAAACTCTTAGCGTGAATTTTAATTACTGTGTTGAGCAAGAACTTCTTCCATTGGATAGTTTTTCATAGAAAAGACGCAGCTTAAAGTTGTTACTTGTGTTGAACAGGGACTTTGAGAGGCTCTGAAGTTTTATATTTACTTAATTTCAATAAGATACCGGACAGTTTTTTAAAATTATGATGAGTTTTTTTCTTCATTTCTTGAAAAGTGGCATATTCCATATTATTACGGCCTCCGATACTTAGATGTATGCGTTAGAGCGCCGATCTTGAGCACAGGAATGTCGACTATATTCTATTACAAACGAATTCGTCATATCATATTAATTCATGTAAACTGAACTATTGTAACAATACAAGTCATAAAAATGAAGCAAGATGAACTTAAGAAATTTCCCCATTTAAATGTAAGTAATATTCGAATGTGAGTATCAAGTGAATTTTTTCGAAGAACCATTTTTATAGTTTAGCAAAACATAGTTTGTGAACTAACAAACTAGAAATAACGATTAGAATTTTTTGGAGTATCTTCGCAATCAGTAAGAAAAAATTTTGTTTCTATATTCATAAACGGAGTTGTATTAATATGGCCAGAGAGGTTCCTTCTCAGAAACAGAAGAGTTTCATTATGAAAATTTTATGATCAGGCCTTTCTCGAGTTAGTAAATGCGTTCATATTCTCGACTTGTTTTATATTCTGTATGATGTCATCGTAGACCTCAGTCGGAGCTCGCAGTCCCCATACGAAATCAATATGATTGAACTCTGACACGTTTTTTGATGACTGGATGCAATGACTGATAGATTTTAGCAGAACCTGGAACAACATACATATAACTCATAGCATGTGCGTGCTCTTTTTCAAAAAAGGGAGGTATTCCACCCTTCAGAAAACATTGTGACACCTTAACAGGGCGTATTTCCAAACCAATTTCGACTTTTTTTGTACTTCTCGTTCTCATAATTCGCCTAACATTTGACCTTTGATTTATAGTGAATGCGATTCATGTTTTGATACGTTGAAATGTAATGAATTGAACTTCTCAAGAAATACTATCCAATTTTTTGTTTTACGGCGGAAAATTCCGATTTTTACAGCCTTAAGTGCGAAAAGCAGCACGTATTTCATGAGCTTCGAACTCTAAGCTTTTCTTCAACCATTTTTCGCTCAACCAACACCGCAACTCCCTCTCAAACTTATTTCATTGTTCTCAAACTTCCTATTGGACCTTAACATCTTGCGGGTCTGCTAGCCAATCCGTCGGGCTGTAGAATATATGAGTGGGCACATTGAAGCGGCTGAGATCGTAGACTGGTGGAGTCGGCTGAAAACGATTGTTGCTTTCTTACTCCCGCTTTTATTTCGTTGTCACTCAACAAAGAATATTACTAAAATAATTAGACAACAACAAAGTTCTCCTCAATTCAGGTCAATTTTAGATATAGCCATGGCAACCGCTAAATTACACAGTTTAGAAACGGTTACGTCTAGTCTAGGTGGTATATCAATAAACTAACACACGGGTAAAAACCAGTTTGAAGGCAGAATTGAACCCAACTAAATACATCGCCTTTTTTACCGAGAACGTGAGCTTATCAGCAACAACATCATCGAGAAAATTCGAATATTTTTTTATAGGAAAGACTCGTAAGTTTTGTTTTTTAGTGAAACATGCTCGTAAAATATCTGAAGCCACGAGAAAAACTTACTCTCAAGGACAATATTTTAACATTTTCCGTAATGATTCAATGATTTGTTTTATTAAGAAAAGGAAAAATTAACCGTTCCGTAATGTGCTCGGTTGGCGCTTTCGCTCTGGTAATCGTATTTCTGGGTGCGACCACTGACCTGTAACTTAAACAACTTTATTTCAATTTTCTTCGCACTTTTCGGGAAAAAAAGTTAGATTGTATTCGAAATTTTTATAATTCGGCCTAAGTCGACTAGAAACGCTCCGGAACTCACTGGAGTGATTTTACTTGATTACTTGAGGTGAGATCGAACCGAGCCGAATACTACTTTTCGAGAGGTTGTGGATTTGCTACCACTAAGTTAATAAGAACAGTTTATTTAAATCATTTATTCAAACATCAGAAATGACTTGTGATGGTGAAAAATGACTTGAGTCTCCAATTAACTTCATTAGTATCACAACAATGCATCATAGATCAATGATGAAATTTATTATGCAGTGTTTAATGAGTTTATTGAGCGTTTTCTAAAAGAAACTAGGCTAGGTTTCTAAAATTAAAAGAAGGATATGGTACGAAAAAAAACTTTAAGTTCAAAACGGCGTTTAAAGCATCGAGAAAATTTAGATATGTATGTTTTGAACAAATGAATAGTGGTAGAATTTATGCGATTGTTCTAAAAAGATCTCAGTGTTAAATTTGCTTGCTTATGGTTTGTAAGATTTATACCCACCGTCATCTGCGCCCAGTGAATGATGTTCTGAGTGGAGGTTCCTGCTGGTACATGGGAGAGGTATACTAGAAGACGGGTCTGAAAATACGAAACAGTTAAATAATAAGGGGCTTGTCGATGACTTATTTTATCAATTTTTTAATCATAGTATGTAATTATTAGAAAGTATCATGACTTTTTTGGATGTGTGTTAAGAGAAATTTAGGTAAATTTAAGATTTTTTCGAGCGATGCTTTTTCACAAAAGGGTTATATTTTATTGTGATTATTCCACTACAAAAGCTAGATAACAGGAGGTCTTCAATGTAGTAATTTTTACCTATATCAAGGACACGTTGCCAATTAGTTTAATCTTGAAATTTACATGTCCTCGTTTTGTTGGTATCTTTCAATGGAGAGGAACCTTGTTGAGTTGCTTCGTGTCGGGCCCGATAATGTGGAAGAGAAAGTTCTGGCACAGCGGATTTATTATGGAGAAGGCGCGGCAGAAGATCTTCTCCGTTAGTCGACTGAGGAAAGTCGAGGGAAGAAACTCCTCTTCTCCGACTTCACGCACGAAAAACTGTCAAACAGTTTGAGTCATGCCCTTGACGCCTTGAAACACTACGGTACAAAATTTTGAAACATAACGGTACAAAACGGTACAAAAGAGCTAATCCAATTGTTTTTTTAAATACCATATCATTCTCTTACTTGGATGAAATTTCTAACGCTTTAAAAAAAACATTTCATTATCTGACTTGGTTGAAATTTCAAACGCTCCTGGAACAAATTGAATTCCAGAACATAAAGAAATTAGAATATACTCTGAACTATGATCCTATCATCCTAGAGAAATTTTCAGATTAAATAAAAACTTCAAAAACAGTGAACATGTTATTTTACATAAGATTCTTCAATTAATGTATTATATAATTTATAGAATCCATTAAAAGTTGAGTACTTTTCGCACAGCAAATATTCCGATGAAAACCTCAATTTCTGGCAGGAACCGTTTTCCAATGTAACTGAGGGCGCCCTTGATGTGACTGACTCTGCTCACTGGAGCCATGGCAAAGAACTGCTTGATCTGATAGTAGATAAATAGTTATTATTGGAGGAAGGCGAGAGAGAAATATAGAAAGATAAAGCTGCCGAAGAATAAAGGTAAGTAAGAATTATCTTCAAATTCTAAGTTACACAGTTTAAAGGCAGTGACGCCTGGTTAAGATGACAAATGATTGAACTATCGCACAGAAAAAAGCTAGTCCACCGGGCGGGATCGAACCCAGACCATCTCGACTCAAACCGGGAGTGCGTGTTACCATTACACCACGGGGACACATTGCTATTTCGTGCGACAGTGTTATATGAAAGGCTCATATGCCTTGTTCTCTTAGTCAAGCATGCTCATCAAGCGATTGCGTCATGAACGGAGCGTAACTCCAGAGTTTTTTCTGTGCGATAGTTCAATCATAAGTAAGAATTAGTAAAGGGAAAGAGATAAAGAGAGAGAGGAGAAAGAGATCAGAAAAAAATTAGAATATGAGAGAGAGAGTAAGAGAAAAAGAATTGGTAGGTAGAGTTGAGGAGAAAATAGTAAAATGAAAGCTTGATAAGATTTGAGAAGTAAAGGCTCAAAGAGTTGATATTGTATTTGATGAAGTCGATAGGTTTGCAATGCAGGAAAAAGTGGCACTTTTTACCAAAATCCAACCCACTTTTCTTGCGTACATCGGTTTCTCGCTCAAAAAGGCGAACATCATGATCGTGCCCTGAAGTGGAGGAATACGCTATAGAACATCAAAGATCTTATTAGTCAGATATAATGAGTTGAGTGTTCATTAAAAAATATGAGTTATACCAAAATTTATTGTGGAAAACTTTTCCCCCGACCTGTGAATAGCCTACGTAGTGCAGCGACTTCTTCTTCGTTAGGGATAAAATTCGGTCGATCATAGCTGGGAGGTCAATCAGGGCCATATCATCCCACCTTAAAAGTAACAAAGGCTCAATTATTTTACAAGTTTTGATTTTTCGTGATTCCGGCTTCCATTGCACTACCGCTCAGATGAGCAATGTCCTCAATTGTACTGACAACGCGTTCACTCTCTCGATGAGATAGAGGCTAAGTTCGATCTCAGCCTGAGGTAATTCATTCATAGTTGGTAAGAATCGTCAAAGATATTTTGAAAATTTGAGAATGAAGGAGAAAATTTTCAAGCACTACCACTATCGATCACTGCGATGACGCTAGTTCACATAAAGTCTGTTTCAACCCCCCCCCCCCCTATGTACGCTCACCCCCCTATGTAGGTTCATCCTCCCCCCCTATGTACATATGTATGTTCCAAAAATTAAATGAAGCTAAATCAGATCTACCTTTTGTTTTAAAATCATGAACCGCTATTTAGCTCACAAGCTTTATTTTCCCTCATCTTTTCAGCACTCTCTGATGTCAGATCACTGCAAAACTCACGAGAACTGCCAGTAACGTCTCGAATTAGTAGCTGATCCGTTGATGTGTCCTCTGGAGTAGACATTGCCGCGAACGTTGCCCATCCAGACATCGAAGCCAGAATCCGCAAGTAGAAAACCTAGAATGTTGAATTCTGAGATCCAAATGGGTCTGATTTTCAAGAAAAAATTCCTTTCATGTTAGTTTTTAAATGAATTTTGTACACTAAATTGATAGGCGTTGGTCAATTTCGGAGCGATGCTTCTGGTCAATGACCCGTTGAGCCTCTCAAGGCTGAAATGGAACACTTCTCCGGAAAAAAACTCCTGTGAAGAATACTCCTTTGAGAAATTTTTTTGAAGTTTCCGAGAAAAAAAACAACACTTACCTAAGCTCTGTTCTGGCAGATTCATCACCCAGTCAGCACTGGAAGCCAGCAGACCATGCTGCAGAAGCACAACAGGGCGGCCTTTCTCGAAACGGCTCACCGAGTTCATCTCTGATAACAATGGGTTTCAGATATTTATGTTTCACATAGGTCTAAGTTTACGTATAAAGTTTTTGAAGAAAAAAACTCGAAAAGTTGAACTCTCATAATCATCATTTTAGGTTTTTAAAGAAACAAGGCTGGCAAATATTTGAGCCTTCTCGTTTGAGCTTCTAGGAAACTGCGAGTTTTTCCTTCAAAAAATTGAACTTTTCATTTTATATTCGAAGATCCTTATAAAGTAGAGTTATATTTAAAGTTTCGTGAACATATAAATGTACATATAAATACATCTGCAGTAGGTCAGAACTTTATGTAATTATACATACCAGTCTTCCCATAGGGAATTCTATGCATGGTCAGAATGTAGCCATCGGAAGTAGTCACAGTGACGGCTTGGATCGGGTATCCATTGTAAGCCACTATACCCACCTCGAAACAGTTTCATCTGATAACAGTGAAAGTTTAAACAAGAAAACTCACATGTCTTACTTCCCCCGAAATTCATTGTTTTCTTTTCGAATTTTTCTTAGCTATTGATTGATCTTAGCGACCTCTAAAGGGCAAGAATTTCTATGGCCTATCTGCTTTCCTCGAGTTGTCTGATGAAAAAAAACAGAACTTGTTTCCTCACGCAAATTGGGCACCTTAAAGACGTTTCGTACATATGTTGAACCTTGCTAATTACTCAAATACCAAAGTTCATCCTCCTCTAATCACCAACCCCTGGAGGTGTTTCACAGCTCCATGTTTTTAAAGTTAAACGTTTGCGCTTGATTGGTTTTAACTGATTCATGTTTCAACTTCAAATATAGTAATACATTGGAGAAGATTTGATGTTTGGGTGCAGGTAACGATGTTTTACTTTCTTACAGAATGGGTTTCAACTTCGAACTCAAACAGATTAACCCTAAAAAAAACTATGTGAAAAAGTCGGGAGTGCTTGCAGTTTTCTTAGACTCCTCTCGCACACGAGCATTGGCACAGACGGCGAGCCCTTCTTAGACTCCTCTCGCACACGAGCAGTGGCACAGAGGGCGAGCCCTTTTTAGACTCATCTCGCAAACGAGCAGTGGCACAGAGGGCGAGCCCTTGTTAGACTCCTCTCGCACACAAGCAGTGGCACAGAGGGCGAGCCCTTCTTAGACTCCTCTCGCACAGGAGCAGTGGCACAGAGGGCGAGCCCTTCTTAGACTCCTCTCGCACACGAGCAAAGGCACATAGGGCGAGCCTTTTTTAGACTCCTCTCGCACACGAGCAGTGGCACAGAGGGCGAGCCCTTCTTAGACTCCCGTCACACACGAGCAAAGGCACAGAGGGCGACCCTTTCTTCTGCCAATTTACATAGATCTGCTTTTCTTTTCAAGGAGGCACGTAACTTGCTCTGGGTTATATTTAGGGTTTCAAGGAAGAAAAAGAAATGTTGAACCTTGCTAATGACTCAATTACTAATGCTTGCCATCCTCGCACGACAAAAGAGAGTATCACCCAATATCTTCCCATCTTCCTTCTTGAGTCCAACCCTTAAACCCAAAAGAATCTTTTCTTGAATGGATTTGGACTCCTTGGCACCTTGTCGTGAATACAATTCTGAACATACCTTTTGACACGTTGCAGCTTCTCCCGTGTACATAAGCAACCCGAAAAATCCAGATACTATCAGTAACCGAATTCTGTGTACTCAAAGAATAATAACTTTGACCACGAAGTCAAAATAGAATCAAAGATCAGATACCGTGTTCATGTTCTCTTCCGGTAAGGATGCCATTGGAGATTGTGAAGCTGCGAACACCAAAAGAAATGGAAGCAGCCTTTCCATCCTGCCTAAAAAAATTGAAAAACTTTTCTAAAAAGGTGAATGATAATAATTTTATTGTCATCGTTTACCTGATTATATGTACGATTGTTAACAGGGAAAATCGAAAACAAATATAATTTACAATGGCAAAATAAGAAGTGGCAGCTGGGCTATTAATAATCAAACAACTTACGAGAATTTTTTTAATAATTCAGTTCACTAGAAACTTCCCCCTGGCCTTGGTAAGTGATAAGCAAAAAACAATCAGGGAGATCATTCCACTCTCTAATTATCCTATAAGGAAAAAATGTATGAAATCGTATTAAAAGACAATTAGGCATACGAAGTATGACCACGGGTGAAAATATTTCTCGGTGCAAGAGGAAGGATCTTGCCAATAAGAATGTCTATGTTCTGATGATGTTCAGAGAATTTTCAAAAAAATACTATTAAGATGTGGCCAATCAAAGCTGTCTTGTTCTGAAATAATGCGGTTATTCAAAACTGAGTCATTGGAGTTTCGGGATATATGTTTCTTGCACAAGTGCTTACACAATTTATGTTCTCTCGATTTTTTTTCTGTACATTGTATCCCCTTCTATTTACAATACAAGGCAAACACATTCGAATTTGACTTCCTATTGTTTTTCCACTAGAATGTCTACCTTCGTTTCAAGATCTATATCAACCTGGAACTCTCTTACTAATGAAGTCATCTTAATCTCACAGTTCACTGATACTTCAAAGAAACTGCCCTTAGAAATTCTGCTGCCGAATCCTAGTGTTGAAGATTAAAAAGCGAGGAAATTAGCATTTAAATTTCAATGCTACTATTGTTTTCGTGAGGCATGTTTTTAAATTCTCATTGTTCACTTTTTTATACAGTGAAAACCAACCAGCACTACTAATCGAAATTATCTATAATCTATTGTTATAATTGTTTTTTTCAAATCAAGAATCATGTAGTCCATGCTTAATTGTATTATTCTATTTTATTGATGTTAATTTATTGCTTCATGGAAAGAATAAAGAAAATAAAGATGTACTATTTTATAAATCAAATCGTTTGTCAGTCGACGTTTTCTGAGGCTCAAGCTTCTTAATAACTTCGATCGCTGTCTAAAAAGGATATTCATATAGGCACGTTTGAGAACTTCTTTAGTAAATTTCTGCTTAACTTTTTCTATTTGCTTATATCGGGTTATTCTTCTAGTGTTCCAGATCTCGCAATCATATTCCAGTATTCGTATTACGTAAATCTTGAAAAGCTTCATGAGAATGTTAACGTTCAGAGTGCGAAAAGATCTTAGTATAAGGAATGTTATAGAGGAGGCTCTACTACACATACTCTTGACATGCGCTTTGAATGAAAGATCACTCGAAATTAGAACCCCTAGATCTCCAAAATGTTTCACTTTCGAAAGAGAGCGACAATTCACAGAGATATTAAAATCAGGATAATAATTTCCCAATCGCATGTAGCACGTTTTATTTGGAGAAATAGTAAGATACCATGAGGAAGACCAAGTTGAGAGAACATCTAATGCTCTTTGCAGCAGAGATGAGTCATTCATAGTGAACAGTTTGGCATCGTCGGTATAAAGAGTGCAATGAACGCCTTCTGGAAGTGACTGAAGAAGATGTTTAATATAAAGAAGAAATAATAAGGGCCCTAGAACGGATCCTTGTAGAACCGCCGAGAGAACTCGAAGAGCACTTGAGAAATATTTATTAACAAACACAGTTTGCCTTCGTTGAGTGAGAAAGGCTGAAAATGAAATAGTCAAAAATCCTGTGATTCCTAATGAGGATAACTTATAAAGAAGTAGATCTATAGGAACAGTATCAAAAGCTTGACTGTAATCAACGAAAACATTAGAAAAATAATAAGAAGAAGACCGATCAAGTGTTTGATGCCATTTCGAGAAAGACAGTAGAAGAACTTCCTAGTTGGCTCGGTATAGAGCGGTTGCTTCTGATAATGCCTGGCAAGCGCACTCCCCTTTCCCCTCCCCAGTGCACGCGTTGCCCAGAATATGAGAAGAAATTTGAAGATTTGATGAACAAAATCTCAAGACTGGAGACAATCGTCGAAGACCTCGTCTCTCGACTTTCAACTCTTCATACTTCTCCCCCCTTCTCGACTTCTCAGCCCCAGACCCCCACAATCCCTTCCCTTCTCTCCATCCCACCTCATATGCTCGCCTACCAAGCTGCCGTGCGTGCAATCACTGTCGACAAGAACCTCATCGAAGAGAAAGCACAGAACCTAGTTTGTGTTGGACTTCCTGAGCAGCCCAGTGACGAAGCCACGGACAGTTCGGACCAATCCTTTCTCAAGGCCCTTTCCCTCGACCTCGGCTGCCCAGAACTTGCAAGTGCAAGGTTCAAACGATTCGGCGACCCCGTAAAGAAGCGTCGAGTTCTCAAAATCTTCCTCCAGTCACCAACAATGAGAACTGAACTACTGAGGAAAATTCGAAGTCGTCGCCCGTCTTGCCTTTCTCCGCATCCACATTGCTACATAAGAGAAGACTTGACTCGCGACGGACTTGAATTGGAACGAGAAGTGAAGAAAGTGGCGCGAGAGCGGAACAGCATCCCAGGAGGACAAAAGTGGAAGGTCATCGGAACTTCCTTGATTCCTATTCGGCACTACTCCCAGACGACTTGGCAGCAAGAAACGGCGACTCCGAGGATCACGGATCCGCAGATGGTGACTTTGATGGCGACTCCTCGAGCTCCAGAGAGGAACAACGCTCCAGAGAGGAACAACGCTCCTCGAGCTCCAGAGAGGAACAACGTGACGCAGAGAAGATAGGTCAGTGGCGGTGTCCCTATCATTAGTCGTGACCTCACCGATATCAAGTGCTTTTCAATAAATGCTCGTTCAATTCGTAATAAGTTGTACAACCTTTCTTACTTGCTCGCTTCAAATTTTTATGATATGATAGCTATAAGTGAGACTTGGTTGAGTGACCAAGAAAGTGACTCGTTAATAACCGGTATGTCTAATTATCAGTTGTTCCGTTGCGATAGAAACAGTGCCTCTAAAGGTGGTGGAACAGCTTTTTTTTATTTCGCCTCGAGTTCCCTGTTCCTTTGTTTCTAGTTTTTCAGAAGATGGTATTGAATGCGTTTCTATTAATGTTCTTCAAAGTTCGTCTAGATCAGGAAAGTTAAGATGTATTTGTGTCTATCGATCTCCTTGTTCTCCCACTGCTTCTTTAGAAAAGTTATTGAACTACTTTGAATGTGAGCTGAATAATCCAAATGCTTCTGATAAGATCCCTGTAATGATTACTGGTGATTTCAATTTTCCGTATATCGACTGGTGTAAGCAAATATCCAACAGAAACGGTCAACATGAAATGTTTCTTGAATATATGAATGATAATTTTTTCACCCAATATGTATGTTCTCCAACTAGGAATGATAATATTCTCGATTTAGTAGTTTCCAATGTGAATATTGTGTCTGACTGTAACGTAATCGGTCGATTTAATGGTAGTGACCATCACGGAGTTTCATTTAGTTTATCATTATCTGCAACTATTCCAAAATCTTCTCATTCTATTAAGCTGTTTTCTAAAGCGAATTGGCCTGCTATTGAGTATGAAATAGCTATGCAAGATTGGACTCAAATATTTGGCTTGTTAGATGTCGAATCTGCTAATAATTACCTTGTTTCTTTCATTAACTCTCTAATTGATAAGTTTGTCCCAACTGTAGATCCTAGAGACGATTTATCCCGCTATCCTTCAAATCTACGTAAGATGTTCGTTAAATTACAACGAATTTCTCGAAATGCCCCGTATTCGGATTACTGTATCAGAAAAACTTCCGAGTTTGATCAAAATCTGAAAGAATTCGAAATTGAAAGAGAATCTCAACTGATATTACGAGGTAATCAGAAATTATTTTTCGCGGCTTGTAGGAGCCGTTTGAGTACAGCCAATAATGCTATTCCCGCTTTGATCGATAGTGATTTAAATGAAAAATTTTCCCCATCAGAGAAAGCTGATGAGTTCTCTCGCTATTTCTCGTCCGTATTTTCTGTACCTCTTCAATGTCCATTGCCTGAAATTAAATTACCAATCGTTACTGAGCCGTTCAATTCCGATTATATAACCGAAGATATGGTAATATGTGCATTATCTTCTCTTGAATCTAAGCGTAACACGTCCCCTGATTCTATTCCTAATATTGTATTGAAGAAATGTCGCTTTGCTCTGATTAAACCATTATGTATCCTATTTAATAATAGCCTTCTTACTGGCTCTGTTCCCCTACTATGGAAAAGATCTATAGTGAAACCAGTACACAAGAGCAATTCCCGGAATCTAGTTACCAATTACAGACCTATTTCTCTATGCTGTTCTTTATCAAAAGTTATGGAGAAAATTATTGTTAAGGAAGTATCTTGCTATTTAGAAAAAGAGAACCTTTTATCGCTCTACCAGGCTGGTTTTAGAGCTAGGAGGTCTACTGTGACCTCTTTAGTTGAATCTCATTCGTTCATTGTTGACTCGTTATCCCAAAGCATCCCTATCGATATAATATTCCTTGATATCAGTAAAGCATTTGATTCTGTTGATCATAGATTACTTCTAAATAGAATAGCATCTTTTGGTATCTCTTCTCCAATCGTTAAATGGTTAACTGATTATCTTGTTGGCCGCTCACAAATAGTTATGATCGATAATAGTCTATCCGACCCAATTCCCGTAAAATCAGGTATACCTCAAGGATCATCTTTAGGCCCGTTGTTATTCTTGTTGTACATCGACTCTGTTAAAGAAGCTATCCCCGATTCTATCAAATTTTGTTTATTCGCTGATGATATAAAGATAATGGGACGCGCTACCTCTTGTAATTATATCCAACTAGCTTTGAATCGTATAACCGATTGGTGCCTAGAGTGGAATTTGTCCCTATCCATATCTAAGTGTAATGTACTTCATCTCGGATCATCCAATTCTCGCAGCGTCTATTACATGAACAGTCAACCTCTAGTAGTTGGTAGAGTTGCCAAAGATCTTGGTGTAATCATATGTGATCGTTTCTCTTATCGTAATCATGTTGAAGACAAATGTAAAAAAGGCTCTGCTCTTGTTAACATGATGTTAAAAGCCTTCAAGTCACCATGTCCGCCTCTTTTAACTTCAGCTTTTAAAATTTATGTCAGACCTGTTCTTGAATACGCTAGTGAGTTATGGAATCCCTCATCCCCCGGCTTAGTAAAATGTATTGAAAAAGTTCAGCGGTCGTTTACAAGAAGAATCCTAGCAAGATCTGGCCATTCCAGACTTCCCTATTCACAAAGAATCTCCATGTTAGGCCTAGAAACTCTTGAATATCGTCGTGCTATATCTGACCTTTTATTTATTCATAAATGTGTCCACAAAAAATGTGAACTTGAAACTATGAACTTGTTTCAATTGTCTGCAGTACAGAGATTTTCTCGCCATTCTCATGAGCTCAGGCTAAAAACACCTCATAATATTAGCAAATGTTCTATTTCTACATGTGTTTCTCGCCAGCTATCAGTATGGAATTCAGTACCTTTTAAGATCGTCAGTACACCTAATACTGCTAGTTTCAAAAAACAATTGTTATCTCTGCCTACTGAAAAGATATTACCTAAACCTTTCGTTCATGACTAATATAATTGTCGATTTTAAGTATATCACCCCCCCCCCCTTTTTCATCTATACCGCAACCCCTAAACACCGCCACTTAGAAGAAAGTCCATGCATTTAACTTTGTTTTTGTTTGTGTTTTTCATGATGTCTCATGTGCTTGGAATAAAGAAATGAAACTGATGAGCAGGACCTTTTGGAACAGAATCCATGTTGACATGAACTAAGTAATTCGTGCTGATCCAGATAAAAATGAACAGTAGGAAACAAAAAAAGTTTAAAACCTTACTGGTGCAACAAGTAAGAGAGATTGCTCTGTAACTGTTAGGATCATGTGAAACACCTTTTATCTCATAACCCGGGCTTGACGCCATACTCAGGGACATGTTACATGAACTAGAAAACTATTGAACACAATAGCAACGGGAGAAGAAATGCTTAGAGAAGTTCCTCTTGAAAAAGAATAAGGAATATTGTTGGGAGAAGTGGAATTGACGTTCTTAAGTTGGTAAAGGTATTATTGCCCCTGGTAGGAGATAGATAGAACCTCTTTTGTGAGCCCAAGGGGAAGGCAAAAAATTAGAAGAAAATCGGAATATTGATAAGAGGGTATGAATGTAGAGAGAGAGAGAGAGAGAGTAATTAGATCATTCAATCTCTTTACAATTGAAATCACAACAAATGTTAATAGGAATACTTGGATGCTTTGAAAGGGTCCAAAAAGGAATTCATTGAAGATCGACTTCCTAGAAGCTAATTCTCGGCAATGCAAACTAATCGCGACAACTTTCTACTTCACTGATACGAAGACCATGAACATCTTAACCTAGATCATGAGCATCTTAATCTAGTTCATGAGCATCTTAACCTAGATAATGAGCATCTTAACCTAGATCATGAGCATCTTAACCTAGATCATGAGCATCTTAACCTAGATCATGAGCATCTTAATCTAGTTCATGAGCATCTTAACCTAGATAATGAGCATCTTAACCTAGATCATGAGCATCTTAACCTAGATCATGAGCATCTTAATCTAGTTCATGAGCATCTTAACCTAGATAATGAGCATCTTAACCTAGATCATGAGCATCTTAACCTAGATAATGAGCATCTTAACCTAGATCATGAGCATCTTAACCAACATACCTGAGCTGACATCGTTCACTAGCTTCGATCAATACATTGAGTCTAAGAAAAGTTATCGAATAAGCTTCTTAGAAATGTTCTTCGTTCTGATAAGTTTTAATGAGCTCAAATAAGCTTCTTAAATAGTATTTAGGTAAGTGATCGACGAATTCATGATATCATCTTTTTTCGATGCTTTCGGCAGCTTATCAACAAAAATCACTACCATAGCGCTTACTTGAAATACATATATCTGCCAGAAAGGGTCCAAAAACGGTACAATTCACAAATGGAACAATTCTTTTATACCATTTAATTAAATCTTTACCAATTAATCAATTCTTCCTGGACATCTCTTCAATAAAATTTGAGATGAAATGGACCTTACATGAATTTTAGAGCGAATAGTGGAGCAAGTTGAAGATTTTTCATGTATTATTTCATTTTTACGAGGACCTATTGTTTTTTTCTATAATGATACATTATTGAATTTATTAAGTTGTGTAATTAGGAAGTACACGCATAGAAAGAAATCAGCAAAAAAACAGAAAAACAGAAAAAAATTCTTGAATATGATATTTTGGTAGAACTTCTAGCGATTCGCTTTCAGTTTTCGCTAGTTTTGATTGAATTCTGAAACTTGGTTATCTTGAAAGGATAAAACATGATTGCTTTGGTCAACTCCGAATACAGACGCTTTGAAGGGCAAGCACAGCTTTAAGCGAACCACATTTTTTTAAGTGAACGCAAATTTTCCGAAAGCAGGCGCCTAGTAAGAAAAACCGAAATTACTAGTCAGGTATATGTATTATCCTATCCATTACTCTCTCGCTCTCTATCTTCCGCTCTCTCTCTCTCTCTCTTTCCATGTCTTTCTTAATCATTACCTATCTTGCTCTCCTTCCTTTTTTATCTTAATATCTTTTTTCTTTCTCCCTTTCTTACTCTTCTCTCCTCTCTCTCTCTCTCTCTCTCTCTCTCTCTCTCTCTCTCTCTCTCTCTCTCTCCCCCTAACAGAGTTCGTTTCACGAGATCCCTTTCTGTTCGACCAAGTGACAATTGAGCGTCAGCTGACCTCTGCTGTCGACCTTTGTGAAAGAAAGCCACAGAGGAATGAATCATCCCGCCTTTTTCAAATCGCCGCCCCCTTTTTCTTTCTCCCAGAAGAAAACATTGAACATCTCACAATGAACCGGATTTATTCACTGTTACCTTTTCACGAGAGCATAATTTGACTTAGATCGTTGTGAATAGAAAAAATGGAGAAGTTCGATAAATTTCCTGTGCTCAGCAGTTAAACGCATTGGAAGAGTATTCCAGAAGAGTATTCCAGAAGAGTATTCCAGAAGAGTATTCCAGAAGAGTATTCCAGAAGAGTATTCCAGAAGAGTATTCCAGAAGAGTATTCCAGAAGAGTATTCCAGAAGAGTATTCCAGAAGAGTATTCCAGAAGAGTATTCCAGAAGAGTATTCCAGAAGAGTATTCCAGAAGAGTATTCCAGAAGAGTATTCCAGAAGAGTATTCCAGAAGAGTATTCCAGAAGAGTATTCCAGAAGAGTATTCCAGAAGAGTATTCCAGAAGAGTATTCCAGAAGAGTATTCCAGAAGAGTATTCCAGAAGAGTATTCCAGAAGAGTATTCCAGAAGAGTATTCCAGAAGAGTATTCCAGAAGAGTATTCCAGAAGAGTATTCCAGAAGAGTATTCCAGAAGAGTATTCCAGAAGAGTATTCCAGAAGAGTATTCCAGAAGAGTATTCCAGAAGAGTATTCCAGAAGAGTATTCCAGAAGAGTATTCCAGAAGAGTATTCCAGAAGAAGACGATAAACTTTACTGTGTCGTGCCTTTTTAATGCGTTAGTGTGAAGGAAGGAGACAATTCGGACGTTTCATTTATAAAAGCATCCTCTGCGAGAAAAAAAGGTTTGTGAATGAGTCAGGAAGCAAGAAAAAGGTTTGTGAATGAGTCAGGAAGCAAGAAAAAGGTTTGTGAATGAGTCAGGAAGCAAGAAAAAGGTTTGTGAATGAGTCAGGAAGCAAGAAAAAGGTTTGTGAATGAGTCAGGAAGCAAGAAAAAGGTTTGTGAATGAGTCAGGAAGCAAGAAAAAAATTTTCTCGTTCGCTTGAGTAAAGAGAATGTAAATAGTCTTGAGAAGAAGTTTTACGATGAAAGTAACTTGGCTTGGCTTGGCCAAATGAAATTAGAAAACACAAGTAATCGTCTAGAGAAAAGGCTATTCAAATTATTGATGGGCGGGGTTCAATTGGCATATCGCACCACAATCTTCATCACCAAGCTATGATTTGAAAGGGATTAGGACCTACATAAACTTTCCAGAGCTATGAAATTCCGGGAAGTATATGTTGCGACTTCGACAGCTTTTTTTATCTTCTCGGAACGGTTTGATTTTTCTCTTAAGTACCTATAAATATAATATAAATAATCTTCCTAGCGCTCGTTTTCGTCTCGCGGCAGGGTACGCGCTCCCCTAAGATACGGAACAGACCTATCCAGTAGCTGCCCCATTGGCTTACTGCTAGTATGGGTATCAGTCACCCGTCCGCAATGGGGATATTCAGATCCGTGCAAGAGCACTACCAACATTTCTTAACTCCTTTGGTTCAGATGAACCTGTCCGGTGTGGAGGGGTGGGGGTCGAACTTGGAATTTTTCTCACAATAGTCGAGAACATTACGCTGACTGCTAAGAAACTATAAATATTATAGGATTCCGTTCATGTAAGTTGTTCACAAAGGCCCTTGTTGTTTGGTGACTTCAGTGCTTAAGTTGTTCGAGATCCTTTTTTATGTTTGAAGAATCGCTTCCATTGAGTTGTAATGTGATTGATTTGTGCCAGTCTCTTATTTTCTCAGAAGTTGTATGTCTGTGAATAACCAAACTGGTATCATAAATAATACCGTTACTGGCATTGTAAATAAACAGACGAGAAGACATGGAAAAACACTGCACGCAGATTTTCAGCGGTTTTGTTGTCAGATGAAAGAGTTCCTCGGAAATTTCGAAAATCTTACTGTCCCAAAACTTTAGCCCGGTTCATCACTGGCACAAACTTTATTCATATTTCAGTTTTAGAATGAATAAAACAATTCGAATAGTCTATTACAGCACCCTTGCGGAGTATGAATTGATAAATTCTCTTATCAAGTGATGATGAGAGCCTTTTTTAATAGCTAACTTCGAGGCTGTCCCATTGGCGACTGATGGCTGCTTTCACCCCCTATATGTCGCTGTATTGTTCCCGATTTGCCTAAACACGCTTAGCTAAAATTCTCCAAACGTTTTAATTTGAATGGGGGGGGTCAAGCCGGATATGTCAACAACAAAAAAGCAAATGTTTAGTGTTGCCCTGTTGATGGATTTCCTGCTACGAGACCAATCTCGAGCAATTAGTGAGGGAAGTGTGCGTTTCGGCCCCAATGTGAATGTACCCCAGACACAAACAAAGTATTCAATGATCCATTTATTGGCTTTTAAGGCATGTGCATCGTTACGGCGATATAGAAATGGGGAGGGGTCAGTCACGGGCTCGGTCCACTGATCGGGATCTCGTTGGGTAAAGTCTCTGTCATCCTCTTCCACTGGCTTTTATAGACCGCATAATGGGGCGTGGCGTCTCGTATGGGCGTGGCATCTCATATAGGCCTCAGAATAGGTCGACCATCTCACACCTCCCGCGCACACATAAAGTCCGTCCCGGACTTTGGATAGTGGTCGTCTTCATAATAATAGTCCGTTGGTCCCATAATAATGTGTCGTCCTACGATGCGATTCTGCAATTATGTGGACTTTGTTTTGATTTTGAAACGAAAAAAATTCTGAAACTTACCGCTTTGGATTACCCATAAATCTTACCAGCAATTATTATCCAGAGGAATCGTTTATGAGGTGATATTTTCGATCCATAATAATAATAGTTCTTCTCGGGTAGTAATCTGCAAGTATTCTTGTTGGTGTGAATTTAGAATGGAGAAAATGTCAAGTCGCGAGCTAACGTATCGCGAAACGTTGATAGATCTGCTTCAATGTTGCCTTTCTTGGTTGTGAGAACGGGGTTGTCTTGGCTGTCACATCTGTCTCTGCTCGCTTACACGCCTTAATAGTCCTTTGTCGCTCCTCCTTTTTCAGCGGAGGTTGTTCCTCGGCGTTTCCTTTCTCCTGCAATCGAACGTGTTACTGTCGAATTTGGATTGAAATGAGCAAAGTGGTGGAAAACTCCTTTTTTTTTTTTTTTTTTTTTTTTTTGGACCTCATTTACCGCTTAGATCTCCTTTGGACTTGTTCTTAGGTCTCGAGCTCCTCGTCTTTGATTTTCGAGCTTCTCGTACTTGAAGCATTCTTCATCCTGCAATCAAACGTGTTACTGTGGGAAGACGAAATTAACTTGTGCAACTTTTTCTCAAAAGTTAACCTGTGCTGATCTTTTCTTCACGGCCTCGCCGTCCTCGTTTCGTTGTTCTCTCGATTCCGCTCCTCCTTATTTTTTTTTTTTTTTTTTTTTTTTTTTTGGCGATTCCTCGTAGACGGAATCACTCTTTCAATTTCGTTTCCTTTCCAGCGCCGGAAACTCTTCCTTGTAGTCGCGTAGTTCAAGGGAGTCCAGGTGCTTTTCTTCCACGATCAATTGGAAAGCCTTGGCGAATTGGATCGCTTCCCTCCAGTTCTCCAACTTCTCGAGGACTTGCGTGTATCCGATTACGAACACTCCATTGCGCGCCCTCGTCAGGGCGACGTTCATCCTTCTCGGCTCGGTGAGATGACCCTTCGAGTGAGGATCACTTCTTGTTGTGAGGACTATTGATACCTCACATTCCCTTCCCTGCGCCGAATCCGCCGTGACGACCTCGATTTCCTTGTTCCTTTCCGCGACCTCCCTTTGTTGTTCTTTGTAGAATGTGGTCACAAACACTTCTTCTTGAGTGAAACCTGCCTTCTCTAGCATTTTCGCTAGTCGAATCGCTACTTCTGCCTCATGTGAGTTCATGTAGCTCTTTGATGGTGCCTTGATTGAGTTTCCCCCGTCTAGGGCCACAAACACGAATGGTATTTTCGGGTTTGGTAGCTTTATTCTACTCGTCACCAGATTCCGCTCCTCCTCCGTACATCCGTTCTTGAGGTTTCCCCCGTAAAATAGTTGAGATGGAAGCCTGTTTAGTTCCGGATGGGTTCGAAATGTGTGCGTGAGGGCCGTTTTTGGCACGTTCTTGCTCCTTGCTAGTGTGTCTAATAGCCCTTGCGCTGCCGTCAGCGCCCCTAAGCTGTCCTTTGGGAGTCGGCAGAAGGGAGCGAGCTGTTTGGTGTCTCCGACTGCTCTGATTCGAGCGTTTGGGAGGCGTGCCAAGACGGTTATCAGAACTGGTTCAGGGATTGTGGATGCCTCGTCCGCAATAACCATGATGTTTTGCTTGTCTTGGGAGAACAGCGGCCTCAAAACCCCTTTGTTATTCGTGGCGTTCAGAAACGACGCTACCGTTGCCATCACGATCTTCGGGTTATACGCCTCGATCACTGTTCTCAGAAGTCTCGCGCTCCGGTTGTTCGTCGCCTTTTCCGTAATCCGGAAGAATTCCTGCTCTTCCTCTGTCAGCTCGTAGAGTCTACCGGCTTTTTTGAGCTCCGCCAGCATTTTCCTGTTACTGCAAAAATTTTGCACTTCTTTTTGGTCCCTTTCGTCCAATCTCGCGCTTTGCTGCATGTTTTCGAGGATGTTGCCTAGGTCAAACGGCGTCTTCAAGGAGTCTTCCACAGCTTGGTCGCCGACGAAGCGGAGAGGTGATATTTCTTCTTCATCTGTGTTTTGCTGCAAGATCGTCTCCACTGTTCTCGCGAATTGACCGCAAGCGTGGTTTGTCACGCAAATGATCATCACTTTTTGGCCCTGTTTGGCCGCTTCTAGCGCTAGGACTGCACTAGTCCAGGTTTTGCCTGTTCCATAAGCAGCCTGGACCATTGAGATGGGCGTGTCGGATAGGCCTATTTCGACGGCCAACCTTTAATTCAAAAATTTTTTTTTTTTTTGAAACTAAACATAATGTTAAGTGACGAAGCGGATTACACTGTCACGAGAGAGAGTGAATTTAGTGAAGGTTATGGCAAGTGAGATCTTGATATGACAAGAGCAATGAGGAACATTTCATTTTAGGAAAATAGGAAAGCACCCACGAAGCAAAGCTTGTATCTTCAGTTATGAACTATTCGTCGGCAATTAAGAACTATTCATCCGCAATAATAATTTGAAATTCCAAAAATTCAACTCACTCTTTATCATTCTAGAGCTAACCGAGAACATAAGCAAAGAAGGAGAAACCTTTGTTCGTCGGTTAGTTTTCTTCCGTAGTCACCCGACCATTCTGTCTGGTTTCTTTTCCAGTTGTCCGGCAGGGCGCTCAAGAAGACCGGCGGTGTCTCCATCGTTGTCATGTTGCTGTAGACCTTTTCCAGAACTGCTTCCGCCGTCGATATCGGTGTAATTTTCTGCATCGGCGTCTTACAGATGATTTTGAAGGTTGGGTCGAGTAAGTCTGAAGTCTTTACTAGCGTTAAGCTTGCTACGACGGACTTCTTGTGGCCCACTGTTTGATGAATCCGTAAGCAGTTCCACCCGTTTGCCTCTAGCCGGATTGTTAGTTGGTGTTTCTGCCTGTTCAGTGATGATTGGCTTATTACGAGGTTTTCGGCTCCTTTAGCTCCGACTATCGCTGCACGTATCTGCCGTTTCTCGTTCCATCCCTTTTCTAGCAGAACATCTTCTTTAATCCATTCGAAAACTGTTGAGTACTTTGTGGAGTGAATTACGCTCAGTTCACCTCGGTACCAACTGTAGTCTTCGAGATCCATGGCAGCATGTGTTATCAACGTCGCTCCGAGCTTGAATGCATGGCCCATTGTCTCTATAGCCAGTTTGCGGTTTTCTTCAAATCCTCTGAATGTGGATATCCTGTCCTTGAAGAGCTCCAATTCCTGGGCTGACGCTTTCTGGATGTGCGTGGGTCTGACTCCTGATCGCACCTGAACGGGCCACTCCGCTTGTATTTCGTCTGCGAGAAAACGGAAAGCTTCCACGGAGATTGGTATTTCCGAAAAGAATGTTGCAGTTGTAGTGACCTCTCTTCCTCGTGCTTTCAGAAGAAGGTCAATCTCGAGCTTTTGGTCGAACTCGAAAGCGCAAGCTTTCTTTTCTAGGACCACTGGAGTTGGGTCTCCTGCCAGGACTATTACGGCTCTTGGAGGTATTGATGTTCTCCAACTCGATTGTGCCTTCTTTCTTTCTCCTGCTTTATAGTCTACGAGGCTTGCGTAGCTGTCCTTGAGTTGTGTGTTTGCAGGGACTGCTATGTACTCGTCGACGCACCAGAAGCTTGGAGGAACTTTATTCTGCGGAGATGGGTTGCTGGCTTTTTCAAAAATCATCTCGAGGTCTCTCGGGTGATTGGCTTTGGTCGTGGGTTTGACTGAGTAAACCCAAACTAAGTCTCTCACCGAAAAATCGATGTTCCTGAAGCCGGAGGCTTTTGTGGCTATATCCTCACTGGCATTGTTCAGGCGTACGATTCTGAGATCTGGTCTATCTGGTTTGAACAGGAGCCAGTCCTTTGCTTCTAGGAGCATGTCGGACTCCCTTATTTCGAACACTTGGAACAGAACTGGATATCTGCCGTCTCCTAGGGTAGGTGGTTTCACATGCTTGACATGAGTTCTGTTTCCAATATTGATGAACCTTGATGGTCTGTGTTCCCATAGGCTTTTTGCGTTATTGTCGGCTGCAGCCAGTTGTTGGAGGCGGGTGTATTCTTTCTTCGTCTCGTTTCTGATCTGTAATGCTCCATCGAATGTCATGAAGTCTCTTGCCGTAAGTGCATTCGAGTTGGGAGCTCCCGTGAATCGCTTAAAGAGGGTCCGAACGAAGTTTGTTGTTTGGTAGTTCGCTGCTGGGACCTGCTTCCCAGGCCCTTTTGTGGAGAGTCGTGGGGTCTTGACGGAAGCTTGCCATGCGTTGTCACTGTCTTGTAGCAGGTTTGCGTATGGGTGTTGCCCTGCCCATTTACTTTGATAGCCTTTAGGAGTTTCCCTCGGTAAATCATAGTTCGAAGCCCGTGTTTTTCTGATCGTGACCGCTTCTTTTTTGTACTGTATTCTTCTCTTCGGTATTTCCGATGGAGATGGGTGTTCTTTTGCTCTCATCTTGGGGTCTGCTTTTTTTTGTAGTGTGTACTACTTCTTCGTAGACTTCTTGCAAGTGACCTTCTGCTTGATTTTCTTCTGCTGCGGCAAGGATGTTGTCGAAGAAATTCTCAATCTCGTCGTAACTATGTTCTGGAAGGGTTTCTTCCTCCATTTCCAGATCAGCCATGATGTCGGTGATCCCGGTGGCCGTCTGGGTCGAGTCCGCGATCGAGCCTGGTGTTCCCGGTCCTCTCTGTTTTTCTCCGCGTGTGTCTGGAGCGGTAGTCGTGTTGTTGTGTTCCGAATCCATGTAATCTCTGGAGTCTTTTTCCACTTGGTGGGTTGGTTGCGATGAAGCGGTAGTCGTGATGTTGTGTTCCGAATCCATGTAATCTCTGGAGTCTTTTTTCACTTGGTGGGTTGGTTGCGGTGAAGCGGTAGTCGTGATGTTGTGTTCCGAATCCATGTAATCTCTGGAGTCTTTTTCCACTTGGTGGGTTGGTTGCGGTGAAGCGGTAGTCGTGTTGTTGTGTTCCGAATCCATGTAATCTCTGGAGTCTTTTTCCACTTGGTGGGTTGGTTGCGGTGAAGCGGTAGTCGTGTTGTTGTGTTCCGAATCCATGTAATCTCTGGAGTCTTTTTCCACTTGGTGGGTTGGTTGCGATCCCGTGCTGCTGTCTGGGTCTTCACAATCGGGTGCTGAAACAATTTTTTTTTTTTTTTTTTTTAAGAAATGAAATTGTACTTATGGTTCTTGAATGTTTAATATCGTTTCTTACTTCGCATCACGACGTTTTTCTTACGCCGCTTCATTCGATCAGGCGGCTGGCGTCTCTTCATTTTCAGCTATTGTTTTGCTCGTTTTGACTGTTTTCTGCAACAAAGTAGGATTGTGTGACACTCATTTCTTGCATTGTTCATAATAACAATATTGTTGTGTCGACAACAATTGCGCAACGAATATTCGGAATTTCATGTTCATTACACGTTCAACTCGGAGATTAAAATTGCCACTATCATTTTCATGAAAATTTGAAGATGGATTTATGAAAAGGAGTTCATCAATTGGAGAAGCAGACGTCAATCAAGAAGCAATAGTACGGGTGTAAAATTATTACATTTGGAACTGTTTTCGAATATGACCATTTCGTAATGAACGAACAAATTTCAATATAGAAGAGATGAACGAAAATTTTCAATAAAGAAGTGAAGAACCAAAATTTTCAATGTATAGGTGATAGAATAACAGAGAGCAAGAGTTAATGATGAATCAAGACATAACAATGGTATTGTCCATGGCTGCATCCATTATCAATATCGTTTTAAGTGAAAGAGTCGCATGTTTCATGTTACGCTAGTTTCGAGTATCTTCTAATGCGGGTGTTACATTCTGTGTTCTGGTAGAACGTAGGTTGTAAGTATGGGTTCGCTTTGTAAGTTCTTCAGTTCTTTCTCTATTGGGATGTTCTCCATGGTTGTACCCTATTGGGCTTGTTGCGGGTGTCGTTAATTCTTCTTCTTCTGATGGTAACCAATTTTGGGTCAAAGCGGGACCCGACAACTCGAAGCATTTCTTAACTTGGTCCTTGTGAACTTTCTTCAAGCCCGTCTGCGGTGATGCCACGCTGGATATAATGAGGTGAGGGTGTTGAATTTGTACCACCCTATATTGACCTGTCCAAGGCATAACTAATTTGCGAGACAAACCTTCCTTTGATGAGTAGTCTCTTAGGAAGACCCTTTCTCCAACTTTAATATCCAGAGGTTTTAGATGGGTATTTCTCTGTGTTGTGGCCTTCATGTTTTTGGCCCTGGCTTCGTTATTTATGCTTGCTAACTTCCATGCGGAGTGGAGATTAGATATTAGAGTTGCCTTATATATATCCATGTCTTCAAAACCCGTTACATGCTTTTCTTCATGGTATTTCAAGAGCATGTCGATATTGAAGAGCGGATCTCTGCCGAACATGAGGAAAAAGGGTGTTTCTCCTGTTGAATCGTGAATTGTTGTGTTGTATGCAAAGGTGACGGCTGATACATGCTCATCCCAATCTAATTGGTTGCTACTGGTGTAACTGCGAAGGAGAGGGTGAAAAGATCCAAATATGCGTTCACACATGCCATTGCCTTGGTGAAAGTTCGGGGTTGTGTAATATCTATTTATGCTCATCAGCTTTCCTAATTCGTCTGCCAGGGAGCTTTTGAAGTAAGATGCGTTGTCAGATATTAATTCGGACATGGCTCCGTACTTTAAGATGCACTCGTTCATTAGTGCTCTTGCGAGTGTTACTGACTTCGTGTCTTCTAGGGGTACTGCGGTTACGTATCTTGTAAATCCGCAAATTACTGCTAGGATGTATTTATTATTCCTACTTGTTACGTGAAGGGGTCCCGTCACATCCATGTGGACCCTATGAAAGGTGGCTTCGGCCGTGATAGTTGTAAGTACTTCCTTATTTCGAGCGTTTGTTCTTTTCCTCTGGCAAATTTCACAGGATCTGACTTTATTCCATATTTCTTCTTTCATTCCCAGCCAATAAAACTTTCGCTCTATTTTAGAAAGGGTTTTCTTCCAATTGAAATGTCCTCCCGCCGAGTTACTTGCATGGAATGCCAAGAAGATAGGAAGTTGTATGCTGCTTGGTGTCAGCAATTGTTCTCTTCTAAGGGACTCTCCCAACTTGTTTAGCCTCCTGTAGATGCAGTCATTCTTGTTAATATAGCATGAGTCAGCTAATTCCAATGCTTTTTCTTTAGTCGTTTCGACAACTTCTCCTTGTATTTCACCCTGAGTTAGTAAATCCCTCACCGACTTACAGAGTGGATCCTTTAGTTGCTCTTTCAGGACGTCATATGGTCTTATGGATTTGTAACCCAGGCTGGCAATATCAACTACTGGGTTGATGTTCAAGCATATAGGGAACTCTATGATGTCCTGAGATTCGTTTTCTTCTTCCGTGCCGATAACTTCTCGTTCTATCCTCGAGAGACAATCTGCTACCTTGTTCTGAGGTCCCTGCAAGTATTCTATCGAAATGTCGTAGCTTTGAAGTTCCACCACCCAACGAGCTAAGCTCTCGTGGGTTTTGTTGTGCTTGAGTAGGAACGTGAGAGGCTTGTGGTCTGATTGGATTGTTGTGTGTTGCCCATAAATGGTTTCCTTAAAATGACGTAGAGCGCTTACCATGGCGAATAGTTCTATGTGGGTGGGAGCCCATTTTTTTTGAGTACCCGTTAAGGTTTTGCTGTAGTATCCTATCGCTACCAGGGACTTGCCTTCTTTTTCCTCTGTTTGCAGAAGAATTGCACCGACAGCTACTGCGCTTCCGTCAGTCTGAAGTATAAATTTATCATTTCTGGGGAAAGCTAAGCACGGTTTTTGAACTAGCCGTTCTTTAAGTGTCTCTAGAGATTTTTCTTGGCGGTCAGTCCAACAAAATTTGGTTTTGCCCTTGCTTAGCTCATTTAACGGTGCTGCGATAGCCGCAAAGTTCTTTATGAATTTTCTGAAGAAGTTGGCCATTCCAATAAACCTCTTGACTTCTCGGATCGTTTTTGGTCTGGGGAATTCTTTTATTGCGTTGAGGTTCTTGTCAGCTGGTGTGTAATTTTTCGAATTCAATTCGTGTCCCAGAAAAGTGATACGGGATCTTGCAATGCTTGTTAGCTTCTTACCGGCGGCTTTTAAGTTGAAGTCTCTGAGTCTTTGTAGAACCTTTCTTAATGTGAACAGGTGTTCTTCGAAACTGTTATTGAAAATGACGATGTCGTCCAAATACGCGAGGCAGCTATCTCCCATCCCTGCCAGTGCTTTGGCCATGGCCCTTGAAAAGTACGCACCTGCGTTCTTTAGACCAAATGGTAAGTAGACGAATTCATACACTCCCCTGTGTGTATACCAACCACATTTCTCTTGACTTTCCGAATCCATTAATAACTGCATGTATCCGCTGGCTAAGTCGATGGTAGTGTAGAAACGGTTTCCGGATACTTTTTCTAAGATCTCCTCTATTCTTGGTAGTGGGTAGTAATCTGGGACCGTGACTTCATTGAGTGGACGAAAGTCTAAGCACACTCTGAGTGAGCCGTCAGGTTTTTTAACTAGTACGGTGTTGTGCACCCAGGGTGTGTCGCTTTCACGAATCCGACCTGATTCCATAAGTTTGTTAATGTGATCGTCCAATTCTTTTTGGAATCTTATTGGTATCCTTGGTGGTCTTGGACGATAGTTAGGGAATTCCGTGGTAGTTCTTATATGGATAGGTGATGCCTCATAAGATCCCAAGTCGTAACTCGATGAAGAAATGCGATCTCGGAATTCTATAAATAATTTTCTTAGCTGTTCTCTTTGTTCTTCGTTCACTTCTGCTTGGGAAAGGTCTACTGACGATTCTAGTTCTTTGACTATTTCTGATATTCTTTCTTTATCGCTGTTTGGAATTTGATCCGCCCAATTGACTTTCTTCTTAGCTTTCTCCTTCGGTTCCCTGGCTTCTAGTGAGTGCAAGCTAATGTCCGTAAGGCTTGCTCCTTCAGTGAATGATCCTTTCTCACCGTACGCTGCAACTGCTCTAGATATGCATTGACCTGCGTGGATTACTGTTTCCGTTTCCGTAGGATTCGTAACGAGAAGTTTCATAAACGGTTTCTGAAGGAGTGCTGGTGCTATAAACATACCTTTGCTGGTGAGTTCTTGGTTAGGGACCGTGGTGACCAATGTGTTATACATAGTAGGAGAAGCGTAACAATCTACGAATGTTTCGCGATTCGGGGAGCACAATGTTGTTTTCGTTGCTCTCAGCGCGATTCCTTTTGGTTCCCTAAGACTGTTTAGGCTGTTCATGAACGGAATGTTATCTGTTCCTATCTCTATAATCCTGTTACTGTAGTCGATTGACCATCTGGGTAGTAACTTGAGTGTATCATTACCCAGAATGATGTTGTATTTCTTTGGCGAAGAGGGAATGCAGTCGTTAGTTGTGAAGTGAACGGTTCCGGTAATGGATAAGCTTCCTATTTTTATTTGAACGGTTGCTTCACCTGCGAAAGGGATGGTTGCTCCGGAGACACCCGATGCATATGGTGAAGAAGGTTTTTCTAACTTCGTAATTCCCAGTAGTTTGGCCATTCCTGCACTCATCGCTGTTAGTCCTGCCCCTGTGTCTATGAGGCCCAACATCTTTACTCCGTTGACATATAGCGGAATCTGTGCGGTAAAGAACTTTTCCTTCTGATTAACTGTTAGCATGTTTATACGAATCGATGAACCGAAACTAGGCATTTTGATCGATTTTCGGCGTGTAGTGGCTTGCGACATTTTTTGTGTGGCCTCTTCGACCTCGTTGCTTTCACGAATGCTTACCTTGTTTTCTTCCGTTCCCTGGCCTAAACCATTCTTCCTTATGATATACCTGAGGGGTTGTGGCTTCATCATATTTTTGATGTATTGTTTCAAAATAAAATGAGCCAGTCTAACTGTAGCTATCAGCGAGCAAAGCAGTATCCATAGATCATACAGTGACCAGTATCCAAATATGAGCTTTAACCAGTTTGTTTGTTCGTTAGGGGTCGTTTCTGGTCCGCTATAGGTGTCTAAGTCTTGGTCGGACTTGGCATGTCCTTGGAAGTGTTCAAAGTCTTTAGACTCCCACGCTTCGTGCCAGGTCGTGTCGCTTAACGTATCAGATATATTTGTTAAGACTAGGTTGTGGAAGATTGTCAGAGCTGGTGTTTTACCATATCCCTTTATGCTTGGTTGACCTAACTTGGTGATGTGATCCATCTGGATTTGGTTCTGTCTACCACTAACAGGGTCGTATATGATCAAGTGCTCCTCTTTCTGAAGGTACACTTTTCCGCTTTCTGAACAGGGTATAACCTGGGCTTTGTCGGATATTATTCCAGTTTCGGGTTCTAGGAACGCCGACAATAGAGTGCCACCTGGAAGAGTGATTTGAGCTCTTGGTATCTTGTAACATGTACCGTTGAATGGAATCAACTTGACTGCCGTCTCTGGAATTTCAAAACATTGATGTACTTCTACCAAGCCTTTCCCCACGTACTTGGCTTTTATTCCTCTTCTGTTTGTTAGGGCTCTTGTCAGCAGGGTCGCGTCTTCGTTTCGTGAAATTTTTATTATCTCGGATAAGATATTGAATTGTTTACAGAGACTACTTAGTGCTGTGCGCACCGTAGGCATAACTGCGTTTATGCTAGCTTTTTCACTTGCGAGAAGCTGGGCTGCCAGCTGATTGGTTGATGTCAGCCCTGCGTCTGCTTCTAGGGGGATGACTCTTTTACTTCGACCAGCTCTACGATTAACTGATATTCCGTACCCTTGGTCTGAAATTATTAAATCACGACCGCAATTTTGGTGGTAGCGACTTTTATTGTTCCATGACAGCGCTATCTCCTTGTTGTCGCTGATGAATACTTGTTCGGACCGCCTTCCTGTCAGGTTCATCACTTCAACAAAATCACAAGTTTCTTCGTTATTAACGGACCAGATCAAGACAGTACCATCGTACAGTACACATTGACCTTTTTCGTATTCACAGTGTCGCATATTTCCTGCTGCAGATTCAGGGAACCCGTTTGAATGTCTCATGTTTACTGTTGTTTCCAGTAAGACACAATTCCGTGATTGGACGGTGTAGTTTCTACAGCAACCGAGTGGCCAGCTAGGCCACTCAAACTTCGCATCATTAAGTGTTGACCAGAGTGAGTTTTGTTGTGTTAGGATTCCACTGTTACAAGTTTTGTGTTGTACCATTCTTCTACACTCTTCTACGGTGACTGTTTCTTGGATGTCTTGGTGATATTCGTACCTCCCTCCAAGTGGGCCCAAACTGAATACTATTTTTTGTATGACGCTTTTGCAAGCGCTTGCTTGTGAAGAGTATCTTTTGTGGTTTGGTTGAAAAACTGTTATGGAAATTGAGTTTGATTCGGTGGTAACCCAAGGCTGCAATGCCCTACAATCCACGGGAGCCGAAAGGTGTATTAGTTCAGGCTCTTGTTTAGCTGTTGGGCAGAGCCAGGTTTTAGCTTTGGCTACTGGGAAGAAACTGCTTAAACATATTATGGATAGTATCATTATGGCGTTACGAGTTGGTGAGTTGCCTATATTTCTTGTTGTGTTACTCCTGGTAACTTCACTTTCTTGCCTTTCTAAGAGGGCTTGGATTCTTTGTTCCGAAACTGTGTTCTTTTCTTCACTAACCTGTAGTCGATGGCGAAGCTCTTCTACTTCAGTTCTGTCCTGAGTTTCTTGTTCAATTCTGTCGAGTGAGTTCATTCTAGTGTCAGAGAAATTTCTATCGATTCTTCTTGGTTCATTATTTACCCTATTTCTGATAGTGGAAGGGTTGAAGCGTTCGTTGCTGATTGGAGTCCTGTAAGTCCGGGAAAATGCCGGACTTTGACTACGAAATCCTGGTGACCTTTGATTACGTCTTGTTCTTTCTATTTCTCGCATACGGGTGCGGCAGTCTCTAACTATGTGTCCAACTCTATTGCAGTGAAAGCATCTTATCTCGGAGGGGTTACTGTTCCTAGTTTCGTATCTCCTTACTCCTCCTTGTCTGTAGTTGCTAACGTTGTTCCCATAGTTTCTGTTAGTTCCTTCGTACTCTTGGTTTTTTGAGTTCTCGAGGAGCTGAATACCAGGGTTGAGCACTGCAGTTGTGGCCCTGTCCTGTGCGATCTCTGCCAAAAGCATCTCTACCTTTTCTGCTTTCTTCAGCGCTTCATCGAATGTTTGGGGTTCGGTCATGCTAAGTTGGTGTCTCAGCGGGGCAGAGACCCTTCCAAGGAACTCTTCTAAAAGTCTATCTTGAGTTACATCCGACGCCTGACCCGTGGTTGCGAGTTTGACCAAATTGGTGAGTCTATTTGCAAATGTTCTGACGGATTCGTTGATTTCTTGTCTGCAAGAAGCTAGTGATTGCCTCGCTAAGTACTTTTGTTGTGGGTTGTCAAAAGTCCCTCTGAGGCATGTTATTATTGCCTCGTAGTTATTTCTTAGTTCTGTAGGCATTTCTTCTACTTTTTCTCTTGCTGGGCCATCTAGGTAAGCGGTCAAGCATGCTGCTTTCTGTTCGTTTGTGTAAACCGGTCTTTGAATTCTGATCAAGTCTTCGAACCTTCTTATCCATGAGAAGAAAGCGCTTCCTGTTTCGTTTCCCGTGAATAGGGACAGTCTTGATCCCAGTGGTTCCAATGCCAGCATCGCCATCAGAGGGGTCTCGTTATTTTCTGTCGCTTCTGAAACAACATCGGAAATTTCTTCATCATTGTTACCTTTTTCTTGATCATGTGTGCTTATATAGTTTAGAGTGGGCGCCACCTCTGGTTGTGTCGTGGAACCATTCGAGACTTGGGTGTCTCGTTCCCACATCCCTTTCTCTTTTAGAAACTTCTCCAGATCCTCACAGTATTTCGTGAAACTCTGGGAAACCTTTTTTGATATCGTCTCTGTTTTTATCGTAAGCGTTTTCAATAGCTTGAGCTGTTTTATCTCTGAGTTGTTTTGCTTGACTCATTTTAAGTAAGTCTTCTCCTTTGGTTCTATAGAACAAGACCCTCAATTGTCTAGTATATTCATCTGCGTCACTATGTGGGTTTTGTTCAAGGCTTTCTGTGGACCCTGATCTTAACATGGAGATAGTAGGGAGCGTTGGAACTGGTGTGGCAAACTGAATTTCGTCGATGCTCCTGTCTTCTTCAACCACTTCTTCTGTAGCTTCTTCTGCACTAGAGAACTCGCTTTCTGCTCCTGAATGAAAGATGTTAGGATTGATTTGGGCAATGGGTGATAATAACGACCCCAAAGTCTGTACCCTCACCTGTTCTTGATTTCGTCTCCTTTGGAAATTAGGTTCGGAGACTGACTCTCTTATTGTTGTGAAGATTCCTTCTGAATTGAGGGAGGTATCCGGAGAACTTGGAACTGTGTTGTACGTTGCGTTTTCTTGTGGATTAACGACTTCTCCTGGCTGTAGAGTTAACAACGGGATATTTTCTACTGTGTCGTCTGAACAATGGAGCTCTCCGTTAAAGACTAACGTTGTTTCGGAAGAGTCTTTGTCGACAGAAATGGTTGATTCCGCGCTTGCTACCCAATCAAGTACGGAGTCCCACCATTTCTGTGGTGTTACTTTTTGTGGCTCTGGTCCTTGCGCTAGCGTCTCTTCTGTACTTGACGGACAACACACGATTGACATAGAATCTGCCGGAGCAGTAACTTGGTTGGGTTCCAGTTCAGTAGCACTTACTGAACTAATGTTAGTACTTGACGGACAACACACGATTGTCATAGAATCTGCCGGAGCAGTAACTTGGTTGGGTTCCAGTTCAGTAGCACTTACTGAACTAATGTTAGTACTTGACGGACAACACACGATTGACATAGAATCTGCCGGAGCAGTAACTTGGTTGGGTTCCAGTTCAGTAGCACTTACTGAACTAATGTTAGTACTTGACAGACAACACACGATTGACATAGAATCTGCCGGAGCAGTAACTTGGTTGGGTTCCAGTTCAGTAGCACTTACTGAACTAATGTTAGTACTTGACGGACAACACACGATTGACATAGAATCTGCCGGAGCAGTAACTTGGTTGGGTTCCAGTTCAGTAGCACTTACTGAACTAATGTTAGTACTTGACGGACAACACACGATTGACATAGAATCTGCCGGAGCAGTAACTTGGTTGGGTTCCAGTTCAGTAGCACTTACTGAACTAATGTTAGTACAAGACGGACAACACACAACTGACATAGAATCTGCCGGAGCAGTGACTTGGTTGGGTTGCAGTTCAGTTGCGCTTACTGAACCAATGTTGGTGTGGGGGAACCGTTCGCCGGGGTCCATAGAGGCCGCTTCACTCCTCTGTCTTCCGTTGAGAGGCATCTCACTTCGTACCCTTGATCTTGAGTTGGGTCCTTTTATACTTGGGGAAGAGATATTTATAAGTTATATCTTAGGTGCTTGACGCTCATTCCAGAAAACTTTCGTTTTGTTTTTGGATATTTACTTTGTCACCTCTTACTTGAGCACGTTATTTGAACGTGACCCGCCCCTTTTTCAAATTCCTATCTCCACCAGATTTCTCTTTTTATTCCTTTCTTCGTACTATTTTTGCGTTGAGGAATTCCACAGTAACCCCTTTTGATCTAATGGATCTGCTTTCCCAGACAGGAAGTGATTTATCAGTGCCACTAATCTATCTGAATGTTTTGATTCTTTTTCTCTGTCTTAGTTGTCTCTTGCATTTTTCTTCTCTGACTTCCCTTTTCTTTTGCTTGTCTCACTCAAAATGACGACCTTTCCTTGAAGTTTTGTTGGTGAATCACAAAACTCTATTCTTTTTAACTTTCTCTCTCTCCGACTGCTCTCACTCTTCTATGTTTTTCTTTGCGTCTTTTTGCTTTTTCTCTCTTTTATGTTTCTCTCTTTTTGTCTTTCGCTCTGCTCTGCTCTTTTTCGCTTTTTCTCTTTTATGTTTCTCTCTTTTTGACTTTCTGTTTTCTTCTCGCCCTTTTGAATCTTTGAATGTCCCTTTTTGATGGGAAAAATGCCAGCAAGAACAAAGAAAGGGGGTTAGCTCCAAAACATAGCGCTTTCAGAAGCTAAATTAGACAGGCCTTTAATCTCGCGTTTAGCCGAAAAGGTGTCAAGTTTCATTCACAGATGCTTCTGACAAAGGGAAAAAAAAAAAAAAGATGCTTATTGTCCACAAACCGATGCTCCTCGGCGAATAACAAGATACAGCGAGAAAGATGAGAAACGAAAGTCACATACATATGTTCAAGATCAATTCTAGTGGTAGCCAACATGTGATAGCGCAAAACCTCAAAGCATCTTTCTCCGCTCTCTCTTTCTGTTTCTCTCTTTATTATTTCCTCTTTTCCTTCATCCATTTCTCCAAATATATAGCCTGATATATTGGCCCTCAGTATCTTCACTCACATTTTTGGAGTGAGACCTTATATGCTTAAGTAACCAAGAGGAATGCCCCAGAGTAAACTATGAGTAACATGCGAAAGAGTCTTTGATGTTACACCGAATTAGTTCACACTTCTAATATGATGACACACTGAATTGGTTCGCACTTCTAATATGATGACACACTGAATTGGTTCGCACTTCTGATATGATGACACACTGAATTGGTTCGCACTTCTGCTATGCCTGTTATAGGATAATATGAGAGAATTTACAGCAGCGTAGAGCGACATAGATTTTGGAGGATTTAGACAAGAGATTGATACGCTGAATTAGTTCGCACCTCTGCTATGCCTGTTATAGGATAATATGAGAGAGTTTGCAGAAGCGTAGAGCGACATAGATTTTGGAGGATTTAGACAAGAGATTGATACGCTGAATTGGTTCGCACCTCTGCTATGCCTGTTATAGGATAATATGAGAGAATTTACAGAAGCGTAGAGCGACATAGATTTTGGAGGATTTAGACAAAAAATGAGGAACGAAAGCCACACACATCTGCTCAAGATCAAATAACGAACTTGGAAAACATGATATCGCCAATAGGTTTCAGGTAGATCCGCGCAAATGAATTCAGATAGATTCGCGCAAAAAAAATAGTCGTCAAATGTATATTCGAAACATTTTGTCATAAATTCATGAGGATTTAGACAAGAAAGATGAGGAACGAAAGCCACATACATCTGCTCAAGATCAAATAACGAACTTGGAAAACAAGAAATCGCCAATAGGTTTCAGATAGATTCGCGCAAATGAATGTATAATCGGCAAATGTATATTTGAAACATTTTGTCATAAATTCATGATTGCTTCCACGTTAAATCAATTCAACTCTCATCTCGATCATCTCGATGTATGCTTACAATAGTCTTAGGGTATTAAGCACGCTTACAAATTGGAAGTTTACGTCTTATAAAAATTTAAGTTTTACCTTGAAATTTTTACAATAAGTCTATATCAAAAGGTAAGTTTTAGTAGCACTTACTGAACCAATGTTAGTTCTTGACGGACAACACACGATTGACATAGAATCTGCCGGAGCAGTAACTTGGTTGTGTTCCAGTTCAGTAGCACTTACTGAACTAATGTTAGTACTTGACGGACAACACACGATTGACATAGAATCTGCCGGAGCAGTAACTTGGTTTTGTTCCAGTTCAGTAGCACTTACTGAACTAATGTTAGTACTTGGCGGACAACACACAATTGACATAGTGATATAACGATGCTTTCTTAGTTTGACTGACCGGTTCTCCATGAACCACGGTCCTTCGGTCGGATCTCCTCGGGCGGGAACGATGCCGCTTCTCCAGCGTCCACTGGGTATTCCTCCATCGACCGGGTTACTTCTTTGACGGTGCTCTGGTGCCGTCGGGCAACTTCTGAATTAAGCTTTTACCTTTATTCCTACAACTGACCGGTTATTCCCAAACTCGCGGTCCTTCGGTCGGATCTCCTCAGGCGGGAACGATGCCGCTTCTCCAGCGTCCACTGGGTATTTCTCCATCGACCGGGTTACTTCTCTGACGGGGGCCATTGCCGTCGCGCTGACTAGAGCTCTGCTGGCTCTTCTCTTGCTTTCTTTAACAAGCATATTCCTACTTTTCCCCCCCGGGAGACCGGTGATCAGTCGGTCTCCCGTTTTTTTTGTGTTTTTTTTATTATTATTTTTATTAATAGAGTATTTTGTTAAACATATTAATAACATCAAAACATCGAATGAATTAAACATATTAACGAAAATGAAAAGAGAAAAACAACGGAGCAGTAATCAAATGAAACTTTAGACTTCAGAGTATGAATTAAGCATATTGACGAAAAAGAAAAGAGAAAACAACGGAGCAGCAATCAAATGAAACTTCAGAGTCAGAGGAGAAGAAAAAATGGGGGGATTAAAGAGAAAAAAAAGGGAGAGAAACCGGAAACCGTGACTTGGAAACGGAGAATAGTGTGGAAAAAAAAAGGAGGGGTTGAAAGAGAGAGAGAGGCGGTGACTGACCTATTCGCGACTAGGTCAGCCACTCGCTGCTACCAGTGAGGGAAGTGTGCGTTTCGGCCCCAATGTGAATGTACCCCAGACACAAACAAAGTATTCAATGATCCATTTATTGGCTTTTAAGGCATGTGCATCGTTACGGCGATATAGAAATGGGGAGGGGTCAGTCACGGGCTCGGTCCACTGATCGGGATCTCGTTGGGTAAAGTCTCTGTCATCCTCTTCCACTGGCTTTTATAGACCGCATAATGGGGCGTGGCGTCTCGTATGGGCGTGGCATCTCATATAGGCCTCAGAATAGGTCGACCATCTCACAAATTGCAGAGACGCTGTATTCGAAGGCATTTAAAACATCAACTTGGCCTTTTTCAATTTCTGTTAGCTGTGTGCCTCTTCAAACACAAAACAACAAAAACATGAAGCAAAAATAGATTGAATACATTCAAAAACAAAATCAAAAACAAGTGGGCTTAAGTATTGGGACAGCGCTATTCATATGAGAAGGGGGGGGGGCTTAAGTATTGGGACAGCGCTATTCATATGAGAAGGGGGGCTTAAGTATTGGGACAGCGCTATTTATATGAGAAGGGGGGGGCTTGAGTATTGGGACAGCGCTCTTCATATCCCTAGAAAACGTAGGAAAGCTGCTTTTGAAACTTATCCTGAGCACATCCGTAACCTCTTCGAGCATAAATTAGCCCTTTTCTCTGAAATTCATGTTCCCACTGTTCTAGAATTATTCAAACGCACTTCTCGAAAACTTGACAAGGAAATCAAGAAGTTTGAAATAAATCGACAGAAGGCTTTCTTCTCCGATCCTAGAAAGTTCTATCAATACGTAGGAAATCGTCTAAAATCCCATTCTTCGATTCCATCTTTCACAGATTTAGTTGGTTCTTTTGTTCACACGGATGAAGCTAAAGCTAGTGCTCTATCCGATTTTTTCTGTTCCGCTTTCTCAATCGATGATGGTTTGATTCCGAATGTTGATAGAGTTATTGATCATTCCCTAACTGATATGCTTATTCTTCCCGGAGACGTCAAGTACTATTTAAAAAAGCTGTCTCCTTCTCTTACGCAGACATCTGACTCTATTCCTCAGAAATTTTACAAAGAATGCGCTTCGTCGCTTGCAGAACCACTAAGCTATATTTTCAATTTCTCTCTTAAACTTGGCCATTTTCCTTCTCTTTGGAAAATATCTTACATCACTCCTATTCCAAAAAAATCTCCACCCTTGAATGTACAGGGTGGTCCATAAATAGTGTTACAAATTGGAATTGTTATACCTTTTTTCAAAACAGAGAAAATCATCTCAAATTAACATATTTTATCAACAACATAAATGTCAACATTCACGCAAAAGTTCAGCTCAAACGATCTCCTTTTGCCCGAACTACAGCTCGAAGTCTCTTTGGGAACGCCTCCACCACTGTACGAAGGTATTCGACTCCGATTTTGTCCCATTCTGCCTGAAGGGCATTCTTCAGGGAATCAATATTTGGGTGGGAGCGAGAGTTTACCTTGGACTCCAAGTAGGCCCAAACGGAATAATCGAGCGGGTTCAGGTCGGGTGATGAGGCCGGCCATTCTGCTGTTGTGATGAAGCCGGGAAAATTTTCCTTGCACCACGTTTGAACCTTTTTAGCTTTGTGGGCTGGTGCTGAGTCTTGTTGAAAGGTCCATGTCCTCTGATTGAAATGCGATTGAGACCATGAATGGAGCACGTCTTGCAGAACATGTTTCAGATAGTATTCCGTGTCGATCTTGACGCCTTTCTCGACGAAAACAAGCGGTGTTTTTCCTGTTGCGCAGATCCCCGCCCAGACCATGACTTGAGTTGGATGTGCACTGCGTTGGACCGTTCTACCCTTGCTATCGGCTTGCTCTGCGTCCTTCGCAAGCACTCTGACGTTTTGGGAGTTGTGGACTTCTTCCACGGTGAACAGCTTTTCGTCAGAGAACACCATATTGAAATGTTCGCCTTGTTGCGTACGACGAAGAAGGTCGCGACATCTTTTGACTCTTTCCGACTTGTTGCGAGCCGACAGAATAGCGGCCTTCCGTGTACGATACGACCTGAGTCCCAGCTCCTCCGTGACTATTCGTCTCAATGAAGATCGGCTCATCGGGAGCTGCTGCGCCATCTGTCTGATGCTTCGTCGTGCATTTCGGTTGATCCGACTCCGAACGGTTTCGATGAGTTGTGTCGTGCGAGCAGTGCGAGGACGACCTCGCCTTGGACGGTCCAAAGATGTGCCAAGCTCCTCGAATCGTTTGATCGCTCGATACACTGTCATGCGAGGCAGGCGAAGCGTTTCAGCAATGCGAGCAGGGGCGTGGCCAAGAGTGTGTAGGCGAATGATCGCAGTTCGCAAGCGATTCGACGCTGTCATTACCCTAAACATCGATGGATTCAATCGAAACTCACTTGACACGTATAAAAAATTACGGGGAATCGGAAAAAACAAGAAAAGTGACCGCTACGTGCGGTCACTTCCTCAGGAAATGTTCTCAAACATTTGTAACACTATTTATGACCCACCCTGTAGACAACTTTCGACCTATCGCAATCACGCCCACACCTTCTAAAGTTTTCGAACGCATAGTTCGTGATAGGATAACAAAGTGGATGGACATGCATTCTATATTTTCTGAAGAGCAACATGGTTTCGTTCCTAGAAGATCAGTTCAATCTCAGCTTCTTTCGGTAACTAATAGTTGGACGAGAGCCCTCGACCAAAGTAAATCTGTCGATTGTCTCTATTATGACTTGACTAAGGCTTTTGATGTTGTCTCGCATTGTAAACTTCTCCACAAACTAGAAAGTTTAGGCATTCGTGGAAATCTTTTGAGATGGACTAGAAGTTTTCTAACAGGACGTTGTTTCAGTGTTAAGGTCAACCGAACATTTAGTGACACTAGAGAAATATCATCTGGAGTCCCACAGGGATCGGTTTTAGGGCCGCTATTCTTCTTGATCTATATCAACGATTTGCCTCGAATTTTTTCCAACTTACCCTCAGTTAGTATTCAGCTGTTCGCTGATGACATTAAGTTGTATATTTCTTATGATGAACTAGGTGCTCAAATTGCTAAATCCCAACTCTGTTTAGCAATAAATCAATTCGATAGGTATTGCGATACATGGCAGTTGGCAATAGCTGAAAAGAAATGCATTGTTCTATATTTAGGTAATAAAAACCCATGCTCAACCTATTATGTAAGTCCAAATACTCTTTTCACGAAATCAACCTCTGTTAGAGATTTAGGTATTTTAATAGATGATTCCCTGTCTTTCAAATCACAATATGAGCTTTTGTGTCGGAAGGCATTACAAACAGTTTATGCCTTATTCAGAATTATTTCATGTATCACACCAGATATATATGTAAGATGTTACAAATCATATGTTCTACCGATTTGTGAATTTTCTTCATCGGTTTGGTCTCCTCATTTAAAAAATGATATTAGGAAAATAGAGAAGGTCCAGCATATATTTACTAAACTTCTCTATTTTAGATGTAATTTAAACTGCTCTCCTAATATTAGTTATGAGAATCGTTTGAATACTTTAAATTTGACCTCTCTATATTGTAGGAGAATCATTAATGATCTCACTTACGCTTTCAAAATAATCCGAGGTGAAGTTGATCTTAAAGTTAGTACCTTTTATGTGTTCAAACCGTGTAATGGTAGAACATCCGCCTTTAATTTCCACATACCTTTCACAAATAAGAGGTTAACTTTCAATTGTTTTGGAGTAAGAACGTCTAGGTGGATGATTAATTTACCTGCTCAAGTTATGACTTCTCCTAACTCTAATGTGTTCAAAAAGAGGCTCAAGATGCTAAATGTTCTTGAAATTCTCGATCTGCACTTACCTAATCTCTGAGTTGTTCCCTTTTTTTGCTTTCTCTCTCCTTTCTTATTCTAGAAAATCATTGTTCAGATGTTATTGTCAAGAACAACGCTCACTATTGTATGAGTTATCTTATGTTTTGTCACATCAGTATTGATGTATGAATAAATAAAAAAAATAAAATATGAGAAGGGGGGAGCTTAAGTATTGGGACAGCGCTATTCATATGAGAAGGGGGGGCTTAAGTATTGGGACAGCGCTATTCATATGAGAAGGGGGGGGGCTTAAGTATTGGGACAGCGCTATTCATATGAGAAGGGGGGACTTAAGTATTGGGACAGCGCTATTCATATGAGAAGGGGGGCTTAAGTATTGGGACAGCGCTATTCATCAGAAGGGGGGGCTTAAGTATTGGGACAGCGCTATTCATATGAGAAGGGGGGCTTAAGTATTGGGACAGCGCTATTCATATGAGAAGGGGGGGGGCTTAAGTATTGGGACAGCGCTATTTATATGTGAAGGGGGGGGGGGCTTAAGTATTGGGACAGCGCTAATCATATGAGAAGGGGGCTTAAGTATTGGGACAGCGCTATTCATATGAGAAGGGGGGAGCTTAAGTATTGGGACAGCGCTATTCATATGAGAAGGGGGGGGGGGCTTAAGTATTGGGACAGCGCTATTCATATGAGAAGGGGGTGCTTAAGTATTGGGACAGCGCTATTCATATGAGAAGGGGGGGACTCAAGTATTGGGACAGCGCTATTCATATGAGAAGGGGGGGGGGCTTAAGTATTGGGGCAGGATGAAGTCATTGATGTTATCTCTAAAAAAATACATCAACAATTTTTACATTTTGTGATGCTGACAGCGAAACGCCAGCATGTGTATTCATGGCTTTGAAGATGCATACCAGCGATTTATTCACTTTTGTCAAAGTTTTAAATTTACAAAGAAACAATAGCACATGCTTCCCCTCTCTGATCAAAACCAATCAGTTCCCCTCTCTGATCTCAGTTCCCCTCTCTGATCTCAGTTCCCCTCTCTGATCAGTTCCCCTCTCTGATCTCAGTTCCCCTCTCTGATCTCAGTTCCCCTCTCTGATCTTATCATGAGAGGTGACCCCTCAGCCTTGCTCTGTAACAAAGGCAATCAATATCCACAAAAAACCAATCCTCTTCTCAACTTACCCATCCCCTCAGTTTCTCTACCCTACATCTCTTCACTTCTGAATGAGATTGTCGTCAATGCTATCTCCCCTCTCCATCAGATGATCGCGGCACAGTCCTTAGAGATAAACCTTTTGAAAGAGGAAGTCTCCAGACTCAGGCAAGCTGTATCTCCTGCCTCCTTAAGGCCTCACATATACTCTGCCGTTGTTGAGTCGACGCTTAGGGATCGCAGTATGCTGGATGAGAAAGCCAAGAGAGCCGTCATTCTGAAGTTGCCGGAAGGATCATCGTCCGAGGACACATTCTCCAATGATGAAAACACCATTCGGAACCTCATAGACAAACTCGGATCAGATGAGCTGCGACACGACTTTGATCAAGGAGAAATCACTCATCATCGACATCCAAAAGACAGGCCTCGCTTTTCCACAAGACAAGGTCGTCCTCTCAAGATCCAGTTCTCTACATCCGACAAGCGGAATCTCTTTCTCAGTCTTTACAGGAAGACCAAACGGCCCCTGCCCAGTGGAAGCTATGCCAGAGCAGATCTCGCGCCTGCAGAACTTCTCGCAGAGCGAGAATGTCAACGTCATGCCAAGGATCCTTCTCTTCCCGCCACTCGAGTCATTGATGCTCATCTTGACCCTCTCCCAGTCTTCTTTCGCCTATCTCAGTCTTCCTCTACTCACACACATCACATCCGACCCACGTCACCGAGCCTTCCTACTGTCTCTTCCGTATCGACCTCAACCTCTCTCCCGCCCACGAAGACAGTTCAACATGCAGAGCAGCCTCGGCAGAACGCTCTCAACCAGCCCTCTCGCAGTCGAAGGATAGTGGCCCCGAAAAGGTACTCTCCCTAGGACATGAACGATGTGAGATCCCCTCATTCCATATTATGTCATAGTTTTAATGCTCGTTCTGTTAAGAACAAACTGTATGATGTGTACCATTTGCTCAGATCCTCCAAATGTTATATATTCTTTGTCTCGGAGACGTGGCTGGAAGATACTGATCCTGATTCTATACTAACCGATGGACTCCCTTTCGATGTGTTTAGAAGTGATCGTTGTACTGGACGCGGGGGTGGAGTAGCGATTCTAGTCCATGACTCTTTCTCTTCTGTGCTCATCTCTCAATATTCCGAACACAACATTGAATGTGTAATTATTGATGTTTTCCCTAATTCTAGTATTTCTCTGCCTTTTTCATCGATCAGACTCATTAGCTGCTATCGTTCTCCTACAACATCCATTAACAGCATGATTGATCTAACCTCTTTTCTCTCCTCTCACTGCTCACTTCCCTACCCTACTATCATTTGCGGTGACCTAAATTTACCAAATATTGACTGGCAATCACTAACTACAATTCGTAATTGTCATATTTCTGAGTGTTTCTTACAATTTGCCAGCGACCACCACTTAACCCAGTATGTACTCACACCCACTCGCATATCCAACATCTTAGACTATGTCTTCTCTAACCAACCAATCATTATGAAATGCAGTACTCAGCCTCCTATTTCTACGAGTGATCATGCCTCTATTTCTTTCTCTATAACCAACAGTCGAGTCTCGAAATACCATCCCTTACATTGTCGATCCGATTGGAAGAAAGCCGATTGGTTGTCAATAAATTCCGCTATTGTCCGTATCGACTGGACCTTTTTGTTTTCCTCTCTCACCATTGATGAATGTGTTGTATTACTAACCAATACTCTCAACAACCTCATATCTGAGCATGTCCCTAACAAACGTTCACTCAAACCTCATCTACAGTATCCCAAAAAAATTCGACAGATTTACAGCTATCTTTTGAGAAGTAAGAAGCGATCAGTAACATCTTCAAGTACTTCAAGAGCTTGTCGTAAACTCCATAGGGAAGTTCTGAAATTTGAAAGTGAACGTGAAGAGAATCTAGCCTTGCCTAAGAATTACAAACTTTTCTTTCGTACGCTGGCAAATCGCATAAAAAAGAAACCTGTCAATTCCGCACTTATAATTGATGATGTTGTCCTTACCAACTCTGTTGAGAAAGCTAAGGCTTTTTCGGACTTTTTCGATTCTATTGTTAGCATTCCATTAGAAGGTCCGCTTCCTCTGCCTAACTGCTCATCATTCCTCTCACCAACTTACATTGTGTCCCCATTGGAGATTCATAACTTGATCCGTAAAATGCTTCCCAAAACCAACACTTCACCTGATGGCATACCAAATATTTTCATTAAAAACTGCAATGAGTCTTTAACAATTCCTGTATCGATTATCTTTTCAAACTGTTTAACACTCGGATACTTCCCTAGTAACTGGAAAAAAGGTATCATTATACCCATTCACAAGAAAGGGAACACTTCTGTTGTTAACAATTTTAGACCCATAACTCTTGTCTGTTCTTTCTCTAAGCTTTTTGAAAAACATTTGTATAATCTTATTTACACTCACCTCGAAACCAATAACCTTTTATGCTCTAGACAATCTGGTTTTAGAAAGAAACGTTCAACAATAACCTCTTTAGTTGAATCTCACTCACTGTGCCTTTCTCTCACTAACCGCAAGAAGCCTTTTGACATCATAGGAAAAGGTAAACGAGCTGTTATTATCGGACTTCCAGAAGGCAAGTCAGAAGATGATACGTGTTGCAAAGACAAAGATCTTATCTCACGTCTTATCACCAGACTCAATTCAGCGGACCTTATTGACGACCTAGAGAAGGGTAATATCAATCATCATCGTCACCCAATTGATCGCCCACGTCTCTCTGCTCCTTATGGCCGTCCCATGAAAATTGAGTTTTCTTCGCTTGGAAAGCGTAACCTTTTTCTGGAACTTTGCAGAAAGGCGAAACACCCTTTTCCTAAAGGATGTTACTCACGAGCTGACCTCTCGCCGGCAGAGCTTCAAGCCGAGAGAGACTGCATCCGAATATCCACAAACCCATCTTTTCCCCCTGCCAAAGTGGTCGACGCTCACCTAATCCCTGCCTTTCCTCGTTTTGCCCAGTCTTACAAACGAGTACCCTATCGACCAATTTCCCCTCCTCCCCCCTCTTCGTCACTATCCCCATTAGCCAGTTCAACTCAACACTCCCAAATGCCATCGTCTTCGCTGGTGAACTCTGGGGCCCGGTCGACATCTACATTCGAGGCTTCTTCAACTGACTTTCCTTCTCTGGCGGAAAGCTCCGTGAAGCCGCAACAAGTCAGAAGCAGACGCAATACCAGAAACGCCGAAGAATCTACCTCATGCCCCAGAAAGTCAGACGAATTTGTTTCCAGAAGAAGAAATGTTAGGAAAACCTCTCGTTATTCACCATAGGATAAGTCGGATAAAAGAGCTAGAAAAGAAGTAATCAAATGCTTGTATTTCAACTGTAGATCAGTGATGAATAAGCTATATGATCTTTATTTTCTTCTTCGTTGCTGTAAATATCACATTCTCTTACTATCTGAGACATGGATGCACAGTGAGCTCCCCGACTCCATTCTAACCGATAGTTTACCCTTCACGGTATTCAGAGGTGACAGATTGGCACAAAGAGGAGGAGGCGTAGCCATTCTAGTAGATAATGCCATCTCCTCATCTTTAGTTGTTCAATATAGCAAGGCTCAGTGCGAGGGGTTAGTAATAGACATTTATCCTAACACATCTTTCTCGTTTGCTTTCTCGGCCATTAGACTGATTAATATATATCGATCTCCTAGCTGTGGAGTAGAAAATACAAAGGATCTCTGCTCGTTTATCACCTCTCATGTTACTGAAGTATTTCCCACCATTCTGTGCGGAGACATGAACCTCCCCAAGATAGACTGGGCAAATCTCACCGCTCCCAATACATGTAGTATGTCTCTTGCATTCTTAAACATGACATGCGACAACAATCTTAAACAACTCGTACTTTCTCCCACTAGACTTCAAAATACACTCGATTGCCTGCTCTGTAATTCAAATATCATAAAAGACTGTATTGTCAGGCCTCCCTTCTCCACCAGCGATCATGCCTCAATATACTTTGAAATCAGAGATAGAGCCAAGCGTATTATCACAAGCACCAGCTCATCGTTAGACTGGAAAAAGGCAGACTGGGAAATAATCAACTCAGACCTCTTTAGCATCGACTGGACTTACATGCTCTCAAACCTAACTATTGACGAAAGTGTCGATAAATTAACCAACATCATCCAATTCATAATGGATAATAGGATTCCAAAAAATAAGAATGTCAAAACACATTTGAAATATCCCCCCAAGATAAGAAGATTATACAGCTTCCTACAGAGAAGTAACAAACGAAACCCTCTCTCCATTACGTCATTACGCACATCCAAGAAACTTCACAAAGAACTAATCAAATTCGAGGTTCTTAGGGAAGACAAGCTTAAGTTCCCGAGAAACTATAAGGTATTCTTCAGAACTATATCCAACCGCATTAAAAGCAACACATCTATTCCTGCTCTCATAGTGAACAATAAACCAACTAGTATCCCCTTCGAACAAGCAACTCACTTCGCCGAGTATTTTGATAAGTTACAACCCTTACCAATCAGTGGACCCCTTCAAATCTCTCGCCCGAATTTTCACCTCGACCACATTAATGACATCTCCCCTTTTGAGGTGAACTCCATCCTGAAACGAATAGCTCCGAAACTGAACTCTTCCCCTGACTTTATTCCAAGTAGACTACTCAAAAATTGTCTGGACTCACTGGCCATACCTCTCTCAATCATTTTCACCAACTCACTAACCTTAGGGCACTACCCTCTGGCCTGGAAAAAAGGAATAATCAAACCAGTTCATAAAAAAGGGCCCCGCTCTCAGATCGAAAATTATCGTCCTATCACTATGGTGTGCTCTATGTCAAAGGTATTCGAGAAACTGATCTTCAATATAACTTATCAATATCTGGAAACCAATGGCATACTACATCCCAAACAACATGGTTTCCGTCGGAGACGGTCCACGGTAACATCTCTGGTAGAGGCTCATTCCATTTACCTCACGCTTCAGAATAAAAAAATAGACTTTGACATCTGTCTAGTCGACTTTTCACGGGCTTTCGACTCTGTAAACATAAGATTTCTTGTTCACAAACTTGAAAAAGTGGGAATAACGGGCAACCTCCTCTATCTTATCCGTTCTTTTCTCACGAGCAGGTCCTCGAAAGTCTCAATCGGAGATACATTATCAGGCCCTAAAGTATACAACAGTGGTGTTCCCCAGGGGAGTTGCCTTGGACCCCTCCTCTTTTCAATATTTATAAATGATATCATGGAGCACATAGAGCCAGATGTCCATGGTTTTCTATATGCCGATGACCTCAAAATTTTTTCCAAAAACAGAGACTCTCTTCAGAAAAGTCTGGATTCCATTTCCGATTACTCACAGACCTGGGGACTTGTGATATCAACTCAAAAATGCTTTATCATGCACTGTGGTCCTAGGAATCCAAAAGTAACATGTAACCTAGAAGACAATATCATACCAACTACTTCATTAGTGAAAGATCTTGGCATTACATTTCAGGAAGATATCACATTCTCTAAACATATTGAACTAACCTCCCTAAAGTCCCAAAAATGTATAAACATGATCTTCAGAGCCTTTAAAACCAAATCAATTAAAGTTCTGCTCAGAATATACACCACATACATAAGACCCCTTATTGAATATGGGAGTGAGGTATGGTCCCCAGTAACTATCGGTCTCGTTAACTGCATAGAAAAAGTGCAAAGATCATTTACACGAAGGTTACTACAAAGGGCCGGATTACCCAAAATGAGTTATGTTGCTAGACTGAATTTTCTTTCCATCTCCTCGCTTGAATATACAGTACCGCCCAAAATGTTAACATATATTGA
>OZ057406.1:2918706-2960706 GCA_964056735.1 Allodiplogaster pararmata
AAAGACTGTTACGACTTGCTCGCTTCAATTCATTCTAGGAGGTAAAGACTGTTTACGACTTGCTCGCTTCAATTCATTCTAGGAGGTAAAGACTGTTACGACTTGCTCGCTTCAATTCATTCTAGGAGGTAAAGACTGTTACGACTTGCTCGCTTCAATTCATTCTAGGAGGTAAAGACTGTTACGACTTGCTCGCTTCAATTCATTCTAGGAGGTAAAGACTGTTACGACTTGCTCGCTTCAATTCATTCTAGGAGGTAAAGACTGTTACGACTTGCTCGCTTCAATTCATTCTAGGAGGTAAAGACTGTTACGACTTGCTCGCTTCAATTCATTCTAGGAGGTAAAGACTGTTACGACTTGCTCGCTTCAATTCATTCTAGGAGGTAAAGACTGTTACGACTTGCTCGCTTCAATTCATTCTAGGAGGTAAAGACTGTTACGACTTGCTCGCTTCAATTCATTCTAGGAGGTAAAGACTGTTACGACTTGCTCGCTTCAATTCATTCTAGGAGGTAAAGACTGTTACGACTTGCTCGCTTCAATTCATTCTAGGAGGTAAAGACTGTTACGACTTGCTCGCTTCAATTCATTCTAGGAGGTAAAGACTGTTACGACTTGCTCGCTTCAATTCATTCTAGGAGGTAAAGACTGTTACGACTTGCTCGCTTCAATTCATTCTAGGAGGTAAAGACTGTTACGACTTGCTCGCTTCAATTCATTCTAGGAGGTAAAGACTGTTACGACTTGCTCGCTTCAATTCATTCTAGGAGGTAAAGACTGTTACGACTTGCTCGCTTCAATTCATTCTAGGAGGTAAAGACTGTTACGACTTGCTCGCTTCAATTCATTCTAGGAGGTAAAGACTGTTACGACTTGCTCGCTTCAATTCATTCTAGGAGGTAAAGACTGTTACGACTTGCTCGCTTCAATTCATTCTAGGAGGTAAAGACTGTTACGACTTGCTCGCTTCAATTCATTCTAGGAGGTAAAGACTGTTACGACTTGCTCGCTTCAATTCATTCTAGGAGGTAAAGACTGTTACGACTTGCTCGCTTCAATTCATTCTAGGAGGTAAAGACTGTTACGACTTGCTCGCTTCAATTCATTCTAGGAGGTAAAGACTGTTACGACTTGCTCGCTTCAATTCATTCTAGGAGGTAAAGACTGTTACGACTTGCTCGCTTCAATTCATTCTAGGAGGTAAAGACTGTTACGACTTGCTCGCTTCAATTCATTCTAGGAGGTAAAGACTGTTACGACTTGCTCGCTTCAATTCATTCTAGGAGGTAAAGACTGTTACGACTTGCTCGCTTCAATTCATTCTAGGAGGTAAAGACTGTTACGACTTGCTCGCTTCAATTCATTCTAGGAGGTAAAGACTGTTACGACTTGCTCGCTTCAATTCATTCTAGGAGGTAAAGACTGTTACGACTTGCTCGCTTCAATTCATTCTAGGAGGTAAAGACTGTTACGACTTGCTCGCTTCAATTCATTCTAGGAGGTAAAGACTGTTACGACTTGCTCGCTTCAATTCATTCTAGGAGGTAAAGACTGTTACGACTTGCTCGCTTCAATTCATTCTAGGAGGTAAAGACTGTTACGACTTGCTCGCTTCAATTCATTCTAGGAGGTAAAGACTGTTACGACTTGCTCGCTTCAATTCATTCTAGGAGGTAAAGACTGTTACGACTTGCTCGCTTCAATTCATTCTAGGAGGTAAAGACTGTTACGACTTGCTCGCTTCAATTCATTCTAGGAGGTAAAGACTGTTACGACTTGCTCGCTTCAATTCATTCTAGGAGGTAAAGACTGTTACGACTTGCTCGCTTCAATTCATTCTAGGAGGTAAAGACTGTTACGACTTGCTCGCTTCAATTCATTCTAGGAGGTAAAGACTGTTACGACTTGCTCGCTTCAATTCATTCTAGGAGGTAAAGACTGTTACGACTTGCTCGCTTCAATTCATTCTAGGAGGTGAAAGACTGTTACGACTTGCTCGCTTCAATTCATTCTAGGAGGTAAAGACTGTTACGACTTGCTCGCTTCAATTCATTCTAGGAGGTAAAGACTGTTACGACTTGCTCGCTTCAATTCATTCTAGGAGGTAAAGACTGTTACGACTTGCTCGCTTCAATTCATTCTAGGAGGTAAAGACTGTTACGACTTGCTCGCTTCAATTCATTCTAGGAGGTAAAGACTGTTACGACTTGCTCGCTTCAATTCATTCTAGGAGGTAAAGACTGTTACGACTTGCTCGCTTCAATTCATTCTAGGAGGTAAAGACTGTTACGACTTGCTCGCTTCAATTCATTCTAGGAGGTAAAGACTGTTACGACTTGCTCGCTTCAATTCATTCTAGGAGGTAAAGACTGTTACGACTTGCTCGCTTCAATTCATTCTAGGAGGTAAAGACTGTTACGACTTGCTCGCTTCAATTCATTCTAGGAGGTAAAGACTGTTACGACTTGCTCGCTTCAATTCATTCTAGGAGGTAAAGACTGTTACGACTTGCTCGCTTCAATTCATTCTAGGAGGTAAAGACTGTTACGACTTGCTCGCTTCAATTCATTCTAGGAGGTAAAGACTGTTACGACTTGCTCGCTTCAATTCATTCTAGGAGGTAAAGACTGTTACGACTTGCTCGCTTCAATTCATTCTAGGAGGTAAAGACTGTTACGACTTGCTCGCTTCAATTCATTCTAGGAGGTAAAGACTGTTACGACTTGCTCGCTTCAATTCATTCTAGGAGGTAAAGACTGTTACGACTTGCTCGCTTCAATTCATTCTAGGAGGTAAAGACTGTTACGACTTGCTCGCTTCAATTCATTCTAGGAGGTAAAGACTGTTACGACTTGCTCGCTTCAATTCATTCTAGGAGGTAAAGACTGTTACGACTTGCTCGCTTCAATTCATTCTAGGAGGTAAAGACTGTTACGACTTGCTCGCTTCAATTCATTCTAGGAGGTAAAGACTGTTACGACTTGCTCGCTTCAATTCATTCTAGGAGGTAAAGACTGTTACGAATTGCTCGCTTCAATTCATTCTAGGAGGTAAAATCTGTTACGACTTGTTCGCTTCAATTCATTCTAGGAGGTAAAGACTGTTACGACTTGCTCGCTTCAATTCATTCTAGGAGGTAAAGACTGTTACGACTTGCTCGCTTCAATTCATTCTAGGAGGTAAAGACTGTTACGACTTGCTCGCTTCAATTCATTCTAGGAGGTAAAGACTGTTACGACTTGCTCGCTTCAATTCATTCTAGGAGGTAAAGACTGTTACGACTTGCTCGCTTCAATTCATTCTAGGAGGTAAAGACTGTTACGACTTGCTCGCTTCAATTCATTCTAGGAGGTAAAGACTGTTACGACTTGCTCGCTTCAATTCATTCTAGGAGGTAAAGACTGTTACGACTTGCTCGCTTCAATTCATTCTAGGAGGTAAAGACTGTTACGACTTGCTCGCTTCAATTCATTCTAGGAGGTAAAGACTGTTACGACTTGCTCGCTTCAATTCATTCTAGGAGGTAAAGACTGTTACGACTTGCTCGCTTCAATTCATTCTAGGAGGTAAAGACTGTTACGACTTGCTCGCTTCAATTCATTCTAGGAGGTAAAGACTGTTACGACTTGCTCGCTTCAATTCATTCTAGGAGGTAAAGACTGTTACGACTTGCTCGCTTCAATTCATTCTAGGAGGTAAAGACTGTTACGACTTGCTCGCTTCAATTCATTCTAGGAGGTAAAGACTGTTACGAATTGCTCGCTTCAATTCATTCTAGGAGGTAAAGACTGTTACGACTTGCTCGCTTCAATTCATTCTAGGAGGTAAAGACTGTTACGACTTGCTCGCTTCAATTCATTCTAGGAGGTAAAGACTGTTACGACTTGCTCGCTTCAATTCATTCTAGGAGGTAAAGACTGTTACGACTTGCTCGCTTCAATTCATTCTAGGAGGTAAAGACTGTTACGACTTGCTCGCTTCAATTCATTCTAGGAGGTAAAGACTGTTACGAATTGCTCGCTTCAATTCATTCTAGGAGGTAAAGACTGTTACGACTTGCTCGCTTCAATTCATTCTAGGAGGTAAAGACTGTTACGACTTGCTCGCTTCAATTCATTCTAGGAGGTAAAGACTGTTACGACTTGCCTCGCTTCAATTCATTCTAGGAGGTAAAGACTGTTACGACTTGCTCGCTTCAATTCATTCTAGGAGGTAAAGACTGTTACGACTTGCTCGCTTCAATTCATTCTAGGAGGTAAAGACTGTTACGACTTGTTCGCTTCAATTCATTCTAGGAGGTAAAGACTGTTACGACTTGCTCGCTTCAATTCATTCTAGGAGGTAAAGACTCTTACGACTTGCTCGCTTCAATTCATTCTAGGAGGTAAAGACTGTTACGACTTGCTCGCTTCAATTCATTCTAGGAGGTAAAGACTGTTACGAATTGCTCGCTTCAATTCATTCTAGGAGGTAAAGACTGTTACGACTTGCTCGCTTCAATTCATTCTAGGAGGTAAAGACTGTTACGACTTGCTCGCTTCAATTCATTCTAGGAGGTAAAGACTGTTACGACTTGCTCGCTTCAATTCATTCTAGGAGGTAAAGACTGTTACGACTTGCTCGCTTCAATTCATTCTAGGAGGTAAAGACTGTTACGAATTGCTCGCTTCAATTCATTCTAGGAGGTAAAGACTGTTACGACTTGCTCGCTTCAATTCATTCTAGGAGGTAAAGACTGTTACGACTTGCTCGCTTCAATTCATTCTAGGAGGTAAAGACTGTTACGACTTGCTCGCTTCAATTCATTCTAGGAGGTAAAGACTGTTACGACTTGCTCGCTTCAATTCATTCTAGGAGGTAAAGACTGTTACGACTTGCTCGCTTCAATTCATTCTAGGAGGTAAAGACTGTTACGACTTGCTCGCTTCAATTCATTCTAGGAGGTAAAGACTGTTACGACTTGCTCGCTTCAATTCATTCTAGGAGGTAAAGACTGTTACGACTTGCTCGCTTCAATTCATTCTAGGAGGTAAAGACTGTTACGAATTGCTCGCTTCAATTCATTCTAGGAGGTAAAGACTGTTACGACTTGCTCGCTTCAATTCATTCTAGGAGGTAAAGACTGTTACGACTTGCTCGCTTCAATTCATTCTAGGAGGTAAAGACTGTTACGAATTGCTCGCTTCAATTCATTCTAGAAGGTAAAGACTGTTACGACTTGCTCGCTTCAATTCATTCTAGGAGGTAAAGACTGTTACGACTTGCTCGCTTCAATTCATTCTAGGAGGTAAAGACTGTTACGACTTGCTCGCTTCAATTCATTCTAGGAGGTAAAGACTGTTACGACTTGCTCGCTTCAATTCATTCTAGGAGGTAAAGACTGTTACGACTTGCTCGCTTCAATTCATTCTAGGAGGTAAAGACTGTTACGAATTGCTCGCTTCAATTCATTCTAGGAGGTAAAGACTGTTACGACTTGCTCGCTTCAATTCATTCTAGGAGGTAAAGACTGTTACGACTTGCTCGCTTCAATTCATTCTAGGAGGTAAAGACTGTTACGACTTGCTCGCTTCAATTCATTCTAGGAGGTAAAGACTGTTACGACTTGCTCGCTTCAATTCATTCTAGGAGGTAAAGACTGTTACGACTTGCTCGCTTCAATTCATTCTAGGAGGTAAAGACTGTTACGACTTGTTCGCTTCAATTCATTCTAGGAGGTAAAGACTGTTACGACTTGCTCGCTTCAATTCATTCTAGGAGGTAAAGACTCTTACGACTTGCTCGCTTCAATTCATTCTAGGAGGTAAAGACTGTTACGACTTGCTCGCTTCAATTCATTCTAGGAGGTAAAGACTGTTACGAATTGCTCGCTTCAATTCATTCTAGGAGGTAAAGACTGTTACGACTTGCTCGCTTCAATTCATTCTAGGAGGTAAAGACTGTTACGACTTGCTCGCTTCAATTCATTCTAGGAGGTAAAGACTGTTACGACTTGCTCGCTTCAATTCATTCTAGGAGGTAAAGACTGTTACGACTTGCTCGCTTCAATTCATTCTAGGAGGTAAAGACTGTTACGAATTGCTCGCTTCAATTCATTCTAGGAGGTAAAGACTGTTACGACTTGCTCGCTTCAATTCATTCTAGGAGGTAAAGACTGTTACGACTTGCTCGCTTCAATTCATTCTAGGAGGTAAAGACTGTTACGACTTGCTCGCTTCAATTCATTCTAGGAGGTAAAGACTGTTACGAATTGCTCGCTTCAATTCATTCTAGGAGGTAAAGACTGTTACGACTTGCTCGCTTCAATTCATTCTAGGAGGTAAAGACTGTTACGACTTGCTTGCTTCAATTCATTCTAGGAGGTAAAGACTGTTACGACTTGCTCGCTTCAATTCATTCTAGGAGGTAAAGACTGTTACGACTTGCTCGCTTCAATTCATTCTAGGAGGTAAAGACTGTTACGACTTGCTCGCTTCAATTCATTCTAGGAGGTAAAGACTGTTACGACTTGCTCGCTTCAATTCATTCTAGGAGGTAAAGACTGTTACGACTTGCTCGCTTCAATTCATTCTAGGAGGTAAAGACTGTTAAGACTTGCTCGCTTCAATTCATTCTAGGAGGTAAAGACTGTTACGACTTGCTCGCTTCAATTCATTCTAGGAGGTAAAGACTGTTACGACTTGCTCGCTTCAATTCATTCTAGGAGGTAAAGACTGTTACGACTTGTTCGCTTCAATTCATTCTAGGAGGTAAAGACTGTTACGACTTGCTCGCTTCAATTCATTCTAGGAGGTAAAGACTGTTACGACTTGCTCGCTTCAATTCATTCTAGGAGGTAAAGACTGTTACGACTTGCTCGCTTCAATTCATTCTAGGAGGTAAAGACTGTTACGACTTGCTCGCTTCAATTCATTCTAGGAGGTAAAGACTGTTACGACTTGCTCGCTTCAATTCATTCTAGGAGGTAAAGACTGTTACGACTTGCTCGCTTCAATTCATTCTAGGAGGTAAAGACTGTTACGACTTGCTCGCTTCAATTCATTCTAGGAGGTAAAGACTGTTACGACTTGCTCGCTTCAATTCATTCTAGGAGGTAAAGACTGTTACGACTTGCTCGCTTCAATTCATTCTAGGAGGTAAAGACTGTTACGACTTGCTCGCTTCAATTCATTCTAGGAGGTAAAGACTGTTACGACTTGCTCGCTTCAATTCATTCTAGGAGGTAAAGACTGTTACGACTTGCTCGCTTCAATTCATTCTAGGAGGTAAAGACTGTTACGACTTGTTCGCTTCAATTCATTCTAGGAGGTAAAGACTGTTACGACTTGCTCGCTTCAATTCATTCTAGGAGGTAAAGACTGTTACGACTTGCTCGCTTCAATTCATTCTAGGAGGTAAAGACTGTTACGACTTGCTCGCTTCAATTCATTCTAGGAGGTAAAGACTCTTACGACTTGCTCGCTTCAATTCATTTTAGGAGGTAAAGACCTTTACGACTTGCTCGCTTCAATTCATTCTAGGAGGTAAAGACTGTTACGACTTGCTCGCTTCAATTCATTCTAGGAGGTAAAGACTGTTACGACTTGCTCGCTTCAATTCATTCTAGGAGGTAAAGACTGTTACGACTTGCTCGCTTCAATTCATTCTAGGAGGTAAAGACTGTTACGACTTGCTCGCTTCAATTCATTCTAGGAGGTAAAGACTGTTACGACTTGCTCTAAAGACTGTTACGACTTGCTCGCTTCAATTCATTCTAGGAGGTAAAGACTGTTACGACTTGCTCGCTTCAATTCATTCTAGGAGGTAAAGACTGTTACGACTTGCTCGCTTCAATTCATTCTAGGAGGTAAAGACTGTTACGACTTGCTCGCTTCAATTCATTCTAGGAGGTAAAGACTGTTACGAATTGCTCGCTTCAATTCATTCTAGGAGGTAAAGACTGTTACGACTTGCTCGCTTCAATTCATTCTAGGAGGTAAAGACTGTTACGACTTGCTCGCTTCAATTCATTCTAGGAGGTAAAGACTGTTACGAATTGCTCGCTTCAATTCATTCTAGGAGGTAAAGACTGTTACGACTTGCTCGCTTCAATTCATTCTAGGAGGTAAAGACTGTTACGACTTGCTCGCTTCAATTCATTCTAGGAGGTAAAGACTGTTACGACTTGCTCGCTTCAATTCATTCTAGGAGGTAAAGACTGTTACGACTTGCTCGCTTCAATTCAATCTAGGAGGTAAAGACTGTTACGACTTGCTCGCTTCAATTCATTCTAGGAGGTAAAGACTGTTACGACTTGCTCGCTTCAATTCATTCTAGGAGGTAAAGACTGTTACGACTTGCTCGCTTCAATTCATTCTAGGAGGTAAAGACTGTTACGACTTGCTCGCTTCAATTCATTCTAGGAGGTGAAGACTGTTACGACTTGCTCGCTTCAATTCATTCTAGGAGGTAAAGACTGTTACGACTTGCTCGCTTCATTTCATTCTAGGAGGTAAAGACTGTTACGACTTGCTCGCTTCAATTCATTCTAGGAGGTAAAGACTGTTACGACTTGCTCGCTTCAATTCATTCTAGGAGGTAAAGACTGTTACGACTTGCTCGCTTCAATTCATTCTAGGAGGTAAAGACTGTTACGAATTGCTCGCTTCAATTCATTCTAGGAGGTAAAGACTGTTACGACTTGCTCGCTTCAATTCATTCTAGGAGGTAAAGACTGTTACGACTTGCTCGCTTCAATTCATTCTAGGAGGTAAAGACTGTTACGACTTGCTCGCTTCAATTCATTCTAGGAGGTAAAGACTGTTACGACTTGCTCGCTTCAATTCATTCTAGGAGGTAAAGACTGTTACGACTTGCTCGCTTCAATTCATTCTAGGAGGTAAAGACTGTTACGAATTGCTCGCTTCAATTCATTCTAGGAGGTAAAGACTGTTACGACTTGCTCGCTTCAATTCATTCTAGGAGGTAAAGACTGTTACGACTTGCTCGCTTCAATTCATTCTAGGAGGTAAAGACTGTTACGAATTGCTCGCTATACCGACCAGGATACCGACCGATCTCCTTACTCTCACCGATGGCGAAAATCATAGAACGACTTCTGTTGGAAGAACTCAAGCCGTACGTAAGAGTAGCTGAGCACCAGCATGGATTCACCACAGGAAGATCCACCACCTCTGCCCTCCTCACTCTTTCAAAAGACGTAGCTGCAGGCTTTAACGCGAAGAGACCAGCTAAACGTACAGTGATGTTGGCAATCGACATGTCAAAGGCCTTCGACAGCATAGACATAGCGGTACTCATAGATCTCGTCCTACAAACCGACGCCCCAAACTTCGCAAAGAAATGGCTAGCATCGTACCTCAGAGGACGAACGAGCCGTACATCCTTTCGCGACGTCCTCTCAAGCTCATCCCTGATCAGAAGCGGAGTCCCTCAAGGCAGCGCACTCTCACCGCTTCTTTTCAATTTATATCTAAGCGATCTTCCGAACAACGATCCAAACATCAAAATCGTCTCTTATGCTGATGATATAACGCTATGGGCGTCAGATCCGAGCATTTCCACTGCCTCGCTACACATACGATCCGGTCTCCCACACATCGAAAAGTTCATCCACGATCGTGGACTATCTATTTCTCCTGCCAAAAGCCAGCTTCTACTCTTCACACCTTACAGCAAAGAGTACAAGACTATCCTAGATGTCTCGATCGGAGGTCAGAGCGTACCCACCGTGAATACCGCCAAAATCCTTGGAGTTACATATGATTCTATGTTCACATTCAGTCATCATGCGAAAGACATAGCAGGCCGAATGTCGCAACGTAACAATGTACTGAAGGCGCTAGCCGGCAGTACATGGGGCAACCAAAAGGAGACACTCCGTCTCACGTACAAAGCCATTTGCCAATCCATATACAGCTACGCAGCTCCAGCCTGGGCCAGCTTTCTCTCCTCCTCAGCACATACCAAATTTCAAAGAGGACAGAACAATGGCCTGCGTATCGTAACAGGAAACCATCAAATGGCCAGCGTCGACCACATACATGCTGAAGCTAAAGTTATGAGATCGAAATCGCACCTTCACATGCTATCAGCCCAATACTTGGCAAGGACCTTGAGCCAAACTCACTTCCATCACGGATTATTTCTCCAAGGACCCCCACCACGCAACATGAAAGCTGATCTTTACATCGCATGCAGAAGCACTGTTGAAAGAGCCCTGTCGGAAACAGCAGAGAAGAACAACGGGAAAAACGTCGCCAACCGAGTCCACACAAACATGGTCTCAGAAGAAAAGGAAACCATCCAAGGTCCAGTCATACTGGGCGGCCGACCACCACCGGACATAAATGAAGAAGAAGTGGACCTCTCGAGAAACGCCCGCTGCACGCTGAGCCAACTTCGCTCAGGCTACAGCAGGTACACCAACCACTACTTACACCGGATCGATGACTCGATACCTGACTACTGCCCAGACTGTCTCAAAGGACCTCACGACGTGGCCCATCTCTTCAAATGCGCTAGACGTCCAACAAGACTCACGTTGGAAGATCTCTGGATGAAACCAAAAGAAGTAGCCTAATTTCTGAGACTATTGTGAAGGAAAGAAGAAGAGATGTATTTAAAAAAAAATAAATAAAAAAAATAAAAAAAAGAGAGGAGTGAGAGAGGGAGAGAGCGGCCCTCCATGGCCAACTCTCTTCGACACGAGACGTTTGCCGGCAACAACAACAACAACGAATTGCTCGCTTCAATTCATTCTAGGAGGTAAAGACTGTTACGACTTGCTCGCTTCAATTCATTCTAGGAGGTAAAGACTGTTACGACTTGCTCGCTTCAATTCATTCTAGGAGGTAAAGACTGTTACGACTTGCTCGCTTCAATTCATTCTAGGAGGTAAAGACTGTTACGACTTGCTCGCTTCAATTCATTCTAGGAGGTAAAGACTGTTACGACTTGCTCGCTTCAATTCATTCTAGGAGGTAAAGACTGTTACGACTTGCTCGCTTCAATTCATTCTAGGAGGTAAAGACTGTTACGACTTGCTCGCTTCAATTCATTCTAGGAGGTAAAGACTGTTACGACTTGCTCGCTTCAATTCATTCTAGGAGGTGAAGACTGTTACGACTTGCTCGCTTCAATTCATTCTAGGAGGTAAAGACTGTTACGACTTGCTCGCTTCAATTCATTCTAGGAGGTAAAGACTGTTACGACTTGCTCGCTTCAATTCATTCTAGGAGGTAAAGACTGTTACGACTTGCTCGCTTCAATTCATTCTAGGAGGTAAAGACTGTTACGACTTGCTCGCTTCAATTCATTCTAGGAGGTAAAGACTGTTACGACTTGCTCGCTTCAATTCATTCTAGGAGGTAAAGACTGTTACGACTTGCTCGCTTCAATTCATTCTAGGAGGTAAAGACTGTTACGAATTGCTCGCTTCAATTCATTCTAGGAGGTAAAGACTGTTACGACTTGCTCGCTTCAATTCATTCTAGGAGGTAAAGACTGTTACGACTTGCTCGCTTCAATTCATTCTAGGAGGTAAAGACTGTTACGAATTGCTCGCTTCAATTCATTCTAGGAGGTAAAGACTGTTACGACTTGCTCGCTTCAATTCATTCTAGGAGGTAAAGACTGTTACGACTTGCTCGCTTCAATTCATTCTAGGAGGTAAAGACTGTTACGACTTGCTCGCTTCAATTCATTCTAGGAGGTAAAGACTGTTACGACTTGCTCGCTTCAATTCATTCTAGGAGGTAAAGACTGTTACGACTTGCTCGCTTCAATTCATTCTAGGAGGTAAAGACTGTTACGACTTGTTCGCTTCAATTCATTCTAGGAGGTGAAGACTGTTACGACTTGCTCGCTTCAATTCATTCTAGGAGGTAAAGACTGTTACGACTTGCTCGCTTCAATTCATTCTAGGAGGTAAAGACTGTTACGACTTGCTCGCTTCAATTCATTCTAGGAGGTAAAGACTGCTACGACTTGCTCGCTTCAATTCATTCTAGGAGGTAAAGACTGTTACGACTTGCTCGCTTCAATTCATTCTAGGAGGTAAAGACTGTTACGACTTGCTCGCTTCAATTCATTCTAGGAGGTAAAGACTGTTACGACTTGCTCGCTTCAATTCATTCTAGGAGGTAAAGACTGTTACGACTTGCTCGCTTCAATTCATTCTAGGAGGTGAAGACTGTTACGACTTGCTCGCTTCAATTCATTCTAGGAGGTAAAGACTGTTACGACTTGCTCGCTTCAATTCATTCTAGGAGGTAAAGACTGTTACGACTTGCTCGCTTCAATTCATTCTAGGAGGTAAAGACTGTTACGACTTGCTCGCTTCAATTCATTCTAGGAGGTAAAGACTGTTACGACTTGCTCGCTTCAATTCATTCTAGGAGGTAAAGACTGTTACGACTTGCTCGCTTCAATTCATTCTAGGAGGTAAAGACTGTTACGACTTGCTCGCTTCAATTCATTCTAGGAGGTAAAGACTGTTACGACTTGCTCGCTTCAATTCATTCTAGGAGGTAAAGACTGTTACGACTTGCTCGCTTCAATTCATTCTAGGAGGTAAAGACTGTTACGACTTGCTCGCTTCAATTCATTCTAGGAGGTAAAGACTGTTACGACTTGCTCGCTTCAATTCATTCTAGGAGGTAAAGACTGTTACGACTTGCTCGCTTCAATTCATTCTAGGAGGTAAAGACTGTTACGACTTGCTCGCTTCAATTCATTCTAGGAGGTAAAGACTGTTACGACTTGTTCGCTTCAATTCATTCTAGGCTCACCGCTCGGAAATCAACAAAAAAAAAAACAACATTTGACAATGCAAGTTACAGTACCGCCCAAAATGTTATAATATATAGTGTTATTGAAAATAACTTTTTTCAAAGATAAAATTCAAAGCTCAAATTTTCACAGAAGTTTTTTTGGGTGTCTGTACCGTACCGGACGTCGTTTTGAGTGATTTATTATTTATCTCCAGGAAATACACCGAAATTGGTATATCTTCCATTTTTCAGTTTTTCTCCATGATTTTTTTTAGTTGATTTTTTTTTTGTTTACCGAACTTCATTCATAAAAATTTTGTTTCAAGTCATGGTTCGAACTGTTATACATCGAAATACAAGTAAAAGAATGCAAGAAGCTGTTGTTGCTGGGGCGAAACAGGGCCGGTCACAGAGCGAGCTCGCTCAGCAGTTCGGGGTAACTCAGAGCGCTATCTCCCATATCCTCCGGCGTTTTCGAACCCAGGTAAACGAATTTTCTACAACTGAATAACTTTGGAACACAAAAAATTGCAGGGACGAGTCATCGTGAAGACAAGTTCGGGGAGACCCGGCGTAACTTCGAGGTACATGGACCGAAGCATCCTGCGCGCATCTCGCGAAGACCCGAAACGCACTGCTACAGACATTCAAGCTATCATATCAACGCCCGCGACTCCTGCTCCTTCAATAACTACCATCAAACGCCGTTTGCAAGCCGCTGGACTGAATGGAAGGCGGCCTGCAAAGAAGCCTTTCATCAGCGAAAAAAATCGTAAAGTTCGAGTTCAGTGGGCTAAGAATCACCTCAGTTGGACACGCCGTGAGTGGTCTCAGATTGTTTGGAGCGATGAATCCAAGTTTAATATGTTCTGCAGTGACGGTCTGAGGTGGGTAAGACGTCCAGCGGGCAAGCATTTCCTGCCGCAATACCAGTCGCTCACAGTCAAACATGGCGGTGGTTCTGTGATGGTCTGGGGCTGTTTTTCCGCCAGCGGCATTGGTACAATTAGACGTATTGTCGGAAATCTCGATCGTTACGGCTATGAGAACATAATGGAAAGCACTATGCGCCCTTGGGCCCTCTCCAAATTCGGCCGTGGGTTCACCTTTCAACAAGATAACGACCCGAAACATCGATCTCAGCACGTTCAGAATTGGTTTCGCCGTCGGCATGTGGATGTTTTGGACTGGCCGAGCCAGTCTCCCGATTTGAACATCATCGAAAATTTATGGGAACATTTGCAACGAAAATTGACGGGAAGAACATGCAGAAATGCTGATGAAAAGTTTAAGCAGCTAGAGGAGGAATGGAAGGCGATTTCGCAGGCAACCATTGACTATTTGATTGATTCTATGCCTCGTAGATGTCAGGCAGTCATTGACTCGAAAGGATATGCCACCAAATACTACTAGAATATTTGTTTTATTACTTCGAAAAAACTGAACATCTCTATAAGCACTTTTTACTATTTCCTTTTTTTAAACGAATAAACCTAATAAAGCATTTTCCAAACTTGTTCTATTACTCGAAACATGTGAATTTGGCTTGTAAAAAATATCTGAAAATTTGATCTTCATTCGTTTTTTTTGAAAAAAGTTATGTTCAATAATTCAATATATTATAACATTTTGGGCGGTACTGTACCTGTGCCAATGATAATTAAAGTTATTCAATAGATTTGCGAATAGAAGAAAGAACTCATAGGTAAGCTTTTAGTGTGGTTTTGGTGAGATGTTTATCTCGTCACATTGTTCTCTCGAACTAAAGCTGCCATAGTATATTCGTGTGAGATTTTTTTATGGTCTCATTCATATAAGAGTCAACAAAATAAATACTTTCGAGCAATGTAATATCCGATTTTTTAGATGCGTTTTTACTATCCCAGGAAACCGTAGACACCCACTTGAAAAAATTAACCTTCCGTTCAATTGAGACTTTCTACATGATGTGGCTTCCGCTCACAATTTCAACGGTCTGAGAACTAGGATAAGCTCTCGCAATATCTAATGAATTATTCTTCTACTGGATAAATAGTCATCTTGAAGGCAAAAGCGGTGGCAACGGAGTCTGGCCAGGTGTTCTTCAACCTCTCGGCGGCCTCGCTCACCTCCAAATGGGTCGGCGACTCGGAAAAAACCGTCCGCTCGCTGTTTCAAATAGCCAGGAACGCCCAGCCTTCCATAATTTTCATTGGTATAAACCAGGGGTTTTATAGTGCGTTTGAAAGAACACAAAGGCCTGCGTAGAGTGATTATGTGCATGAACGTTAACCCGTCGAATCAATATAAATTAATTTTTGTATGTATAGGAAAGGTCAATTATGTAAAGATGAACGAGTAAAACAGCTGTCCGGGGTGGGAGTTCGACTCCCACCGAGTTCGAGTTCGACTCTCCCGAGTTCGACTCCCACCCGGACAGATCCACCCAAACCAAGGGGGTTAAGAAATGTTGGTAGTGCTCATGCACGAATCTGACTCTCCCCACTGCTGCTATTCACACTAGCAGTGATATAGCAGGCAGCCACTGGTTCTACCAGGATAGGTCTGTCCTGCATCTCAGGGGAGCGCGTACCCTGCCGCGAGGCGGGAACAAGCGCGAGGAAGAAGAAGAACGAGTAAAACAGCAATAAAAAATAGACTCGCGGAAGTTTGAGAGGCCGGCAAACAGATGGTGGAATTGAACTGTTTTATTTTCGTCTCAAAGATTTACAACTTCGACTGAACACAGATGAAATCGATTCGATTCTGTGTGAGAGAAACAGCAAAGAAGCGGACGCTTCCCGAAGGCTCAAAACGGAATTCCTCGTTCAGTTCGACGGTGCAACTTCCAATGCGGATGAGCGCATTCTTGTAATCGGTACGACTATTTGTGGTTGTGAAGTAGATAATTTTATTCAGAAGTTTTTCTCAAAAAGCCCTTGAATCCGCATGCTTTTCATTTTGATTATTGAAAAGTAATGATACACGCTAGTTAAAAAAATTTTCATAAGCAACTTGGACATTGGAAAAATCATCCCCCTTTTAAAGGGGAAATTCGTGATTTGGTTGTTCTAGGCAGCCAATTTAATTGGTCAATGAGCGAAACTTACACGAATCAATGATTCGGTAGGATAATTTGGGATGAAAAAAGTTTTTGTAGGTGCCACAAACCGTCCTCATGACCTGGATGACGCGATACTGAGAAGGTTCCCAAAGCGGATAATGCTGGGCTTGCCGGATGCTTTCGCTCGGTTAGGAACAGTTCTTTTATTGCACAAGTTCAAATCTGATGCTTTTTTTTGTTTCATTAAGTTCACAAAAAGAAAAGAAGATAAAAAGTTTTTAATTTGTCAAAAGTTTTGATAATGTTTCATTTCTTCGCTAAGAGCTAGTTAAACTTGCTTTTTCTTCGCAAGTTTCTGTATTATAAGATAATTTTTTGACCGAAACTTACCTCTTTTTGAGAGTTCTACATTTAAAAAAGGGAATGAACTTCAAGAGAATATTCAGTGAAAAGGAATCTACAAAAGTTGAGCAAATGCCAACTGAGGAATTATTCTTTCTATATTTAATTATTCTTTCTATATTTAATTATTCTTTCTATATTTAATTATTCTTTCTATATTTAATTATTCTTTCTATATTTAATTATTCTTTCTATATTTAATTATTCTTTCTATATTTAATTATTCTTTCTATATTTAATTATTCTTTCTATATTTAATTATTCTTTCTATATTTAATTCCACAGCAATATTTTTCCAATTTATTATACCCCATTCTACAGAAATATAACTGAAGATTATCAAGATAAAATGGTTAATTAATATATAAATGTTTTGGATGTATTTAGCAATTTTTTTTCCATGTTTTTGTCATTTCTAAAATATTTTTGTTGAAATTACTTTTTTATCTTTTTTTTAAATTCACACTCCCGTTCAATGTGATGAATCTTCTAAAATCTTCATTCAAATCAACAAATCGCGGAAATTTGCAGGGAAGCTCTAATCAGCAAGATTCTCTCCTCAAACAACGCACACAAAGGATTAAAAAGCACTGATTTCAAGTTCGACTTTTAACTAAGCGATCCCAGCCTTTTCCGTCCACCTCAGATCTAAAACTTTCTCCACTTCTCGGTAAAGCGAAGCGAGGTCACCAAAAGTAATATAAATTGAAGGGGGTAGGGTTTATCAGAGATCAAACCTAGTTTTTGTTTCTTGCCCTCGTGGGTTTCCTTTGGAGGAGATCGGGGAATTCAAGAGCTTCTTGTGGTAAAACTCGTATACACAGTCTCTATCACTCTGTTCTCTCTTCTCTCTCTCTCTCTCTCTCTCTCTCTCTCTCTCTCTCTTTCTTCTTTCTCTCTTTTCTCTCTGTTTTTTTGCCTCTTCCTTTTTCCGCCTTTTTTTCAGTTCGGGCTTTGGCTTTTTCCCATCCTTCCTTGAATTCAGTTGGCAATGAAATCCGCAACATAAACAGCTCTATACCACAAATCTAGAGGTTTAAGTCTTGTGGGGTAAAAACGGCCGTTGAACTAGTGTGAACTAGTTAACTAACAATCTTCATCTACATATAAACGAAAGAGAGGAGAATCAGTTACACCTATCCTATGAAGGTAGCTTTTCAAAGTGAGAAAATCAAACCTATTCGTCTATGTTCACACCTGAACTATGAACCAAGGGTATATCATTATTCATGCGATCATGCTAAGGGAAAGGCACATTGGTTTTGTTCATTAGGAAATAGATTGGTGAAGAGAGGGTGTTTCAGGCACATCTCCACCAAAACAGAAGGATACTCCAATTCCGATCTTGTTGCTCTCTGCAAAGAAGCAGCCATGGCGCCAGTCAGAGAGATCAAGAGAGACAAACTCGCCACTGTCAACGTCACCAAGCTGCGACCTATCAAGGTGAGCAGTCACTAACAGGATGACTATTTTGCTACTTCATATAGTTTTCTATGCCTTTTTTTAAGACATGGGTGATGATTATGTCAAGGTGTTTATATCAACGAATTAGCTATTTACAGGTATCAGATTTGGTAGAAGCTCTCAAAGTCATTCGGCCGTCTACGAACAACAAGATACTGGAGGAGATTCAGGAATTTGCCCGAAGAGCCGGTCAATCAGCATGATAAGTTGTTCTGCCTAGTAGAATAAAGCCAGAGTTAAGAGGAGAAAACCTTTTTTTGCGAAGAGGATTCTGAGAACGCAGAAGCGTCTCTTTCTTGTATAGATACCAGTAAGCCAGTGTGTATTCGAGAGAGTTCACCTATTTGTCATTGTGTCTAAGGAAATAAGTCTTTCTGCCTTGTTTGCAAATGATAAAGTATCCAGGGCTTGGAATTTTGCCATTGATAAACTCAAGTTTGCAATTTTTTTAAAACATCGTTGTCTTCGAGTTTTTTGTCTGGGATATTCGTCTTCAACTGTTTTTAAGAAGGTTTTAAGGTGTGAACAGTGCCTTCTTTGTATTCTTTTTCATGTCTCCATCTGGTCTCTTTTCTTATCACAAGGGTAAAATATCAATTCAGATGTGTAGAAATTCTCCGCTTGTAAACTCTGAGTTTTTCCAACAAGAGTGATTAACTTCTGGTAAGCCTTTCCGTTTCCGACGCTTTGTGAAACCTATAACTCGGATAAATCTTCAAATTATAAGTTACACAGTTCAAAGGCAGTGAAGCCTGGTTAACATGAAAAGTGATTGGAACTATCGACTATCGATACAACTCTGAGGTTTTGAGAAATTTTTTTTCTGAGTGACGATTTGAATTGGTTTAAGAATCTTTCTGGGTTATGAAACGGTGTTTGATCCTATTCCAATTTTCAAGTTAAAAATTGAGTTATGCAAAAATTGGTTATACTACTAAATAATATTATAGATGTCAGTTTCACTGTCATCTCATTTTGAAGTTTTTTATTTTCATGTTTTTTTATTATTTCGTTTTGTGATTCGATTTCGTATCTTGATAAAAACATTTTTCTGTCTATTTATTACTTGTATTTAGCTAATTTTATTTCCATTAATAGTTTTTTGTTGCACTTTTTGTGCATACTGTTCGGTTCAATGTAATTAAATGCCAAAGTTACAACAACAAAAAAAATTATAAAAGTACTTCTCAGAACAGGATCTCAATTTTGGTACACGAAGCAGAAATTGAACATCTTTACGCAGTAGGAGGGCGGAAACTTTTTGTTCGGTTTTTACGATTTGAACTAGGTTTTTGCACGGTTTGAGTGAGAGATGGTACGGTCGATGCGGATTAAAGCGGAGCCAATCTTGTTGTCCGACCAAGAAAGGTGAACAGGGAGAAATGTAAATGTCGACTACTGTAAGGCATTGTTAGCGATAAAAGCTTTTAAAAATGTGTAACGAAGATAACTAGAGAGGATGTCAGAGAGAGAGAGAGAGAGAGAGAGAGAGAGAGAGAGAGAGAGAGAGGGTGTCAGAAATAGGCTGTCAGAAAGGTGACACAGAGATCCAAAACATCATAATTTAAATTTTTTAATTCTAAAATAGAAGAAAAAAGTTGCGTACAAAGTGTCGCCTTCCGAAGTGACGAGGGTCACTTGTACGATGTTTCGAAAGTACCGTAACTGTTGCGGGGACAAAGGTGCTGTTATTTCCCTATGCCTCACTTTTCCCTTTCCTTCTCTCTCTCTTTATACAGTTTCGTATATTTCTCTCTCGCCATGCCGCTTTCACGTTTTCGATACCAATTTTTTCAAACTGGTATCATCACAAATTAGAAAAAATCACAGGTGGCAACGAACATTTATGCACAATAATGTTGAATATGTCTGCCTCTAGCGCGAAGACATGCCTTGAGACGACGCTTGTATCCATCTACCAGCGAAATCCATTCGGTAAACTCCACGTGACTGCTCTCCCAGGGCCAACTAATCAGAAATTCAACTCGGGTTCACTTTGAAAAGATTGGAATTAAACATGAAGAAAGATCGAGAGAAACTAAGAGAGATCGCTAGAGAGGTCTCAGTTAATTTTGTTTATCATACAAACTACAATAAGCTATTAAGAGACCACAAAAAGTATTCTTCTCTCTTACTATTTCTCCTTTCTATGTCTTCTTTCTCCTCCTTGATTTTCATTTTTCTCTGTCTCTCTCTTCATTTATCTTTTTCTGCCCTATCGAATATGAATGCACCTCACGTTGTGCCTTTACATAATCTTCTCTTCGTTCTATGAACTTCGAACTAATAATCCTACTATGCATGTTTTTATACTTGTGAAGGCTACTTTGCCTCTCTAGCTTTTGCTATTCGGAAGTGTCATTATATATCCCTGTTTGATCTTCATGTATTAGAGAGAAAGGTTATAACCGTGCATATTGTTTGAGAGATAAAGTTCAGCTATAAATTATGGAGACCAAATGTGAAAGTCTGTTTAGCCTATTGTAGATGTCAACGTTTTCTTCTCAAAACAGTCTACCGTCCTTGCCGATACCCAACCTAGACGAGACTCTCGATAGATATCTCGAAAATGGTTCGTAAGTTGTCTATCTATCATTGAACTATTAAAATTGCCAAAAAGCTTCAAACTACAATATGTCACCTGAGATGTCTTTGTGATCTTAAGTGTTATACATTCAAATTCAAAGTTTTCTGGAGTACTCTATGAAAGTTTGAGTTCTTGAGCGACTGTGCCATAACAAAAAGTTTTTGAGTTAGTTTTTTGTATATATTATGTTGTTTTTTTCTCAATAAATTGTGATTGTTATTGGCGAAGACCATGTACTGTCCGTAAACACAGACTTACTAACATGTAGCTGAATGGGGTTGAAAATTGGCTAATTCTACCTCAATCGACCAGTGTAGTCCTTATTCGGGCTTGTTGTCTATTATAAGCTTCAATTGGAAGGATCGTAGTACTATGAACAAAAAAAGGAATACTAGAAGTATGAAAGTTGCAGAAATGAATAGATGTTAGAAATGAATAGAATAAGATGTTAGAGATTACTGCTGCGATTGAAATGACAACAAATCGGAGAAAAATAAGAAGATCGTGACTTAAAAACTATCGCTTCCAAGCGCTCGTCCTTCTCGATGAGAAGGAAGCGAGAGAACGGACGAGGAATGCCGTCGAAGAGACGCGTCGTTCACCACACGCGAGGAGACTTCAGGAAGCTCTCGAGAAAAAAGCAGCAACGTCCAGGAACTGGGTTTGTACCCTCGGTCACAAAAGTTTTCGTCTATCTTAACGCACATCGGTACATGTTCGATAAGTTGAATCTTTCAGATTGTCGGAAAAACTACATATTCGTTCACGATCAATGCGAAGTTTCCGCCATATCAAAGTCATACATAACTATACTTGAAGATGCTATAAGATGTTAACATGAATCAATTCTTTATTCCGCTTGAAACAAAACATAATGTTAAGTGACGAAACAGATGACACTGTCACAAGAAAAAGTGAATTCAGTGAAGGTTATGGAAAGTGAGATCTAAATATGACAAGAACAATGAGGAACATTTCATTTTAGGAAAATAGGAAAGCACACAAAAAAGCAAAGCTTGTATCTTCAGTTATGAACTATTCATCAGCAATTAAGAACTATTCATCCGCAATAATAACTTGAAATTCCGAAAATTCAACTCACTCTTTATCATTCGAGAGCTAACTGAGAACACAAACATAATGGAAAAAAAGAGGAGAAACAAAAACAAAACATTTGAAGAAACAAGGCACTTGAATTAAAAATGTATTCTAGAGTTGGTGACAATGGTCTCACAATCAAGCTTGATAAGTTCATTTCTAAAAATGCTAGAAGAGCTTGTAGAAACCAAAGAGCAAGGTAACTCATTCCAGACATTAATCATTCTTGAGGCACAAGTGCTTGTTCTGCTTTGATATTTACACGGCAAGCATATTCTGTAGTTATTCGATTCTCTCAGCGAATAAGGCGATGGGCAAAGTTTAAACATATTTGAGTAATCTACTTGAATATTTCCGTGCAGACATTTATGGATGAACACAAGATCGGCCACATTTCTTCTATATTCAAGCGAGAAGATGGAAAGAAAATTCAGTCTAGCAACATAACTCATTTTGGGTAATCCCGCCCTTCGTAGTAACCTTCGTGTAAATGATCTTTGCACTTTTTCTATGCAGTTAACGAGACCGATAGTTACTGGGGACCATACCTCACTCCCATATTCAATAAGGGGTCTTATGTATGTGGTGTATATTCTGTGGCCGGTTTCAAGACGTTTGTTTTTCACAAATGGTTTGAAAAACAAACGTTTTACGATAAAACTGGTTTTACTTACAAAAGTGTTTTTTTCCGGTTCCAAGAACAACCTTTTGTACTGAAAACGTTTGTACGTAAAACGTTTGTTTGAACTTTCGTTTTTCGGTACAAAGCTGGCGCACTTTTAGTGAAACCTTTGATTTTCATCATTTTTCGTTATTAATTTGTTGTTTCCGACAAATATTTTGGAGTTAAATGTTTAATAGTTCGAATTACAGTGATCATGAGTGACTTAAAGCGGCAAAAAGTGGAGAATCTTCCTCAAGAAGCAAGAATAGCCTTAGCTCAGTGGATATCTCAAGACTACGGCAAATATAACGCAAGGGTGGTTGGAGGGAGTAGAAAAGAGAGTGGAACAGTGAAAAGCAGCACTGGGAGAAATGGACGCGACAATTGGAGGATATGGGATATAAGCGCTCAACGGAACAGGTGCGATTTTGTCTTTTTGAATTACTGAATTTTTAACGGCGTTCCCGCTCAAAAGTTGTGTTGGTGAACGATTACGTCATGTTTAGTTTTCTTGAACACAGCTGCATAGGTTGATTTTTACAGGTCAAGCGAATCGTTGTTGGTGAGCTGACAATTGTGCGCCAACGCTTATCTGAGGAAAGGGTGGAAACGCTGAAAACAGGAGCTGGAAAAGTGAAAAGTTTTCCGGTGCTTTCAACTGCGAGGCAGGTATTGTATGACTTGCTCTCAGCTTCCGACGAATTCAATGGGAAATCGCGGATCTTCGACTCAAAACTGATCGAGAACTCGCAGTTCTTCGCATCCAACGTGAGCAAGAGGCTATTGAGAGCAACCGGGAGATTACATTTCTCAAGAAAGAACTTCTCAAAGTGCAGAGAGAGGCGATACTGGCGAAAATGCAAGTAAACGGCCTCGAGTACTCAGAACCATCTTCCGAAAAATGAAGCCATGTATGGCTTCACATGTATGGCTTCTTTTTTTGTAAAAGTTCAATTTCTTTTTGCTGTATACTGTAAAAGATTAGAAAAAGACTCTTTACTGCTGTGCTCAGCAATGTTATTTAGATGATAGCAATTCGCTGACGATCATTGATAAAGCGAAACGTTCGGACCCAACTTGTCTCTTCAACAGAGCATTTAACAAGGCACGACACAGAAAATAAGATCATTTACAGAGAATGGATTGTGATTCAAAGAGAAGAATAAAGAACAAAACAAAGAGATTCAATTAGGTTCAAGAGAAATACTGTCCTGTTATCATGCTCTGTAGAGCGGATCCTCCAGGTGTGTTTGATGTATCGACTTCATGGTTATCTAGGTTCTGATCCTCGTTGTCATCGTCAATAGGATCGTCAAATTGTGCCTCATTCATGTCGATCGCAGCATTACGGAGACAGACGCATGCCGCAGCGATAGTTGCAGCACGCCTTGGTTTGTACCGACATTCCGCGTGCAGAATGTGCCATTGACGCTTGAGACAGCCGATTGCATTCTCAATCTTCACTCTGACCCAAACGCCCAAACGCTGAACCGGTAAAAGCGCCTTTCCTCTATTTTTTGGCTTGCTTAGCTGATATTTGAACGTTTCGAGAAGCTCAAAGAATGCTTTCCGTGAAAAACGGTACTTCCTACGGAATTCTGCATTCGACAAGACGTCGAATGGATTTGCTCTGTCACGGAATATTCGCTGAACCGAGCCTCTTATCCAAAATTCTCGGAGGTCCCGGTCAATAGCTTCCATTCGTTTCTAAAAGTTAATAATTTTACTAGAATTTGAAAAAAACATAGAAAGGACGTAAGAATTTAACAATAAACCAAAAAAACTGTTGAAAATGATGAAAAATAATAGAAAAATTGCTTCCTATTGTGAGTAAAACTTCTTTTACCGAACGTTTTACTAGGGTACGCTAGAAAAACACTTTTGTACTATAAATGGGTTTGAAAAACAAAAGTGAGTAAAACAAAAGTTTCTTGCAACTGGAAAAACAAAAAAAACAAACGTTTGTACAAAAAACACTTTTGTAACAAAAGTGAGTAAAACAAAAGTTTCTTGCAACTGGAAAAACGAAAAAACCGCAAACTTTTGTACGTAAAACACTTTTGTACGTACAAAAGATGTTCTTGAAACCGGCCACAGAGCAGAACTTTAATTGATTTGGTTTTAAAGGCTTTAAAGATCATGTTTATACATTTTTGGGACTTTAGGGAGGTTAGTTCAATATGTTTAGAAAATGTGATATCTTCCTGAAATGTAATGCCAAGATCTTTCACTAATGAGGTAGTTGGTATGATATTGTCTTCTAGGTTATATGTTACTTTTGGATTCCTAGGACCACAGTGCATGATAAAGCATTTTTGAGTTGATATCACAAGTCCCCAGATCAGTGAGTAATCGGAAATGGAATCCAGACTTTTCTGAAGAGAGTCTCTGTTTTTGGAAAAAATTTTGAGGTCATCGGCATATAGAAAACCATGGACATCTGACTCTATGTGCTCCATGATATCATTTATGAATATTGAAAAGAGGAGGGGTCCAAGGCAACTCCCCTGGGGAACACCACTGTTGTATACTTTAGGGCCTGATAATGTATCTCCGATTGAGACTTTCGAGGACCTGCTCGTGAGAAAAGAACGGATAAGATAGAGGAGGTTGCCCGTTATTCCCACTTTTTCAAGTTTGTGAACAAGAAATCTTATGTTTACAGAGTCGAAAGCCCGTGAAAAGTCGACTAGACAGATGTCAAAGTCTATTTTTTTAATTCTGAAGCGTGAGGTAAATGGAATGAGCCTCTACCAGGGATGTTACCGTGGACCGTCTCCGACGGAAACCATGTTGTTTGGGATGAAGTATGCCATTGGTTTCCAGATATTGATAAGTTATATTGAAGATCAGTTTCTCGAATACCTTTGACATAGAGCACACCATAGTGATAGGACGATAATTTTCAATCTGAGAGCGGGGCCCTTTTTTTGTGAACTGGTTTGATTATTCCTTTTTTCCAGGCCAGAGGGTAGTGCCCTAAGGTTAGTGAGTTGGTGAAAATGATGGAGAGAGGTATGGCCAGTGAGTCCAGACAATTTTTGAGTAGTCTACTTGGAATAAAGTCAGGGGACGAGTTCAGTTTAGGAGCTATTCGTTTCAGGATGGAGTTCACCTCAAAAGGGGAGATATCATTAATGTGGTCGAGGTGGAAATTCGGGCGAGAGATTTGAAGGGGTCCACTGATTGGTAAGGGTTGTAACTTATCAAAGTACTCGGCGAAGTGAGTTGCTTGTTCGAAGGGGATAGTAGTTGGTTTATTGTTCACTATGAGAGCAGGAATAGATGTGTTGCTTTTAATGCGGTTGGATATAGTTCTGAAGAATACCTTATAGTTTCTCAGGAACTTAAGCTTGTCTTCCCTAAGAACCTCGAATTTGACTAGTTCTTTGTGAAGTTTCTTGGATGTGCGTAAAGACGTAATGGAGAGAGGGTTGCGTTTGTTACTTCTCTGTAGGAAGCTGTATAATCTTCTTATCTTGGGGGGATATTTCAAATGTGTTTTGACATTCTTATTTTTAGGAATCCTATTATCCATTATGAATTGGATGATGTTGGTTAATTTATCGACACTTTCGTCAATAGTTAGGTTTGAGAGCATGTAAGTCCAGTCGATGCTAAAGAGGTCTGAGTTGATTATTACCCAATCTGCCTTTTTCCAGTCTAACGATGAGCTGGTGCTTGTGATAATACGCTTGGCTCTATCTCTGATTTCAAAGTATATTGAGGCATGATCGCTGGTGGAGAAGGGAGGCCTGACAATACAGTCTTTTATGATATTTGAATTACAGAGCAGGCAATCGAGTGTATTTTGAAGTCTAGTGGGAGAAAGTACGAGTTGTTTGAGATTGTTGTCGCATGTCATGTTTAAGAACGCAAGAGACATATTACATGTATTGGGAGCGGTGAGATTTGCCCAGTCTATCTTGGGGAGGTTCATGTCTCCGCACAGAATGGTGGGAAATACTTCAGTAACATGAGAGGTGATAAACGAGCAGAGATCCTTTGTTTTTTCTACTCCACAGCTAGGAGATCGATATATATTAATCAGTCTAATGGCCGAGAAAGCAAACGAGAAAGATGTGTTAGGATAAATGTCTATTATCAACCCCTCGCACTGAGCCTTGTTATATTGAACAACTAAAGATGAGGATATGGAATTATCTACTAGAATGGCTACGCCTCCACCTCTTTGTGCCAATCTGTCACCTCTGAATACCGTGAAGGGTAAACTATCGGTTAGAATGGAGTCGGGAAGCTCACTGTGCATCCATGTCTCAGATAGTAAGAGAATGTGATATTTACAGCAACGAAGAAGAAAATAAAGATCATATAGCTTATTCATCACTGATCTACAGTTGAAAGACAAGCATTTGATTACTTCTTCTCTAGCTCTTTTATACGACTTATCCTATGGTGAATAACGAGAGGTTTTCCTAACATTTCTTCTTCTGGAAACAAATTCGTCTGACTTTCTGGGGCATGAGGTAGATTCTTCGGCGTTTCTGGTATTGCGTCTGCTTCTGACTTTTTTCTTCACGGAGCTTTCCGCCAGAGAAGGAAAGTCAGTTGTAGAAGCCTCGAATGTAGATGTCGACCGGGCCCCAGAGTTCACCAGCGAAGACGATGGCATTTGGGAGTGTTGAGTTGAACTGGCTAAGGGGGATAGTGACGAAGAGGCGGGAGGAGGGGAAATTGGTCGATAGGGTACTCGTTTGTAAGACTGGGCAAAAGGAGGAAAAGCAGGGATTAGGTGAGCGTCGACCACTTTGGCAGAGGGAAAAGATGGGTTAGTGGATATCCGGATGCAGTCTCGCTCGGCTTGAAGCTCTGCCGGCGAGAGGTCAGCTCGGGAGTAACATCCTTTAGGAAAAGGGTGTTTCGCCTTTCTGCAAAGTTCCAGGAAGAGGTTACGCTTTCCAAGAGATGAGAACTCAATTTTCATGGGACGGCCATGAGGACGTGGGCGATCAATTGGGTGACGATGATGATTGATATTACCCTTCTCTAGGTCGTCAATAAGGTCCGCTGAATTGAGTCTGATGATAAGACGTGAGATAAGATCTTTGTCTTTGCAACACGTATCATCCTCTGACTTGCCTTCTGGAAGTCCGATAATAACAGCTCGTTTACCTTTTCCTATGAGCATATCCTTGTCTCGATAAGTGGATTCGACGATAGCTGAATACAAGTGGGGTCTAAGTGTGGCCGGAGAGACAGATGACTTTATGGATTTCATTTCTTCACTAATCCGTAGAAGTTGCTGTGACTGGTTCAGAATTACTTTGTTCATGTCAGAAATCTGTTGGGACTGAGCAAGTATCATCTGTTGAAGCGGCTGCATAACTTTTGTCAGCGTTTCTCGGACAAGACTATCGATGAACGGAAGAGAGACTGTGGGAATGGGGAGGTTGCAAAGATTAGGAGGAGATTTGCCATCAATTGGCAGAGCTCGGGAAGGGTCACCACTCATAGAGAACGGAGATCATTCAATGAAGGTTCAAACATCTTCACATATTTCGTTGTTTTAGTCACCGGATTGTTGGGAGTCTATGTATATGATGTATACGTTATTGAACTATGAAAGTTTGAGGGAGAAACCATTTTTCATCCACATTTCCAAAATGTGAAAAAATGAATTTCTATAAAGTTCAAGTATTAGGAAATTTTTATAATAAGAAACAATATAAAAAAATATGAAAGACGTAGATTGGGGCATTAAACCATTTTACATAAATACTTGACTATGTAAAGATCAGTTTTTAATCTTTGTGAATCATTTAAGCAACGATGGGCTGAGACTATGCATGAAAGAAATCCATCGCCTGTAGATGTTTGCACGTGCAATTGATTTCTTTATGGAAAGATCGTTTTAGAGTAGAAGTTCCAAAACACAAGCATTAGGAAATTTTTAGAATAAGAAACAATAAACAAAAAAGATGTGAAACACGACAGTAAAGGTAAGAGGTAAGGAACACGAAATTTTCGCTTATCAAAATTAGAATGTTATCGAACAAATGAATAACTCTAGCACAAATAGGAAATAAATACACGAATTATTGCAGCTAGAAGACTGGTGGTATGACGCGTACCTCGAGAACAGGGTACCACTAGTTCCCTTCTCTTCTCTGGCTTCCATTAATCCTGGATCCTTAAAAGTTGGATTTTGGTTGTTAAACATGTTATAAATATTTGAGTTCTCTTCAATGAACACCAATACGTACAAAAAACCGTTTCGCACAGACCACTTACCCCTGCTTTCGATTCTCTTTTTTATGTACTTTTTTTGTTTGTTTCTACATATATTCGTTGTTATTTGAATCTTTCTCAACGAAAAACGTGGGACTGGTGAATCCTACGTGTTCGTCATTATTGATGTCTCTGAACGGAATCTATACATAGTCGTCCAAAGATACTTCAGAAGTCTGAGACGAAAAGGTGCCCCAGAATTAGATTTTGTGTTACCAATATTGAAACGTGATTTAACCAGTCTTTCCACAGTCAAACGATAGAGAGATGCAGCTTCTGCGAGCATCTGACGGCATCTACTACTACATGAAGTTCTGGGAAGCCATTCGGAAGTCAGCCATCTCTCTGAAAGTTGCTTTGAGCCTTCTGCTTCTCATAAGACTCTTTGCGCAGACAAACGATTCCGGTGGTGAAGTGGCGAGGCCGCACTTGGGACATGAACCAGTACTATGTACTCTACAATTCAAACCGCACGGCGGGTTTTGCCAAAGACCGAATGGACCGGTACTTCAAAACAGGTACTAAGACTTATCTTATTCTGAGACTGCTCGGTGTTGTTTCTCTTCAACGTGTTTACGATCTTCCAATTCAAGCGATCTAAGTGTATCTGTTGTTATCAGCTTTTGCTTTAAGCTTTTCAATATGATCTGTCTAATACAATAATCCTATATTATTCAACTCAATTCAATTCAAACGCTTTATTATCAATGTCGTAGGATATGAAGCGCCATCGTTCCAAGCCATTCTTCTCTGTTTCGGGATCTTCTCAAAAACTCGGCTCTAACGCATTACATGAAGTCGTCTCTCCACCTTCGTCCTGGATTACCCCTCATATGCTTGGGCCCTCTGGGTTGCCATTCTGGCATTTCTGCTATCCGCGCGCACCAGTGCCATTTTCTCTTCTCGCATTCCTGAACCACACACTTCACCCGTGTTCGTTCTCGCACCCAGGCGTTTGAACGATGGTCAAGGAGAGTTAACCCCAGCATCGTTTTCTCCATGCGTCTTTGTGCAACGGCAAGGCTGTTCAGAGTGATTTTTTTGGTGGCCATTACCTCCATACCATATGCGAAAGCTGGTAAAAAACATCCATTGATCAATTTCTTGTCGACGAATAGAGATCGGTATTTCTGGAAAGCGAAACGCCCTACTCTAAGTCGCCTTTGAACTTCCCCATTTAGCGAGCCATCCACATTGATTTCGCTCTCTCGACAAACTGTTTTGCTCTCTACTTTTACCACTTTTCCTCCTACTACCACTTTGCCCACTTTGTCCTTACGATTCGTTAGTCCAACCGTTTTGTCCCCGTTTAAAGTTGATCCCACTTTTCGAAGTTCTCGCTCCTGATCCCGGACCATCACTTGTATATACCTAGAGTCGTGAGAAATCAGTCCGACGTCGTCAGCAAATAGTAAATAGCTAAGATGACGGTCATTGATGTTATGCTTTTTTCCCATTTCAGTGCCCGGAAGACCTCTTGTAAATCCTCTGTGAATAGTTCGAGAGATGAGCAGCCGCCCTGCCGCACACCACTTCCTACCTCTATCTCTATTTCTCCTCCATTCACCGCCACCCTATTCCTACTTTCCAGTTCTAGCCAGTGCATGAAGGAAATGACTTGGTCATTTATTCCCTGTGATTCGAGTGCAGAGTATACAACAACCTCGCTCTTGACACTGTCAAACCCTTTCCTAATATCTAGGAAAAGTAAGTACAGTGGTAGCTGAAACTCTTTGCAGTTGGAAATCACAAGAGAAATTGTGTGGATGCAGTCAGAGGTCGATAAACCAGGTCTGAAGCCGGATTGCTCCGGAGACAAGGCATTTTCGAGATCCTACAGGCATCTCCGGTACAGAAGAAAAGTTAACACCTTTTGACTGATATTGAGAAGGCTTATTGGTCTATAGTTTTTCATTAGGTGAAGATTTCCCGCTTTTGGTACTTTGGCATCCTATAATATGTACTACCTTTCACCATTTTTTTCTTCAAACTTGATTCGTTTTACTGAACTGTATATCTGAACTGTATATCTCAAGTTAACATTCTCATTCTTCTACATTTTCCGGAGAATCTGATGGAGCTGTTGGATATAATGGCGCTTCATGTCCCATGACATCGAGTACAAAGCGTTTGAAAATGAATTTGAATATCTCAGCATTTGTATATCTTTTAGTATAACTTCTATAAAAAAAATTCCGATTTCCTCACTTTTGAAGAAAGTTTTCAAACTTTTTTATTTATCAATTACAATTAGGCAATGAATTCATACTAAGCGTTCAATGGTCAATTTTACTTTTAAAAACCCATCAATGATAATGTAATAATAAAAAAGTTTGGAATTGTTTACCGAACAAATCATGATTAGATATGATCCATCAACTCATATCGGGGAACATTATGACGCTTTTTTTATCAATAAAAATGTCAAAATTTTTAAAATTTAGGAATGGTATAGTTGATAAATCTGCGAGACTCGAAGAGTCATAGAAGCAAGATGTCAGAATGAAGTGTCGATCCCTTTGAGGAATTAAATTTGTTTAAATGAAATAATGTTTTTTTATGATTTTGTCAGATTCATTATTAATAAGAAGAAATGAAATGGAAAGTTTGAAAACTACTAGTAAAATCTGAGTCCATTCAATTGAACTTCTTCTTAAATTGCTTGCAGAATCAGAAGGCCAATGTCCATCTCATGTGATTGTTCTATACGATGGAAACATCTGGAAGCTAGAGATGCTAGTGAATGGCCAGATTCGCCCTCCAGATGACGTTGTTAGTCTTATTCAAAAGTGAGAGAGAAATCATTTGGAAGCCCGAGAAAGATTATTGCGATATCTGCACTGATTATTTATGTTGTATTTTAGGCTCAGAATCTGTAAAATGGAAATTATCAGAATGTGAACTATTTTGAACTAGTTTTTTTCTCAGTTATGACAAAGAATATTTTTGTCTTTTTTCAGGAGATTTTTCGCAGTGATTATTTTGGTTGTATTTTAGGCTCAGAATCGGTAAAATGATAAAATTAGAAAAATGTGAACTGTTTGAACTAGTTTTTTTCTTCTCTGTTCTGATAAAGAATATTTGTTGTATGGGCCTTAAAATGTGCATCATCAAGTTTCTGCGAACAATCCGCTCCTTTGCTTGGTATAAAAATCCGTTGCTTGGGATCAACGAGGAGTAGGGAATACTCTAATTTACATATTTTTCAAGATTTTTTTCTCAACTGACTGAGTAAGGCTTACCAGTCTCTTCAGAATTTTTCCAACCCTTGGACAAAAGAAATATACAGTTGGGTGTTCGATTCGGGAGGTTCTACATGTACTTATGCAAGGGAAATGAAATAGTCTTAGGTCGAGCTGTGAATCATAATAATGGCAATAATAAAGCCTCAGAAAAATTGCTTGTAGCATCGGCTGCTGAGTCACATCAAGAAAACATCGTCTCGCAGCAGATATTGCGTGGCAACACTCACATCCCAACATAGGGATGTGTGGGCAAAGGTTCATTTAAATCTTATCCCACATGATATTCATCGCCGCAAGTCAAAAGGTTCAGAGTTACATTTTTTTGCTCGAAGTGAGTCCCAAAAATAGTATTTCGTTGACGGTCATTTTCATTTCTTGTTCTGATTTATTTTCTTCTACATATAACATATCTAGTCACTCTTCACGTTTTGCACTGATTTTTTTTCAAAAGTTGCAACTAATACAAAGTTAATATATTAGAAGATTACTTTTTTTCTGGGATTCTTGATTTTTCCATATCATTAAATTCATGATGAGACTATTCCATGCCTCGAACAACAAAATAACACAACTTTATTGTAAATTATTTCAAAGATACGCGAAGAGCTGATAGCAACATCGGAGAAAAATCGGAAGTATCTCTTGGATGTGGAATCAGCAGCATTCGTCGTTTCACTCACTGATGAAGTCGTCGATGGGGAAACTCAGGTGGCTGAGAGCGATAAAATTAACTTTTAAGATAAAAATTCGAAAACTTTCACATAACCAGCTGTGTTTTCTAAAAATGCTAACGCGTTTGCTTCAACTCTGACATAGTGAGAGGGCTGGGTTCGATCCCGCTCGTCAGACTAGGTTTTGTTTGTGTCATACTTCAATCATATAATCCTTATCTTTAATGAATCGACAGGAAGCACTCAAGACATAACAACTCGTCCGCAGTAGAAATTTGAGCGATTTCGATATGTTTTGAACGGTGCATGTTGAGGATTTCTATTTCATTTAAAAAGCCGGGTTCAATAGTTTTATTCAACCTAAATGGGGAATAGCTCGAAAATCTGTAGTAATTCAACCGCTATACACTTGGCGAAGAAGAGAAATTACATCAGTATCAATTTCACTTCTATTTTTCCATAATCATACGGTACAATGATTGGTTTTGAAATTCTATGATTTGTATGCATGAGATGTATTAAAAAGGCCCATATCTATACTTTAAACAGTGTTACAGAAATTTTACAGAATCACTCAGCTAGTTTTCGGTGTTTAGTGATAATACGGTTTCTGCGGTTCCACTTATATCAATCTAAGAGTTTGTTGCAGCTTCTAAAGTTTTCAATGAGTGGTCGCAGCGACTTCTGCTGGGCGGACAAGAACATAAACTTGCAGTTTATGGGAGACTCCCAACTCATCACGCAGGCTGAGGTGAGCTGCCTACCAGGCAAGAAACCTGACTCTATGCACGAGTTATGATTTTGAATAAGGAAGCCCAGGAACTCAACCTGTAATTGAGCTTTTCCCGCATTACTTTCCCTATTCAGCTACCAATGTACACGATACATCACACTAACAATGACGCTTCTGTCTCAAGATTAATCGTTCAGCATTCCAATCTGGACGCCATCGTCATCATAGAGAGTGGCGATTACATGGGCGAACGCATCCGAGCCGATAAATGTACACCTATGGTAGGTTTGCGTTTCAAAAACGAATGTTTTTCGTCGTAACTCAGGTTTCCAAACTAGTCGACATTCCAGAAGAGCTTAAATCGTAAGAAACAAAAGCTGTATGTTTTCTTAGCATCACCGCCTAGAACAAATGAACTGAGAATTTGATTCATCTCCCATAACTTTCCTGTTAACTTCGTGAAATTTGAAGTTGCGCTATTTTTGAGAGGCATCCGCTGGAGAGCATGCGTGACAGAAAGAACACTTCCTCAAGCTTTTAGAATAGCACCTTCGCATAGATAAGCACTCGGTAGTTTAGATGTAACACGTCGCACCCAGTAAACATTAGATGGATGTGTTTGATCCCACCAAGTAGATCATATTTCCGCAACATCTTTTCTTTCGACAGACAAAAACTAGCCTGTTATGCCTCAATTTAAACGCTTTACTTGCTCAGGAAACCGGTCTGCATGATATTCCTACGCTACTAAATTTTGATCTCACTCCCAGTCTGAAGGAAGCAATCGTTGCTGCAGATAAACATTTTAAACAATATGTGACTTTTTAAAACAATAAATGTTTTGCATTTTCAATATACATAAACTGACTAGTACTTAAATACTACAAAATTATTCAGCAAAGCCCGTCATTCGTCATGGACCGTAGTCATTCACATAGCACTTTTTCAGCATTCAAAATCATCACAAACAGATAAACAGACTACATATGTACATATAAAAACTTAAATAGTTGTTTTGAGGTGGTGAAATTGTTGGGTGTCACATGTTGCGCGAAGAGTTCCAAGTTTGACCCGCACCACGGGTAGATTCACCTCAATAAACTTTGATAGTGCAAAAAACCGACTCTCCTCACAGTTGCGGTAGAGCAGCCAATTACAGGATAGGTCTCGAAGTAGAATGTACACAGCCTCGGACTGGTAACAAGCGCTAAGAAGAAGACACTTACTAAGATAATGATGTTCAAAGATAGAGCTGAGAGAAAAGGTCACCGGTTTTTCGCTTCTGGGGGAAAAAACCTTCGCTTGAACTACAAACGGACAGTTTTTCCTAGAAATAATTCTAATTTCATTTTATTACGGGAATAACCTTTCTAAAAAATATTTAAAAGCGCTGCTTACTGAACCTTTTGCTTAATCAGAATCAGAACAATCGGCCTTACTTATTATTTTGAGTTTTTTTTAAAAAGTGAGTTAGAGTCTATAACTACATAAGTAAAACTGATAATTTCAGGCTAATTCGTACCGCACTTTGGTCGTCCGCTTTACTGGTTACGGTAACTCTTGGCTGCGATCGCTGCAAGTTTACGCAGACACTATAATACAGCTGGCACTGCAGATTGCATACGCTAGAGTGCATGAGAGGTTCTGTAATAAGAGCAACAAGAATCTTTTCGCGGGCTGGGCGACGCAATATGGTTGTGTGCGCGACTATTGTGCGAAGGGTCCCGAATTCAACCCCACCCTGGACAGATCCCCCAATCGAAGGGGTTGAGAAATTTTGTTAGTGCTCTGAACGAATCTGACTCTCCCCGGTCATTAGCAACGTGGTCGTTCCTTAGTAAATTGCAGAGAGTGGTTTTTGGGTGTTTTTTAAGAGGCCAGGAGGCAGGGCGACCGCGTTGCTAAAGGCCCTCCCCGCTGCTGCTACACAGCTTAGCAGGGACCCAACAGGCAGCCACTGGTCCTGTCAGGATATGTCTGGCCCTCAGGGGATGGCGTACCTTGCTATGACGCGGGTACAAGGGTGAAGAAGATTTTAAGGGTGTTCTCGATTTTTATTTCAAGAGTGTTCTCTCATTTAATTACGCCTCGTGGTGAGATGGAACTTTGTTGAGACAAAATAGGGACTAAACCTGACAGAGTGGCTTCTCTATGTGCCACTACTCAGGTGGCCAACACTCGCGGGAGAATTCAGATTTTCGCGAGCATCAATAAACTTTTCGAACAGCTTTGGTCAGATTATTTATGTTCAGGGTGGGCACTAATTTGAGACTTTTCAAACAATTGTCAGCGCGCACTACAATCGCGCCAAACTCAAACCTAATATAATGTGGAGTTCTTAGCTTGTAGATGTGCCCCAATTTACGAGACGGCCTCACTACGTAGCTTCTACCATGGACGTACGGAAACTGTACGAGGATGCACAAAAACGCTGAGGCAATTTATCGAGTGTATTCTTCAGCAACGAAGCGTTCGTTCACGGAATGTTTTTTGAGCAAACAGCTATTTTGACTTCAGCACGTCAAAATAGGAACTTCGCGAATTTCGTTTTCTGTTTAGCCCACCATTTTTTTTGTTGTAAATCGAAGATCTCGCACAAAGCTTCAGCTACCTACATACTAACGCGTGAATTAAAGAAGATCATTGATCATTTAACATAAAACTATCGTGTTGATGCACATATTCTCCTTGAATGTTTAGAAAAAAGTACTTGCTAGTAAAAGAGGATGATTGCGTTTGATCGCGACCTGTGGCTTCAGTTCAAGCGTTTTCATGACTCTCCTTTTTAGACAATTTTCTCACAGATCTCGGAACAAACGCAGTTATTCAAAGCGGCGTATCAAATGCACAATCAACTGATGGCGGAAGCCACGAATGGAAAAGGTGAGGTAGACAGTAGCTGCTTCTGTCAAAAATCAAACAAAAAACAAAAAGAGGTTTTTGGAACTGGTAGCACAGTTTAGAGAACATTGATTGAGTAGCTAAAGTGTTTTGTTCCCGTTTGACCATCGACTTTACCCAGAGCTTCTGTTAGAATGGTTCGTTCCTATGTTCACTTCAGAAGAAAGAAATGTTTCTAGAAAGAATAAGATTTAGAAAAAGGAATAAGAATGAAGTCACAGCGATATATTGATGCTTGGATGGAAAGCGGAATCGAGGTCAATCAAGGTCATGGTGAGACCAGAATTAAGTTTTGAGTGAAAAAGTCGATAAGGACTGTTAGTTGATAAAATAGATCTGAAAATCCTAAAAAGGAAAGTTCGTAAATAAAACGCGGTAATTAAGTCAAAGTAGAGAATTTTCGAGAACGGAAAGCCAGGTTTTATTTGTTTGTTTTTTTAAGGAATCGATCGGCATCTTTATGGTCTGCAAAAATGTCACTCGGAGATGACTAGGTTTAAGTGCAGTCCAGCCCTGCCCATTCTGCCCATCTTCACTGATCCCGCTTGGATAAGGGCTGGAGGCAATGGCAACTTTTTGTTGTCTACCAGGTTTCCTCTAGCACAATTTTACATGGGGGGTCACACTTTACTTTGGGGGAGCTTTTGTTTTTAGTGTGTTCAAACTACTGTATTTATTACACCATTTTCTCTATTTTTTAACAAGTTTAGTCATTTAATCGACAAAAATTTATAATATGACAAATTTGCCCATGCGGTCTCTTTCCTAAGCCGTACGGCCTCGTTGGCGTAACCTTTGCCTAAGACTAAGCGAGAAAAAAAAGAATATTAGCTGAAAACAGCTAACCCAAATTACTCGATTAGATTGTAAAAAACTAAAATTTTGAGGCTAGTTGTTCTATAGGCCTCGTTCCTAAGCCGTACAGCCTCGTTAGCATACATTTTAACTAAGCCTAAGCGAAAAAAGTAAAATAAATAACCTCCCCCTCCAAGTAAAGTGCGCCCCCCCCCACCAAGTAACAAAGTGCCGTTTCCTCTATTTCTCTTTGTCTCTCTATCTCTCTAGTTTTTTCTATCAGTATCTTGCTATCTCTCACTTTCTATATCTTTCTATGTTCTCTCTCTCGCTCTCTCTGTCTGTGTCTGTGTCTGTTTATGTCTCTCTCTTTCTATCTGATTTGTCTCTCAAAAAAGGAACTTTAAAAAGTTTAAGGACAACCTTTAAGACTGTTTAAAATGAAATATTTTATATTCGGTGCGCAAGAAAATAACCTCGGTTTTTAATCTTCTTTTTATTAAATATTTATAAAGTCAAACAAGAACCTCAATCAACAAAGTGTGATCCATCATGGTTGAGTATGTAATGCCATCGCGTGAACAGATCGTGGATGCCCTTGTGGTAGAACGACGGAGAGAGCGAGTCGAAGAAGTATTGCAACTATGATTTTACCTCAGCTTCGTTTTCAATTTTTTCTCTGCGAGGTGAATCTGCATGGAGCGGAAAAGGTGGTAGTCAGAAGGTGTCATGTCGGGCGAGTACGTTGGATGAGGCATCAACTCCCATCCCAACTCCATCAGCTTCTGAACCTTTTTTTTCGCACTTTCTGAACCTTTTTTTTCAAACTCGTCTCTTCTTTTGTAGGAGAGAAGTTGTGAGGCGGCCGTGACTCGTCGGTTCCTCTCGAGTGGCCTCAGGTCGTGTTGCACCCATTGCCCGAGCTTGTGTACTTTACCGAGCTCGTTAAGCCCGTTATCGATGATGGTGTGAGAGACCGCGAAGTGCTCTGAAATCTCGTAGCAAGTTCGTTTAGGATCGGCTTCGACAAAGGATCGAAGATCCTCAAGATCAAGCTGACGAGGCCGTCCTGGACGGTCCATGTCTTCCAGCGTGTTGTCGCCTTGCTTAAACCGACTGAACCAAGCCTGGCACTGTCGTTCACTAAGGCATCCTTGCCCGTATGCCTGACATAAATTTCTATGTGCTGCGGCAGCGCTCTCCCCTAGCTTGGAGCAGAAGAGAAGAGAAGCCCGTAGTCTCATTTTTTCGAGCTCGCACCGTTCAGCCATTTGAAAAGCTAATAGAATGAGATGACTGAAAAAACATGAAAGTGAGAACTTCATATACCTTTACTTCTAATAAACTTCGGAAAAAATAATTGAATTTTTTTAAACCGAGATTATTTTCTTTCGCACCCAATAGTACTTCATTTTATACCTTTAAATCCAAATATCGAGATGGAGAAAGTTCGAAAATGATTTATAAAATTTTAAAATTCAAATAGAATTATAGAGTCATTTGAGTTTTAAATTTGTAATTATGTGTGATAGATTGGCGGAATTCAAGTTTTTAAAGAGTGATAGTGTAGGTCGAAGCACAGAAATGTATCGTGTGCATTGGAAACTCGGTTTTAAAACCTTATTTTTCCGAAGATCTTTTGCATGAAGCTACATGAAGCTTTTTTTTCGCGGATCTTATTATCTTTCCAACGTTTCATTTGTGATTTACTTAGACCTTTACAGTTTTTTTTCCACAATTTTAATTAATTTTAAACTTGAAAAAAATTCAGCTACATAAAATTCTTTTGCATGGAGAGTTTAATCGTTTCCTGGAAGCAGACAATCAGTTACGAATCAGACTTGACACCATTTAATACTCATTACTCCACCTGAGTCTTCATTTGAAATTCACTTAAGTCGTTCTCTTCCATCCTTTTCCGGAACTTCGTTGGACATCTTAGCTTAAAGATTCAACATTTTTTCTCAAGATCTGCTAATGAAGTAAAAAAAATTTCTCATAGTTCTGACTGTGGTTTTGGTGGCCAATTCATACCTCAAGACTCTCTAAGCCTAAATCTTCTCTCCTGGTACGGGGTGGTTTCATCTTATGAAAGAGAGCCCATCATATTCGCTAATGAAATACCTGGAGCTCTTTTCAAAAAGATTTTTTTGTGAAAAAATTAGAGAGGACAGAGAAAATCACAAGCAGAGTAATAACTGATTCATTCTCAGTTTCCTCGGGTACAAAGAGAATGGTACTTATGGTTTCGTGTGTGCGATGCGGGAAGATGGATATGGTGCTTTCTACAAAATTCATCAGAACAGGTTAGCTTTGTCCAGTCTGATAGGCAATCTTTGATTTGAAAGCCTTGTTTTAAAAAAATTATTAATATGAAAAAAATTTCTTTGATTTATTTCTTGCTACTATTAAAGCATTCTCACTGGAATGTTTCTTAGATTAAGTTCGAAAGATTTTATTAAAAAGTTCAGATGCATCGTAACCTTCACAAGTCAATTTGTAAACATTAATGTATGCTCTCTCATTCAATCCCGGAGAGAAATAAGAGAATTGGCGGGTTCAATCCAGCCCGTTGGACTAGATTTTTTTTTCCGTGTGATATTTCAATTTATAGTAATCTTACCCAGGCTTTTTTTTATTAAAGCTGTGTCACAAAGACTTGTTTTTTTCAATGATGATTGCTGTATTCAGTGTACTGTTCACATTATCAGACTACAAAAACACAAGAAGTGATTTGAATGCGTTCGGAAAGCAGCTACAGTGGGCCCTAACTCATCTCGGCCTGCTCATATCAGAATTTGAAAAGCTTGCGAAACTTTAAAGTTTATCTAAGCTATTTGTTTAACTGAGTGCAACCTTGTGTATAGATCGATTCCCGAACACTGTTCCAGACGATGACTTACTCCTTACATTTACAAACAAACACAATGCATCCCTCTTTTCTGATGTTTTCATATACATAAATTAGGACCTCAGGATCATCAGTCGTTATTCTCTTGCCCAAAACCTTAATAAAACTTACTTATTCATATTGAAAATTTTAGTTATTTCAATTCCCCTCTGTTTTTTCGTCTAATAAAAGTTTGAATTTTAAATGGAATATCTTTCTAAAACTTGAATATATTTTCAACCCTTTTGTTCGCTAATACAAATAATTAATTAGATTACATGTCAACTTTTTTCTTAATTAGATTACATGTCAACTTTTTTTAGTTAATTAGATTACATGTCAACTTTTTTTAGTTAATTAGATTACATGTCAACTTTTTTTTCTATATCTTTGGAGAACATGCTGTCCAACACTGTATGTACATATATATATACTGGCAAAATAATTTTCATGACCGTTTCCGAATATCAAACTTTAAAAAACCTTTTTTTTTCCTAGTTTTTTAATTCGTTCTTTTCGTGCAAGCAGTTTGATATTCATACACAAAAACTTCTCTCATAACTAGCATGAACGTTTGAAAGATGTTTATTTTCTCAGGCGGTCTCATTAAAAGTCGCATTTCATTATTAAACAATGTTTTTCTGTAGTCTACAAACAGAATTATGCCCATTTTTTTCTTAGAAATAACTATATTTTTAGGAACTTACAAGGAATTTTAAGAGTATTCACTAAGTTCATTATTTTCGATTTAGAAATTTATTGTTTTACAAGTTTTATATTCCAAGAACATTCGATATCCACAAGATTTGTTGTCTTTACAATATACTTCGCATTACAATAAATACTCAGGCAGCTCAAAGAACTCCTCTGCAAGCTGCGGGTAGTTGGGCAGGTCTTCCAGGCTCTTCTTGTGCGGCTTCCAATTGGGGCGCATGAACCACGGCCCAGATGCTTAAACAAAGACTTTGTTTTATTCGGCAAGAATTAGACTTTGATGACTTTCAAAAGGTCGTGACTTTTGACTGAATTGGTGTAACCTCGATTCAATATGCAAGTTTTTTCTTCTGAAACGACAAATGAAGAATGTGCAAACTGAAGGAGTGATATGATACTTTTTAAGCACATCAAAAAACTTGAAAAGCACTCAACTATGCGCGAGCAACTTTCCATGACCTAAGTTTTTACGATATTTCGTTTCAGCACTGGACGCGTTCTGGAACACCTACGATAGGTGTTTTACAATCTTTACCTGTTGGAAAAAAACGAGAATTTTTTTAAACTCTGCTTTCAAGAAACTCTCGAAAAACTTGTTTGAAATACCATTTCGCGTATGCATTCTGACAGCAAGTCGGGGTAAGACAAGTTAGCAGAAAATTTTAAGCTAAACACACATGAAGGCCTGTTAGAGCTTGTGTAATTTTTTTATCCAAAGTTTCGAAATCTTCCATGAGACCTTAAGATTTTAATTAATTGTTACTAACCATAAAAACTTCATTGTTTGATTTCTGGATTGCAGTCACTCATTTTATCGGTATGCATGTTTTCATAACCCTTCCCTAAAAATTAAGAAGGGGCCCGATACAAGTGGAGAAATTCTGAACAGATTCCTTTTTTCAGCTTAAATACTAAAACTCAGCAACTTCATTTAAAGGAGCGATAGAACTCAGAAAAGTACTCATCTAGTGTAACTGTTTGTAAGAAAAATTGTTCGCTCAATTGTCTAAGAATGGCCGGGAAATGAAAAAAATACGGAATTTTGGAAAATTCCTCTGCGTTTGCAATTAAATCTAGATAAATGCGTAAAATTAGATAAATGCAAACAAATACCGCAGATGATTAGCATGAAAAGAATGATCTTACAGAATTCTTGCTATTATAATCTGGCATTATTGGAGCTTCAAAATTCCAATAAATACTGTTCTTGTGTCGTAATTGTGTGTGTACGTTAACTTGCTTCACCACAAATTGCAGTGGATTGCAAATGAATTACGGTGTTTTTCATTCCTTCTTTTTCTTGGTAAGCGTTTTCTTTGTTTTTAGAAAATTATTGCTTCGTTCAAAAAAAACCGTAATTCGTTAGCATTCGACAGCAATTCATGGTGAAACGAGTAAATTTGCTTCCATATTTTTTTCGTTTTAAAATTCCGCTTCTTTCATTATCTTAAACGAAAAAGTTTTTTTTTATTATTTGAAGCTCCATAAAAAAGTCCTTTTTTTATTTTTACGCTTTATTTCACTAAAAACTCTTTATTCTAGATTCTATCGCTCCATTAGACTTCATAAATGCCTCTGCTGTTGGAATTTTGGAATTTCTGCAGTTTAATTCGCTAAACATAACATAACTCGCTCAAAAACGGATAAAGTTCAAAAACTTGGCTTTTTGAGACTATGCGGAGTAATTTGAACAGCAGAACAAGTTTCTTAGAACAAAATGAAATGAAGAGCTCCACCTGAAAAAAAACTTTTATACCTGCGTCTTTTT
>OZ057406.1:2960906-3038318 GCA_964056735.1 Allodiplogaster pararmata
ACAAGATAGAAATACTCTATTTCTCTCTTTTTTTCATTAAAAAAATTTTCCTTTTTTCTTTCTATTTCTATCTCCTCCCATCCCTTTCTCTGTTTCTATATCTCTCTATTTCTCTCTCTCTCTTTCTCTCTCTCTCTCTCTCTCTCTCTCTCTCTCTCTCTCTCTCTCTCTCTCTCTATCTCTCTCTCTGTGAAGAACAATGCGCAATACGAATACTTCAGTAAGATCGCAGCCAAACATCAAGAATATTTAATTTTACACATTTTTGACTTACCTTTTATTCTTTCAATTCAATTCAATTCACTTTATTCGCCAAAGGTATGCTTATTGTCGCATACACTTATAAGGTAGACATTAAACAACAAAAACGAGAAGAAAAAAATTTTAAGATTAAAAATTTAAAAAAAGGCGACACAACAGGCACTGACTAGGAATAGAAAGAAGAAGAAAAACACAATCTAGTGGGTATCAAAGAAAATCAAAGTATCCTAGAGTAGATATCCAGGTAAAGTCATGAACGGGACTAGAGAACAATTCTCAACAATATTAATGAATTCTTCGATCGTAACGACGTCGGGGAACCGATCGCAGAGTTTGTTCCAGAGGGTAATGACTCGAGTAAAAAAGAAGTTGCCATTGCGATAATTTCTTTCTTGCAGCAATCGAAGAGGACTTGTTCCAGATGACGTTCTCAGATCACTGTTCGCACTGTATTTCACATGCGATCTGCAGACCTGGCACTCTAAAGTTCCATAAAGAAGCCTGAACAGAAATAATAGATCGTATTTAGCGCGCCTTATTATTAAAGGCTCGATAGCAAACTTATTCAATCTGTCAGGGTAATCGCTAGAAGGTATTGAGCATCGCCTCAGTACCTTTTTCGAAAAAATTCTTTGAGGGTATTCTAGTCTTCTAGCTAGCTCGCTACACGGTTTTGGTGAGAATACTACAGTGGCGTATTCTAAAAGGGGTCGGATATAAGACAGATAGACGCGTTTGTAGCCTCCAAAATCGAGGAATCTAAAGACTTTAAAAATCTGAGAAATCTTGCTCAAAGCTCTAGCTCGTATCATCTCTATATGTCGGTCAAATTTCAGGGAGGAATCAATTAACAGACCAAGATCTCTTATTACACTTTTGGAACAAAGAACCTCATCACCGATAAAGTAAAGAGAGTTCACATTGTTTCGGCCAAGGTGTAGTACGTTAATTTTGTGCTTGGCAAGCGGAAGAGACCATTCTATAGACCAGTTATGAACATTGACAACACATTGCTGGAGAGATTGAGCGTTCGAACTATATACTTTCAGGTCATCTGCATAAAGAGAGAATTTGACATCAGGAGGGATGCAAATTTCGATGTCATTAATAAAAAACAGAAATAGAAGAGGTCCGATGACTGTACCTTGCGGAACGCCGCTTAGCACAGGGAATGAATCGGAGTATTCCACGTCTACGCGCACTTTATAGGTCCGATTCGTCAGGAAGTTCGCTATCCATCTCACAATGTCTATCGCAAAATTGAGTCTTTCCAGTTTGGTTATTAGTTTACCATGAGGGACCTTATCTTTCAACTAAAAATTTTTCACGTAATAAATATTTGATTGTTTTTCTCATTTCTGCAATTAGGCATGCTCTTAAAGCAGCATGGTTGTTGGTCTCTAATGTTATCTTTGTTATTGTTTTGTCTCAATCTTGTGGATTTCTGCTCCATTCACGACCCAGTCACTTCACGAGCATCCGTGACTAAGAAAAAAATCATTCGATTTTTTATAGCATAATTGCAAGAAATTTCAACGTGTTGAAGCTCAGGAGATGAAAGGGTTTGAACACGCTTGATAGACTAGCTTTTTTCATGGTTCAATCAATTAATTTTTTTGGATTACTGAAAGGTATTTTTGTTGGAAATTTTTTTATAACAAATTAAAACTTTCCTTTCAGGAAAATTTTTAAATGACAACTATGATGAGGACCCAGGCAGAGAACCCAGAATGCTTCTTCAACGTCTTCTTGTTCTCTAACCTTGTTCTCCAAACTGATCGAACTAACCCCCCTCAACCTTCCTCCGAAGCAATTCAAAGTTACATGGAATAAATGAAATGAAACTTAGGCTGAAAAGAGATTTGTGACTTACGGTGCTCATTCAAATGTTATTTAGTTTTATAATAAAAACGAATTCTTCGAAAATCAGATTCAAGAAAGCGTCGCGTTTCACGACAGCTCTTGAAAGACTTTTTTTTCAACTTCTCAAGTCCGAAGAATCCACAACATAGGGCTAACTGTAATTTCTCGAACAAAAAAAATGAGCTACTCTTTTTCTCTGCCGGTTTATGCTTTTTTCCACTCACTAAAAACTTAGTATGAATAATGACACATACAAATTTTCAAATAATTCTATATATACTCATAAGAAGGTAATAGTTCAATTACCGACGTATTCGTACAACTTTTTTTTGTTTTAGTCTTTGGATGCATTTCAAAATTCACGGTTTGGATTTTTACCATTGTTCCATCACTTGTTCATCTTGTAAAAGTTTGTCTAAGATTTATTCCAACTACTAGCTCATTTTTGTTGCATTGTTTGAGTTTTTTTTTTAATGAATAAAAGCTAATATCAGTGACAAGGACCTTGATTCCTCCATGCTGACAGCAATTCTGAAAAACTAGCAAAAAAGAAGACAAACTGTATTAGAGCCTTCACATGACGATCAGGAAGATTTGCGATAAATTGCAATGTCTGGAATACTATTCGGCTCAAGATTTCTAGTTCGTGTGACTGGTAAAAAAGAGACGAATGTGTTCAACTTCAACCCCTTGGCTAGCTTTAGTACATACATGACTAACTAACAATTGAATACCGTTTTGAACAAACATTATTAAGGCATATCAAACGAATTTAATGAGCTGGAATGGAATTAGCATCAAATTTCTCAACAACAAAAAACCACAAACGAAAGTAAATTGAAGTTTTTTTTCAAAAGCACGCAATTCAATTCGCTAATGTATAGGGAAAAGAGAAATGATCCTAATACGGTACCCTGCGGCACGCCAGATGTGACAGGTTGGGGAGCAGACATTGTCACGACCATCAAGAAAGGATTCTAGCCAAGATCATCAAAGATGGAGACAAACCGAAACGCGCTAGCTTTGCCAACAATTCATATAAAATTATCGTGTCGAAAGCCTTAGTAAAGTCTAGATAAATCACATCGACTGATAAGCCCCTACTGATATCTTGTGTCCAGTCATCTTCCCAGACTAAAAGATTGGTAACAACAGAGGCACGGGAGCGAAAACCATGTTGATTTTCGAATTTTTCTGATTTTCGATTTTCGTTGATTTTCCATTCGAATTTCGCTAAATGGTCATCGATAAACGCTCTTATCAATTATTCCATGAATTTAGAAGCAGGGGAAAGAATGGATATTGGTCGGTACCAGGACGTTAGGGCAGAGTCTTTCGCTGGCTTAGGGATAGCAGAAATCAGATAATGTTTCCATACAAAAGGGGTCTTACCAAGCCATTAAGAGAAATTGTAAATTTTAGTGAGCGGAAGAGCGAGTGACTTGACAAACTTTTTGGAGACTATCTGAGGAATTCCATCCGCACCGACGCTATCAGTAGGTTTGAGCTTGGAGAGAACTCGGTAAACATTGCATGGCGAGAACAAATGATCGTCTGGCTGAGAAGGAATAGAATCTCCGCAGATGGGAGGAGGGAAGCCATCGTCTTTAGTGACAGCAGATGCAAACTCGGAAGCTAATAAATCACATTTCAAGAGAGAGAGAAAGTCAACAACAGTACAATCAGTAGCAGTTTTCAAACAACGTGGGGGAGCTGATTTAGGTTTAGTGAGTGAAGCAATATGGCGAGACAGGTCAGCTGCTCTCTTCAACTTTTTCCTCTCACAATACTTATTCCATTTATTAATTTGTTTGAGAATGTCTGAACTAGCTTTCATATAAAGAGTGCAAACGAAAGGTACTGTAATATTAAGAAAAATTGAATTTCTGTTTTTATGAGTCTATGTATATAAGAAGGGTAAGAGGCAAATAGAGAACGAGGGAGTCGCCCCGGAACATGTAATTCAATCGCATCAATCACTATTTCACAGAAACGATCATCAATAAAAAAACAGCTCAACAATATCATGAAAATAGTCAAAACTATTCTCCCATTCTAGACTTGACAAATATGCATTCAGTGTTTCATAATTAGCTCTAAAACTCGGGTTACTGGATTCAAGTTGTCTTTCTTTTTCGATTTTTTTCACGATAGATTTTTTAAAAAGTTTTCAACTAAACTAAGCTTCTTCTAGATAATTCGGTTCTGAAAACATTTGTTTCGACAAACTTTCCTAGTTTTTCGTGGCGAAAACTTTGTAGTCTTTAGTTTCTCCACTTTATTCCTAAATTGAAACATTCAAAAAACCAACATTCTGTTTAAGAACTTTTTTTGGGTCAGTGCTAATAATGGCCCATACCGCGGCAAGTTCCCTATATAATGTTTAGTTCCCTATATATGTTTATATAATTTCTTCAAAGCTTTCCTGACTCAAAGAACGCAAGCTGTGATGGTAGCTTCATCTTTCTCAGCCTCCTATCCTGTTCTCTCTGGGGTTCCTCAAGGATCTGTCCTAGGGCCCTTATTGTTTCTACTTTATATAAATGATCTTCCTCAGTCACTTCCAGCAGGCGTTCATTGCACTCTTTATGCCGACGATGCCAAATTGTTCACTATGAATGACGCATCTCTGCTGCAGAGATCATTAGATGTTCTCTCTACTTGGTCTTCCTCATGGGGTCTTACTATTTCTCCAAATAAAACGCGCTACATGCGTTTGGGAATTAAACATCCTGATTTCAATTTCTCTGTAAATGGTCACTCTCTTCCGGAAGTGAAACAGTTTAGAGATCTAGGGGTTTTAATTTCAAGTGATCTTTCATTCAAAGCGCATGTAAAGAGTATGTGTAGTAGAGCCTCTTCTATAACATTCCTGATACTAAGATCTTTTCGCACTCTGAACGTCAACATTCTCATGAATCTTTTCAAGACTTACGTGAGACCAATACTGGAATATGCTTGCGAGATCTGGAACACTAGAAGCATAACCCAATCTAAGCAAATAGAAAAAATTCAGCAGAAATTTACTAGAGAAATTTTCAAACGTGCCTGTATGAATATCCCTTATAGTCAACGATTGAAATTATTAAGAAGCTTGAGCCTTAGAAAACGTCGACTGACAAACGATTTGATGATACTTTATAAAATAGTACATCACAACATAGACATTCCTATTGGCGAGATCCTTCCTCTTGCTCCTAGAAGTAGATTCACCCGTGGTCATACATGGAAACTTCGTATGCCTATTTGCCGTTTAAATCGATTTCAATCATTCTTTCCTTATAGGATAATTAGAGAGTGGAATGATCTTCCTGTTTGTTTTTTTTAGCTTATCACTTCCCAAGGCCAGGAAGTTCTTAAATGAATTGAATTTTTGATTTTTTTTTCTCGTCAGTTGTTTAATTATTATTAGCCTAGTTGCTACTTCTTATTTTGCCATTGTAAATTATATTTGTTTTCGATTTTTACTGTGCAATCAATTGTATACATAATCATGTAACGATGACAATAAAATTATTATTATTATTATTACATTAAATCATAACAAAGAGTTTCTCAAAATACTACTTACAATTAGAAATTCGCTTTCTTCTTCTTCTTACCATTTTTATTACACTCGTAATTTCTTATTTCTGCCTCTTCATCCTCTTTCGCCTTGCTATTATATTTCTTCTCTTCTTCTCTCTCTCCCTTCTCTTTCTCTCTATCTCACTCAACCTTCATTTCAATCGTTCAGTGTTTTTCTTGTTCGGCTATCTCTTTTCTTTTGTTTTATTAATTGCTCAACTCTTTCTAGTAAAGATGATAGCAAAAATCAACCGAAACAACACTTTAAAAACTTTCGAATTTGACGTTTTTTTCTTGTTAAGAGTAGAAAGAGAAGAGGCTGAGAAACAAGTTATGAAAGATGATAAAAATGAGAGTGAGAGAAAGAGCGAGAGAAAGAGAGAGAAAGAGAGAGTTATAAAGTAACATCAAGACGAAATTGAGATAGAGTAAGGCAGAGGAATAAAGAGGAACAGAACAAAGTTACCAAAAGAGTAAAAGAATAAAGAAGTTAAAGTAAAATAGATATACGAAGCATTTTGATACTTGTACACCTACAGCAATTCTTTTTTAAAGAAGGTTTTTTGAACAAGGTTTATGTTTTCCTTAGTTTTTTAAACCTTTTTAAAACTTGAAACTGTTCTATACAAAGCGTCCGAATAGCAAATCAGTTCAAAACAATTTAACTCAAACGCTTTCTCTCAATTCAAAATACACTCCATCATCCCAAAGCCTGGAAGATTAAATCATCTTTAAACGTAGACAGTGAGAGATAGGACGATCTCGATAGGATTTCGAAGACAAGCTTACAAACTATCTATCTAAAAGTCGAATTCGATCTTGTCGCCAGACGATGGAACTCTAACAAAAATAGCCCTGATTTCTCAAGGTAATAATATTTCTTGCTAGCTCTGACATGAAAAAATAATGTCTTTTCGATAATATTACGTTACTTCTAGTAAATAAAATTTTATTAGTTTTCAGGATTTTACAAGATGCTTCGTTTTGAGAAGTCAACTCAATCGACATACATATATCTCAGAACAACCTGTTCCTTTTTTGGGTGGCATGGAGTGAAGTTTGAAGAAGTTTTCCCTTTTAATAGCTTTTTGTTGAGAGGGGGGAGAGGATAAGGTTCCAGTTTAAGAGGGGGGAGAGGATAAGGTTCCAGTTTAAGAGGGGGGAGAGGATAAGGTTCCAGTTTAAGAGGGGGGAGAGGATAAGGTTCCAGTTTAAGAGGGGGGAGAGGATAAGGTTCCAGTTTAAGAGGGGGGAGAGGATACGGTTCCAGTTTAAGAGGGGGGAGAGGATAAGGTTCCAGTTTAAGAGGGGGGAGAGGATAAGGTTCCAGTTTAAGAGGGGGGAGAGGATAAGGTTCCAGTTTAAGAGGGGGGAGAGGATACGGTTCCAGTTTAAGAGGGGGGAGAGGATACGGTTCCAGTTTAAGAGGGGGGAGAGGATAAGGTTCCAGTTTAAGAGGGGGGAGAGGATACGGTTCCAGTTTAAGAGGGGGAGAGGATACGGTTCCAGTTTAAGAGGGGGGAGAGGATACGGTTCCAGTTTAAGAGGGGGGGAGAGGATACGGTTCCAGTTTAAGAGGGGGGAGAGGATACGGTTCCAGTTTAAGAGGGGGGAGAGGATACGGTTCCAGTTTAAGAGGGGGGAGAGGATAAGGTTCCAGTTTAAGAGGGGGGAGAGGATACGGTTCCAGTTTAAGAGGGGGAGAGGATACGGTTCCAGTTTAAGAGGGGGGAGAGGATACGGTTCCAGTTTAAGAGGGGGGAGAGGATAAGGTTCCAGTTTAAGAGGGGGGAGAGGATACGGTTCCAGTTTAAGAGGGGGGAGAGGATACGGTTCCAGTTTAAGAGGGGGGAGAGGATACGGTTCCAGTTTAAGAGGGGGGAGAGGATAAGGTTCCAGTTTAAGAGGGGGGAGAGGATACGGTTCCAGTTTAAGAGGGGGGAGAGGATACGGTTCCAGTTTAAGAGGGGGGAGAGGATACGGTTCCAGTTTAAGAGGGGGGAGAGGATACGGTTCCAGTTTAAGAGGGGGGAGAGGATACGGTTCCAGTTTAAGAGGGGGGAGAGGATACGGTTCCAGTTTAAGAGGGGGGAGAGGATAAGGTTCCAGTTTAAGAGGGGGGAGAGGATACGGTTCCAGTTTAAGAGGGGGGAGAGGATACGGTTCCAGTTTAAGAGGGGGGAGAGGATACGGTTCCAGTTTAAGAGGGGGGAGAGGATAAGGTTCCAGTTTAAGAGGGGGGGAGAGGATACGGTTCCAGTTTAAGAGGGGGAGAGGATACGGTTCCAGTTTAAGAGGGGGGAGAGGATACGGTTCCAGTTTAAGAGGGGGGAGAGGATAAGGTTCCAGTTTAAGAGGGGGGAGAGGATACGGTTCCAGTTTAAGAGGGGGGAGAGGATACGGTTCCAGTTTAAGAGGGGGGAGAGGATACGGTTCCAGTTTAAGAGGGGGGAGAGGATACGGTTCCAGTTTAAGAGGGGGGAGAGGATACGGTTCCAGTTTAAGAGGGGGGAGAGGATACGGTTCCAGTTCAAGAGGGGGGAGAGGATAAGGTTCCAGTTTAAGAGGGGGGAGAGGATACGGTTCCAGTTTAAGAGGGGGGAGAGGATACGGTTCCAGTTTAAGAGGGGGGAGAGGATACGGTTCCAGTTTAAGAGGGGGAGAGGATAAGGTTCCAGTTTAAGAGGGGGGAGAGGATACGGTTCCAGTTTAAGAGGGGGGAGAGGATACGGTTCCAGTTTAAGAGGGGGGAGAGGATACGGTTCCAGTTTAAGAGGGGGGAGAGGATAAGGTTCCAGTTTAAGAGGGGGGAGAGGATACGGTTCCAGTTTAAGAGGGGGGAGAGGATACGGTTCCAGTTTAAGAGGGGGGAGAGGATACGGTTCCAGTTTAAGAGGGGGGAGAGGATAAGGTTCCAGTTTAAGAGGGGGGAGAGGATACGGTTCCAGTTTAAGAGGGGGGAGAGGATACGGTTCCAGTTTAAGAGGGGGGAGAGGATAAGGTTCCAGTTTAAGAGGGGGGAGAGGATACGGTTCCAGTTTAAGAGGGGGGAGAGGATACGGTTCCAGTTTAAGAGGGGGGAGAGGATACGGTTCCAGTTTAAGAATTATCCGAGGTCAAACATGAAGTTTAGCAAAACAGAAAGTTTCTCTTACTATTTTTTCCCGCTGTTTTCCAATTTATGTTTCTATGTATATCTCCTTTGTTTCTTTCTCTTTCACTCTCGATTATTAAGCAGCTCTTTCTTTATCTTCCCTCTTCGCCCGAAATCATCTTCCATGAAATAATAACAAAACTTCTTTTTTTTTAAAAACCTTGTTAACCTGTCTTTGTTTCTCTCTTTTTTTGATATCTCTCACTGTCTCTGTATCTCTCTTTGTTCACCCTCTAACTGTCTTTCTCTTTTTCCTTGCCTCGTTTTCTCTCTCTCTCTCTTTCTCTCTCTCTCTCTTTCTCTCTCTCTCTCTCTCTCTCTCTCTCTCTCTCTCTCTCTCTCTCTCTCTCTCTCTCTCTCTCTCTCTCGCTCTTGTAGTCACTCTCACCCCCCTATCTATCTATTTTTCATACTAAGTAACTTTTCCTGGCTTTCAACTCTCACTTTTACACATACTGTTACCCAATGAGGATAACATCTTTTCCGCAATGTTAAATACGTCGCAATCGCTACTTACCAAAAACAAGGGGAACTACCCAAGGCACATTGTCTTCCTTGTTTTTATGTGATTAATTCACAGAAACGATCCCTTATGAATCATTCTTTTCCTGGGTATTTCTTGGGATACTTCTTAAATTGCGACAAATTTCGGTACATTTCACATGTATTCATGGCACATGTAATTAACTTGCATCCTCAATATATGTAAATACCTGCTATTTAGAAATTAATTTGTTTCGGAAATACACTTAAAAATGAAAACCGGATCAGTGACGAAAAGAAGGATCTTTGCAACCGTAACAATTTTTTTCAATTTTGGCTAAATTATTCAATTCTTTCTTCTTTTTAATGAACAATGCATTTTATGTTTTTGATTTAGCTACGCTTTTAGATTCTTCTTCTTGGCAACGCCAAAATCCAATAAGAATTTCGGTGTTTACAATTCACTTTACCGAGTATTACAAGGTTGTCAATCGAAATTCGCTTGCAATCCATCTCTGAGTAGCTGAGGGCTCACAACGAAAATTGCTTGTTGGAAATGTTGAATCTCCAAACTGGAAAATATCTTTTCCCATTCCTCGGGATTGCATACTTTCTTTGAAAACTAAAAATGTTATCCTAATGTTAAGGGTTTCGGTAAAATTAAAAGGGTTATCCTCTCCAGTATCATCATATCTCTAATGTGAAAATTATTTTATCTCCTTCATTCATTTTCAGCCAGGGACGATTTCAAACCACACACAAAACTTTTTCTACATTTTTTTCTCTGTTAGTTTTCTTACCCTAATTCATTATTATATTCATTACTCTCGAAGCTTAAAATTTCTCTCAATTTTTTTTGCTTTCAAGTTCTTAAAAGACAGAAAGCTCAGAAAGGGTCGAGAAAAATGAGAATAGGGAGAGAAAATCAAGTTGAGTCGTGCTATAACTACTGGCCTCGCCTGGCCTCGCCAAAATACATATCATTTGTACACCAACATTCACCCTTCTTTCTGCGCTTTCTCAATCGAAGGTTAGCATCTTAGAAAACACTTCAAAATGTTCATGTGAGAAGTTCTCTTGGCTGGTGCAGCTTTTTTCCCTCTCTCTTTGGTTGAAACATCATTTGAAGTTACTAAAAAAGTTTTCATTGGTAATTTTCCGTCTCAGTCTGTACATTACAATAATTTTATTTCTTGATGCTTCTTGTTTACAAGTTTTCGTATTTGAATTCGCATTGGAAAACTTATTTCGAATTCTCTCTCTTTCTCTCCACCGTAATAACCTAACTTATCTTTCTAATTCTTCATCAATATCGCTTTCTCTTACTCGTGATTTCTGTCTCTCTCCTTTTCTTCTATCTCCTCTTCCTCTCTCTCTCTCTCTCTATCTCTCTCTCTCTCTCTCTCTCTCTCTCTCTCTCTCTCTCTCTCTCTCTCTCTCTCTCTCTCTCTCTCCTGCAATTATTCATTCCAATCATTCCCTTTATATAGTCTATGTACCCATCTCGCCGTTCTCCTCAACTTTTTATACTGCAACTGCGCTTCTTCGGGTGAAACGACCTTCGTTTGAAGTTCTGCTGGGCTGCCAAAGCTAAGCTTCTCTCTTTTCTCAACTTCGTTATCTCGCGACATAATCACGGCTCTCTCTCTCTCTTCCTCCTCTCTTTTTTCTCCTTCCTCTCTCTCCACATCTCTCTCTCTTTCTTTCTCTCCCTCCTCTCGCTGTTCTCATTCTTCTCTCTCCACATCTCTCGCTCTCTTCCTCTCTTTGTTCTCATTCCCCTCTCTCCTCATCTCTCTCTTTCTTTCTCTTTTTCTTGCTCTCTCAATCTCTATCTTTTTCTCTCTACCCCTTTTTTACTCTTACTCTCTACTTCTCCCTTCTTTCTCTCTTTCTCTCTCTATCTCCCCGCCTTTTCTGTCGATTCATTGTCTCAAACAGTGTTTTCATACATATTAATTGAGTGAAGTTTCAATTTGTTTCTCCATCTCCCTAGTCATTTCAAGTGCTCGGTCACTCCATTTCTCTGCGAATCTTATCTCGATTTGGAATCCAACGAAAATCGCGATGGAAATGAGTAAGGGCAGCTTCTTCCTCGCCTAACTCGGCTTGCGAGAAGACTTTTGTTTCTTTTTTTCGTTTTCGATAGCTTTAAACTACAGGGATGTAGCGGAGTGTCTCCCGTAAAGTAATGATAACGTGCTTACCCTCTCGGTTAAAGACAGTAGATATGGCTGCGTTGAATTTCACTAAATGAAATATCTTTTCCCGTGCAATTCTTTAATCAATAGTCATCTTAACCAGGTGTCACTGCTTTCTAACAGTGTATGTAAATGAGCATTTGAAAAGACAAAAAAAAAACAAAGGAATGTATTACGGAATTTGGAATGCGCTTAAAAACGGAATACGCATATAAAACATTAATTTTTTAATTGTTTCGTTTTTCAATTCGATTAGCGTTCACATTTGAGTTAAACAACACCGGGTGCAAAACATGCCTGAACTGCTCTTTTATCCTAATTAGTGGCGGAGTGAGATGACATTTGAGAAGGGCCCGTATCGCGGTTCAAACGGTTTTAATTTCAGTAAAAGAAAGTATATTTGAAACTTTTTTGTTCTAGTAACCATAAGAAACTAAAAATAATTATAAAAATAAAAGTTTTTTCATTATAAACACTTTTAATGGAAGGTTTTGCATTTCATTGAATCGTGTTAGCCTTATATGTATGTATCTAAAACTATTTGGTTGACATTTAGTTCCCCATATCCATTAGCGTCGAATTTTTTTTGTGGGGATTTGAACTTTGTGAAGATCGTAGCATACCCCTCCACTAAGATCGTAGCCTACCCCTCCACTAAGATCGTAGCCTACCCCTCCACTAACGTCATCGACAAATCTTGAAATTCCTGAACAATACGTAGAGCGCTCCTATTATAAATTTTTCAAAGCTAAAGAAAGATTATAATTAGAAGTACTAAAAAAAAACTAGCTCGAAGCTGACAGAACGTTTAGTTATGCCAAAAAAATTTGCTTAAGGCTAACAGAAGTTACAGTCAGTAAAAAGTTTATGCTTATAGATAAGAAATCATGCGGTTTCCTTCAAGATTAAATACCTCTAAGCGGTTCAAAACTCAGCTTTACAACAAAACAAAAAAAATCGCTTTTTCAAAAGTGAAAGTTTCTCACACTTCAAAGAGGGAACTTTCTTCGACTAATATACGGAATTCATTTGAGAATTTTGACAACGATTAACGATAGAACTTCGCTTATAGTTTTTTGCCGTAGAAAATTGGCTTTTGACAATGTTGTGTATCACGCGACCTCTTAATTTCTTTTTTTTAGTGAGTAAACTTATGCTCCAATCAGCTTTTTTTCTTCTCTGAGTCTGAGTGTGGGGCTTCACTGTTATTTTCTCAACAATATGTACTTTTCGCACTCTTTTATAATATCGGTTCTTCTTCCTCTGGCGGTTCAAGTTCAATCCGAACCTATGAAGTTCAAGTTCAGTCAATAATTTTAGTTAGACCTTGTTTTTCTTTCTCAAAGGAAGATCAAGAAATTTTCTTTTTGACGTTTCTCTATAACTTTGTCAATCACGTGCTTAAATAACTTGAACTTTCGCAAGCGGTGATGTTGTTCAAACGATGTTATAGTCATGAAGCTTTTTATTGATCCGGTTTGACAATATCATAACTTGTGAACAAATCAATAATGATCATTTTTATTTATGTGGCTTGAAAAAGTTCTTGTGAAGTCTCTCTGCCTTCTCCAAACATCTCTGCTATCTCTCCCTCTTACTAGTCTCTCTGCCTTCTCCAAACATCTCTGCTATCTCTCCCTCTTACTAGTCTCTCTGCCTTCTCCAAACATCTCTGCTATCTCTCCCTCTTACTAGTCTCTCTGCCTTCTCCAAACATCTCTGCTATCTCTCCCTCTTACTAGTCTCTCTGCCTTCTCCAAACATCTCTGCTATCTCTCCCTCTTACTAGTCTCTCTGCCTTCTCCAAACATCTCTGCTATCTCTCCCTCTTACTAGTCTCTCTGCCTTCTCCAAACATCTCTGCTATCTCTCCCTCTTACTAGTCTCTCTGCCTTCTCCAAACATCTCTGCTATCTCTCCCTCTTACTAGTCTCTCTGCCTTCTCCAAACATCTCTGCTATCTCTCCCTCTTACTAGTCTCTCTGCCTTCTCCAAACATCTCTGCTATCTCTCCCTCTTACTAGTCTCTCTGCCTTCTCCAAACATCTCTGCTATCTCTCCCTCTTACTAGTCTCTCTACCTTCTCCAAACATCTCTGCTATCTCTCCCTCTTACTAGTCTCTCTGCCTTCTCCAAACATCTCTGCTATCTCTCCCTCTTACTAGTCTCTCTGCCTTCTCCAAACATCTCTGCTATCTCTCCCTCTTACTAGTCTCTCTGCCTTCTCCAAACATCTCTGCTATCTCTCCCTCTTACTAGTCTCTCTGCCTTCTCCAAACATCTCTGCTATCTCTCCCTCTTACTAGTCTCTCTGCCTTCTCCAAACATCTCTGCTATCTCTCCCTCTTACTAGTCTCTCTGCCTTCTCCAAACATCTCTGCTATCTCTCCCTCTTACTAGTCTCTCTGCCTTCTCCAAACATCTCTGCTATCTCTCCCTCTTACTATTACTTCTCGCTCTAAGATTCTCTCTCTCTATCGCTCTCTTTTCCTAAGAGTTTGAACAATTTCTTTTTCCGTTTTGCAGTGACTTTGTTGCAATGCCATAAAGATTGCTAGCTTATTAGATGTACCTTTCAAAAAAATTTCTTCGAATTTCAAATTTGAAGATATTATAGGTGCGCAAGAAAGTTCATAGCTTTTTTCAGAAAACAAACAAGTTAATTCTAATTTAAAAAGCCCAAATGTGAGTATCAATCAACGTCACATCCACAACATTATCAGAGACCTTCTGTCTACTCACATACAAATCATGGATGCCTGCATGTCATAAAACGGATGAGCAAGTGTTAGTGTAGTGCTCGACCCAGGTTTTGTTGACCTTTCCTTCAATTTCAGAAAATTTCGCCTTCAGTTGATTTTGCACTCATCCGGATGGATGGTTTTCCGATAGAGCCAAGTTGGAAACTTGATTTCTTAGCCCAGCTCCGTAACTTTCTCAAAGTTTTATTCGCGATCTGTTGCCGGTCCTTCTCATGCAGGAAGCGAACTTGGGTTGCCTCACCGCGAATATTGCCTCGTTCACTCGATCGAGTTTGTTACAGTAGACATCATTAGTGATGGTGGTGTTACAAGTCAAGAGGTATCAGTACACGGTGCCAAGGGATTTACACTAAAATGGAAGCAAGCCTCGATTGGGGAAGTTCCGCATTGAGCGTCTACTCTGGCTGCTCTTTTTTGTCCAGCCATCGATGTCCCCAATTAACAAGAGCTTTGTTCACTCATTTATCATTCTCAGTGACGAAATTGTCAAGTCAATTTAGTCTGCGTTTTTTTGTGCAGCAGCTTCCATGTTGTGTTTTCCGGTTATCAAAGAAATTCGTTTAAAAAAAACCAAACTACAAGCTTACCACCTTGCCCATTGGATCAATTCCATCATCGATGGTGGTATGAGAGACATCAATGTGCTCTGCCTTTTTGTAGGTATTGAGCTTTAGATTTCTTTCATCGAGCTGCTGGAGATCAGAAAGGATCAACTCAACTGGGCATCGAGAACAGTCGTTGTCACCGAACTATTCTCTTTCTCTTTGGAACATCTGAACCTAACTTTCTGTCTCTATCACAGATAATATCCTCTTCAAACGCCTGACATAGTTTACGATGTCCCACAGCTGCTGTGTCGCCGAGCCTGTAGCGGAAGAGAAGGGATGATGAACATTTCATCAAAGCGTTTGACGAGTTAGAAAACAAATTGACGCGAGTTAGTATAAAACTTGAGGAAGAAGTCCTCCTTAAACTTGGTTGAGAAGATTCCATAAAACTGTTGAAGAAACGTTTTTGAAAGTGGAAAAATTCGATACGAACTTTCTTGCGCGTCTAATAATGTGAACTATGTTCTATCAACTCCCATATTAGAAGAGGTGATGACAACAAACCGCCCAATCGCGAAAAATTATATATATATATATATATATCATAATTATATTTGATTCCAGGATGCTCTTATTACTTATACTATTGCCTGCCGTGGTGTGGGCGTGGCCAGATGGAGCCCCGTGTGTGACGAATGCCTACGAGTCGATGAATCCCCTCGAAGCGATCGAGCATCACGGAGGACTCCAGGCTAGATTTCGTTTTCAAAAAATGAAAAAAAAACGAAAAAATTTTTTTAAAACCCTGATTAATAGAGCTCAAATCACAAAGCGAAAAAGTGAGTAGTTGTGTTGTACCACGGAAGCCTTTTGTGAAAACCCACGACAACATGCGAATTAAAAGATAATTATCAGTAATAGAATATCCATAAGTAAGTATTTAACAGCTTCTGCTAGAAGCAGCAGGTTTAATTATACGTGAATTTTGAGCTTTTTTCATTTCTACTTAGAAAGCGATAAGTGAATATAAGTGAAATGGCCTTTTTTATTGCTGTTTTCACTATGACGTTTATTGCTTTATTATGGAACTTTTAAAAAAATGTCAAATCTACTGAAACTATATGCGATGGACGTTGACTTTTTCAGAAATAATTGAAACTAAACCAAATGAGAAAATTTGCAGTTGACGGAGCCCCCTTACGAGATCAAAGTCGACCAGCGATGCTATTGGCGGTCTCAACCCATTGCATGTAAGGCTTGAGAACGGTTTATTTGTACCTTGGTTTCATTCCTGAACACATTTTCGATAACGAAGAAAAACCATTATTTTCACTTTTATTCTCAGTTTGGTTTTCAAGCTAAGGAATGCTTTCTTTCTTTGCCATAATTACATACGTTTGGTCATGTTCTTACATCCGCTATGAGATCAATTTCACAGATATGAATAGCCAAATCCCGTACGTACGATTCCAGAACTAAAATTTAGCGTTCGTGATGTAATACTAGGGTAAGACTGAAAAAGTAGGAGCGAAAATGTCGAATATGGTGATGAAAACTTGTTTAAAAATTTTTTAAAGATTGTTAAAGACCAAGTTGTCAGTTCTGAAGAATAAAGAAAAACCGTTTAACTTGCTCTAAATCCTGTTCAATCCGTTCAATTTCCGTTAGATACCCGGTCCACGTTTCCGAAATAACTTAAATGTCTAATGGAGTGTTAATATTTTCGAAAACATAATGAAACAAAGTTTTGAATCAGAAACAATAGTATAAACTTGAATGTAAGTTTAAAAAGAAAAACACGTCGAAAATCAAAAAAATTCATCGCTAACATCAACACGTTTATTGGCAAACGCCCAAAAAAGGCCCAGAATACCGTACACCGTGTGCATTTTAAGCGCTATTCCATTTGAGACGATTATTCATACAATTTCAAGATAAGAACAAGACGTTCACGCAATTCGAGAAAAAACGGGATGTCGTTATGTTTCCGCAAATATTAACACTCCATAAGTTAATGATTTTATCCCCATGCATGTGCTCATATCAGCAAAAAACAACTTAGATTTTGCAGTCACTCTGCAAGGGAAGAATGAATCAGTCTGGTACAAAGGCTTCGCCATCCAACCTTTCGTGTGGAACAACGGTTTGCTTGGCAAACGGTGAGAAGAGGAAAGCACTACTTTGTAGTGTTTCAGAAGTACTAGATTTTCTAGAAACGTAATCTTGGTATAACTAAAGATTTATTCATAGTTTTCTAATAGCAAGATTTGAAGCTCGGTGTTAATAAGTTGTTTGAAAGCTAGAAAAATTCAAAACCAAAAACGTCTGCTAATTCCTCAGTACCATTTGCAGCATTGGGCGTATTCTGCGACTCGATGACAATGGCTCATGGCAGTACCAATGCTTCCGCTTTAAGGTTTTTATTCACAAAAAAAACGTTCAAACCTCTAGAAGTCACTACATTTAAATTTGGTTTTCTTCCAACAGCGTGTTTGTTGACCTACATTAAAATTCACTTAGAAGAAGTTGATTGAACTTTCAATTTTTTTTTGAAAATTCTCTCAAGATACTAAAAATCAAGATACTAAAAATAGCCGTTGGAAAGAAGAAACAAGAAATGCAGACACTTGTGAGTAATATCTTGTACATATCTCGTTGTCGAGAATGCTTTGTAATCAGTTCTATTCTATTTGAGAACTCGGTCACGCATTCACACAACCAGCGTAAGAAGCAGATGAAGATGTGGTGGAGGAACGACGACAGTGAAGAGCCCATCGTTCAACTTGTGTAAGCCTACCTTTTTCACCCGGTATTCAATATTGTTTAATCACAAAAAAAATCACAAAACGCGCTTGCGAGCAGGGGTTAAATAGTGACCGGATCGGTCCCGTCGGCGGATACATGTACACACACTACTGACAAAAAAAACTCCATCACTTTTCTTACTCTTTTCCTTCATCCCCTCTTCTTTTTTTCCTCAAAACTTTGAGCGGCGGATATATGTAAACCCAAATTGGGCGGCTCCATTTAACCCCTGGGGCCATATTCATAGTGGCTGGGTAGCCTACCCCGGGTAGGTTACCCTGGCTACCCTGGGTAGCCATCCAGCAAGTTCGTATTCATAGAGCTGGGTAGGCTACCCGGGGTAGTTACCCGGGTAGCCCTTTTGCTTACCCTGCTCCAGACCAGGGTAAGTTACGGGGTAAGTTGATTATTTTCAAGTCATCATTAGAAAACTAATGTTTTCATACGTTAGACGAATTCTTCTTCTTCTTCTTCCTCGCGCTTGTTCCCGCCTCGCGGCAGGGTACGCGCTCCCTTGAGATGCAGGTCAGACCTATCCTGGTAGAACCAGTGGCTGCCTGCTAGATCACTGCTAGTGTGATTAGCAGCAGTGGGGAGAGTCAGATTCGTGCATGAGCACTACCAACATTTCTTAACCCCCTTGGTTTGGGTTAGACGAATTCAATGGTGCAAGTTTAATTAAATTTTTACGTTGCAAGGATAAATTATGAAGGGGTTTTCTTTATTGGACTAACAATAAACACGTATAATTTCATTTCAAAAGTTTCAACATTTTCAACATTCAACATAACATTTTCAACATTCAACAATTTATTATTATTTAGATTACTTCAAAATGAAAACTGTTACAAATTAATACATTTTATGGTGGCTTCTAACAAATTTGTGAGCAACAGAAACAGCCTTTGAAGTGAAATAAACAACTTGAATAGAAAAAAACACACACTACAATGTCGCCCAGTCAGAGGTTAAATACCCTTGTCCATCACCACGATGACGGCCTTCTGTATCTGGTAACCGTACCTAATTCGGCGGGTCTATGGCGAGCCTCTATACCGTTTTCTGACACAATTAATAATCTCTGGGCCCAGCGCATGACACGGGTGGAATACGAGCTTTTTAATGGGAATTTTAAAGGAATTCTAACAAAAAGGTCCCTAACACCGAGCAAAATAAAAGCGAGATCTTTCGCTTTATACTTTTTATGCTAAAAGTAATTTTAACATTAAAATATGCTAAGCCTTAGTAATTTTGCGCTAACGAGGCCGTATGATACATTGTGTGGTTCTTTTTAACTTGGGGGGCTTTACTTGGGGGCAGGGTGTTTCTTAGCACCCGGATAGCGCAAAAACTGTTTTCGAGCGCATAAATTTGTAAACATTTCAGAGTTCAAGATTCATTTTTTTCCACTGATTTGGTATTTCTCTACGAAAAATCCGATTTTTTTCAATGTTTTTCGGGGTTTTTGGAGAGCGCATAGATTTTTTTACCGCAGCGCGGGTCAGGGAAACACCCTGAGGGGGCGCTGTACATGGGGAGGGGTTTTTAAAAACAACTTTTTAAAATATTAGTTTTACTTTTTTTAAAAAAAGCTTAGGCTTAGGAAAAAGTTAACGCTAACGAGGCCGTACGGCTTAGCCGAACAAGACCGCATAAGAAAATTCACCATTTTTTGTATTTTTAAAACATTTTTTGGAACGCACCGAAAAGAGCCCCCATGTAAAGCCCCTCCAGGTTGAATTGTGCCAATTGTGTTTCATGTATTTAGATACATTAAACACAATTAAAACAAATCAAAAAATAGGCTCTTATATACTCACGGGCATGATAGACACCAGACAGTGCAGAGTGGCATTTTTTTTGTGATACGATCTCGTTAGCCTAAGCCGTACGGCCTCGTTAGCGTAAACTTTTACTAAGCACAAGCGTTTTTTTAATAAAAAGAATTTGTTGATTTAAAAAAATTTTAAAGTGAAAATAATTTTTTGATGTAAAAATAAATTTTTGTAAAAAAATTTTTTCAAGAACCGGAGTTTCTGATGCTAAAAATGATCACCTATGGAGAAAAATTTCGAAACCGTAGCGTTTAAAGCCAATTTTCGTCTAGTATTCCAATGTCTGCAAGACAAGACGCAGGGTATGCCCGTGAGTATATAAGAGCCAAAATATTAAACACATTAAACACAAAAAGAGAGAAAGTTGACTGATCTTTCAGACTTGTTCGAACTGTTCGACTGACCCGTTCGAATGACCTGTAGAAGCGCCAAAATATGTCCGAAAAACATTAAACTCGCCGAAAACAGAATGCATAAACAGAATGCGGGGACTGGCTAACTGAACACCTGTCACTTTAGCAGTTATGCATGTCCGCGGTACTTCTTAACTGCCAAAGTGACTAGAAATTCTACGCGGTGACTGGTTAACTATACAAGAGCCAAAACACGTCAGAAAGCATTAAAATACATTCGAAAACTGAAGAAAAAAACATTCATTTCTAGGCAGTCGGAGAAATTTTGTTTTCGTCGTGTTAAAAATCAGTTCTGACTCATTGCAAATAAAAAAAATTGGTAAAAGTGACAGAGAGAAAGAGAGAGAGAAAACTCCATTGAGTTTTCAAGCAGGCAGGTAATCTTTGATCGAAATAAGTACAAAATATGTATTTAAAATATGTTCAAAAAGTTGATGAATGTTAAAGAAATGATTTCCTACTACGATACTTTCCTTTACTGCGCTGCATGCTGAACCTACTATTTTTATTAGCTGCGCTTCACTTAAACTTACCCAGGGTATGCTTACCCAGGGTAACCTATCCGGGGTTGACTTACTCTTCCACTATGAATACGGATTTTGAGAGTAGGGTAGGTTAACCCCGGGTAGGCCTACCCTGGGTAGCCTACCCTTACCCAAGGACTATGAATATGGCCCCTGCTTGCGAGGGATAGAAGGTTGGGTTCGATTCCATGAGATGGGCTTTTGTCACTACGAAAATTTAACCACCTTCTCGTTAAACCTTGTTCATGTAATGCTGTTTCTCAAGAACTTGAGAAAAAAGAGAGACCAGATAACAAAGATAATGCCAGTTGGATTCCGCCCTTTGAAATATGTAGCTTTATCTCCGAGCGATATTTGATGACAAATTCACCTAGAATGCGTCATAAGAAAGAATTGGGCATTCACCTAGAATGCGTCATAAGAGAGAATTGGGCATTCACCTAGAATGCGTCATAAGAGAGAATTGGGCATTCACCTAGAATGCGTTATAAGAGAGAATTGGGATTTAAAAGTAGAGAAAGGTAGAGAATCTCGTTAAGGAGAGGCGATCAAAACATTTATGCAAACACTATCGGATGACAATACAATTTGTCCTCTGTTAACGTGCACACACTGGATAGAGTCATGTGATATCGCTGAAGTCGGACTAGTTTTCATTTCATTTTTTTTTTGATAATTTAACCAGTTGTAGATCTTTTATATCTTCCTCCTCCAGGGCGACCGTAGTGCACTCGCAGCGAAAATTCTGGGTGAAGTCAGTGCTTTCGCCGCCGATCCCTCCATGCCGCTCCCGCCGCGAGATCAAAAACTGGGTTCCTCCGCTACCCGCTGCCCCTCCACCCGTGAAGACCTTCAAGGAGGAGACGGACCGGGAGTTCGGCAACTTTGTAAGCAAGATTGAGAAACGCAGACAGAGACATAATTAGTAGATTTCACAAGTCACATATTAGTACTATATTCGAATAGGTGTGTAGAGGTGTAGAATAAATCTCTTTTTTGAATGCGAAAAAAGGATAGGGTTTATGAATGATTTTTCTAAAATACATATTTCCTCGATTTTAAATACGACTTATGCATGCTTCGAGTTTCAATTAAATCACAGATCTACTTTTCAAATTGCTTCTTTCAATAATTATCATGCTGTTTTCCTGCTTGTTCCACCACTCGTGCACTTTGCTTTTACCGTTTTCCTTTTTAAATAAAACTTTGCTTCTGTGTGGTTTGCGTTTTCGATTTAACAAGCATGAGTTTTAGCAACACCCGTCCCGAATCACATCAAGTAAAATTTTCTGGATCACGTTCTTCAAACACTCTCTGTACAAGTCTTTGGATTTAGCGATTTTAATCTCAATCAAAGATTCACCTTTCTTCGCATCACGCACTGGGACCCGATTTCGACAACAAAGCTGGAAACTATCAAGAACAGCAAACATTTAAGATTCACCAGGCTGGGTTACAGAGATGGATACCTGCACTCTTCGCGATGCGTATTGTAGTAAACGAATGAGAAAATTCTAAAACTTTTTTATTCACTCGCTACTAATTCACTTCATTATCGCTTTTCGAAAGTTTCATCACTTCGCTTGAAAGGCTGCTTGAATCATTCAAGATTTATCTAAAAGTTAGATTGGTCTGGCTGATCTCTTTCTTGTTCTGTGCTAGAAGCAGACTTCAATGCTGCGGGAGCACTAAGGAGTAGACCCCTCTTTGAAAGCACTAAGTAAAAGACCTTTCTTTTTTTTTTAGATATAAGAAGCGAATGTCCCGATAAGATCTTTATTTTCTCATTCAGCTAAAAATCTTCATTTGAGCAGATAATGTATGTATATTTAACGGTCAATAGTGTTTTAGCTTACGAACAACAAACATTATAATCAAGTTCGAACGTTATAATTGAACCAGCGTCTGGAGATAAATTATTGATTCCGTAAGTCAAGTCATAGTCTCAAAAATGGTTATTTCAGTTCATCAGCGAGCGGGGACCGGAAGATGGAAACTCCATCAACAACGTAATCATAGCTCCTGGCCTTTTAAGCTTTTCAAATATCAATTTTTCAACAACAAAAACATTATATTGAAGATTTGAAAGAAAAATTTGTTGAGTTTAGACTTGATAGTCGTAAGTATGAAGAGCTGGAAAATCCAACTTCAAAATCCTTCAACTCGCGTCTATATGAAAAAACAACAAAGCTGACCGAGAGATAACGATTTCGATTAGTGTGTTCTTCTTCCAGCACAATAGGCTTCAGAAAAGAGAAAAGAGAGACAAATTGACCACCATCATTCCAATGCCCGGCATGACTGTGCAACATGCACACGGAGGTCAGTCTTTTCGAAAGAGTTGGACATAATTGAGTTCTCATAATAAAATCTCCATGGTTTAGTTTCCAATAGTCATAGTTGTCGAGTATTGAGTGAGTCATATTTGCCAAAGACGACTCTTATTGTTCTCTTATGAGAAAAATCCCTCTTTCTCGTTAAATAGGCAGCTAGCTTGAGCTGTATGGGAAAATAACACATTAAAAAATGTGTTATGGTAAAAAAAATCATTAGCTTCGATTAAAAAATGAACAACTATAGTAAATTCTATAATAAAAAATACCGAGAAAAAAATGCTCAAATGTTTATCCCAAGAAGGTTTAACGTTGCAAAAGAATCATCATGTCGGAACCGTGATAGTATTGTTCTGTATGGACTGAACTAACCCTTTATCTCTGTTACACTGATTTACAGTAATCACAGCCACTGGACAAACTGAGATGCATATGTACGTTACAGAGGTTAATTTTTGTATGTTAAATGTTTTTTCAAAATGAAATATGTATCTTTAAAAAACCAACGAAATTTACAAGTTTACAGGCTGATTTCTTCTAGTTGTAAGTCTATGGAATCGCAGAGTGAGGTGTTGTTGCACGAGTCCTGTGTTTTTCATCTGAAATTGAGCATCTGTCAAGTACCTTCATGAATTGAACTCAGTCGTCCTATGTTTAAAAAAGACCCTCGCGTTGTTTGAGACTTCCGTGGGTCTCGTTTAGTTGTATTTTTCTTTAAGGACACCTATTCATACCGAACACTATGTACTTAACGGTTAAGCTGTGCGTTTGGGACAGTTTAATAAATAACAGCCCTGTTTCTACGCGACGCATAGTCGGAACATTACAGTTAAGTTAGAACAATTGTGCGTCCTACGGTGAAGTAACCGTAAATTCCTACCTTCGCCTATTCTGTTTGTTCGGGGTGTGTATATGGAATTTCGTGTTTACCCGAGAGTGTTCGTATGTGTGATGCTGTGCCAACGTTTTTGGTAAGGCAGAAAAGGTTCTTGATCATGAAAGAAATATACAAGGCCTCCCAACAGTTCCTGCCGATTGCTGGAACTTCCTGTTTTTTTTTAAATGTATGGTGATACGCCTCGTATACGTATGGCCGAATTCCTCAGGTATCCGTCGAGACGAAATTTTTTTTGGTAATCCCCATTGTATCGTTCATTGCTGTGAAATCTTCCTCTCTTATCCGTTCCCTGTTTAAAAAGGCGCATTCTCAGATTTGGCGGGCGGGCGACTACTCCTTCGGCGCCTGCTTCGACCTCCTTCGCCTTCAACTTCCAACAACAACAAGAGCAGCAGCGGCAACTCGAGCAGGTTCTCACAAACAAAATTTTGTTCTCCATTCAATTTCGAGGTCGAGTTTGAAAGCTTTATCACTCCCTTGGGACATGAATCGCTGTCGTTCAAACGATTTCAGTTGACAAAAAACTCTAGTTTAGGTTGAGTTCAAAAACTCTAGTTAAACGTTAAGGCCTCAAGGTTTCCTAATCCTCTATTCTGGGTGATGGAAAGAAAAGCTATAAAAGGACGCATGTACAAACCAATCTTTTGTAAAATTGATTAAGAAAACTGCACTTTTTTAAACGAAAAACTTTCCTTCGAATACATATGATATTCTTCGCGCCTGATTGCAATAGTTTTTTTTAAATAAAAAAAACCTCTCAAACAAAAACTACTGTTAATACGTGCATATGACCCAAAGAATTCGGAAAATTCTCGCTGCGGCGGAATTAAGAAATGTTACAAAAAGTTAGTGGTAAAAGGTTCAAAGGATATAGCTGGTAGTAGATTGCTCAAGACTTTAAATCGATAAGTGCTTACCCCACATAAACGTTCGTTGTTGTATAGCATTGAGCGCTTGTAAGTCAGTTTCATAGTGAAACGTAAATTTTCCGCGTGGTCACTTAAAGAAAAAAAGACTATCAAATCGTTTCTTGGTCACTTGAAAGTGGTTAGTTAAATGATACAATCGTTTGACGCAGGAGAGGCAGCGTTCGCTTGAAAGAGCTCGTCAAATGGAGCGAGAAAGACTAGAGCGAGAGCGGCTGAGACAGGTTCGGCACGAGTGAGATTCCGATAAATCGACCGACATCCGAAATTGCTTAAAAACAGAAATACTTCCTTAACACTTTGTTTACAATACACTCTACCTTAATTGGCTCCAGCTTCTGGCAATTAAAAAAAACTGACGAAAATGCGTTAAGTACGACAAGCCTGGTTTGGATAGTTATACCTTTTAAAAAGTCCCAACATAGTTTTACTTCTTATGGTCTGAATCTTTAAAATATAAAAAGTCATACGTATTGAGTCAAGTCCAGTTTTTACTAATTCGTTTGTCCACTGTACATTTAAATGCGTCAAATCCAAAATGTTATGTGTATTTGTTAAAAATATTAAATCTACACCTCTCGGTGCTTGAACCCTTCACTGGGAAAGTAGGATGTAGTTGAAAGTGTCTTTCAGCCTCAGAGAACATTACCACCGGCACCCTTGATCCCGCAACCTATAGCGTCATCCTTGCGCTCGAACCCGCAGCCTTCAGAATCCTCTGTGTCTTCGACTTCGCAGGCGGCGTCTCCGCGGCCTTCGACAAATGCTGTGTTCCGCCCTCCCTCAACAGTTACTCCCTTCCACTCGACAGTACAGTTCTCATCAACATCCCCCACTTCTTTAACGACTACTTTCTCGCGACAGCAAGTGTTGAACAACAAGGCGCGGTCACAATCGACCCATTTAAAGCGCCTACGGACGAGCATAGGTCGAAAGACTACATCTCCGAGGGAAGTCAGACCGAGAACGAGGAAACAGGTTTCAAACTGGAATGCTTCTGTCGGACATTTGCATGAGCTTTCACACCACCATAACTGCTCAGAGCCTTCCTGAAACTCTCAAAAAGGCGCAAATCTTCCGGCAGTTCTGGTTGTCCCCCAGCTGCAAACTTCCTTGCTGCTGACTACTTTTACAGCTTTTTGGCCAATCGGTTCAGATTTACGTCGCTCTTCGACACTGAAACCATTCATCGCTTAGCCAGATCTGCTCGGTAACTCCCCAGATCTTGTGTTCAGAACTCAAAAAATCAGAAGAAAGCTGTAATTAAATAGAGGGACCAATGGTTTAACGCTTATGGAGCCATTTTGAAAGTTGAGCAAAATCTAACGGTGCTTGGCTAACGCTGACATGCATGTAATTCACGCGCTCGCACAACAGGACGGAGTAAGCGAAACGGCTGGGTTTGATCCTTGGCCATGAACTAGTCTTTGTCCGTTTTGTGAGAAAATATGTGGTCTATTAAAGCGCTCTCTTCCTGACAACATTAGGCAGCTAAGCTCAACTTGCTTACGCAATGCTTACTGACTGCATGTCAAAATACTGTCGCTCCGAAAATAAAGCTAATGGAAAACCTTTCAGAATGCTCGACCAAGCAATGCAGCAGCAAGAATCGGCCCGCCGAACACTGGTTTGTTTCAAGTATTCAAATAGGGCATAACCGAAAGATGTTGTTGTCTCGCTTTTGGCCCTTGAGCCAAAAATAGTTAAAGGAAAACTATTTGGCTGATTTACTGCTCGTATTTCTCTAGAATTTGTTAAACTTCTTCAACTTTTCGGATAATTTTATCAGTGGAGTTATAAAAAAATATTCATCTCAATTTTTTTACTGCACTGAATTCGCTTGGGTTCAGCATTCCTTCGGTCCCGAATCTCACCCTCTGTCCTTCTCCTTTATATCTCCCTTTAATTGCTCGGTTGCCCTCTTTCGCCATCTCGTCTTTTGCTAATCACCCTCATTTTCAAGTCTCTTTCGCAATTTTTTTTCTCTGGCATGTTTCAGTAATTCAGATCTTCCGCTTAGATAATCAAGTTTAAGTCATTGCGAGTAAACTAAAATAAACACCGAATAGTAAGAAGACACTCTGCTGGCTAAGTCAGTGATTTTAAAACCTTTTACAGTATTTCATGCATACCTTCGTTTATATGTAATTTGCTTTTGTCTTGAATACCTACATGCTTGGAATAAAAGAATGAATGAATTTGAAAGTTTGAAAACAAATTTTTGAGCGAAAGTTTTGAAGACTTCATTTTCCGATTTGTATTTTTCTCCGGTAGCTCCTCCAGGTTAGCAAAGCTACTCGGTTCGATTTCGTCCCGTTCAATGGCTTGTTCGATTATGTTTCGACTTAAACAGGCATCTCTGCCCTTAAAACACGTACCAGAGAATTTTTACTACAGGCTTTTTTATTGAGGAGTCTGCTCCGACCTCGATCCCCCGAGCCGCTGCGTGCCCTGGGCACAGTACTGCCAAGCGAGTACCTACATGCATCAGTATTGCAAGAAGACTTGCAACTTCTGCTGAATACTTCCTATTCCCATCTATCTCACTGTTTCTCCGGACTATTTGCCTTTTTTATTTCTCCGCTTCACTGATTTGATTGTTAGTCTGAAAGTATGAGAGGCCATTTAACCTTATTACCGCTGTGTTCAGTAGAGCTTAGAATCTTATGTGATCAAGTCAAATCATATCGTGGAAATATACTGAATATACGGGACACTGCGATTTATATAGCAGAACAAGGGAACCCTTATGCCTGAATCAAGCCCCTTATTAACCATTTCATCCGCTTTTAGCAATCACCCACTTTTGCCCATCACTGTGATAGGCTCCAATTCGAAGTCTCAAAGAAAGTTTAAAAAACATTCATTACTAGAGACTTCATTCCTAATTAACCTCTTAGTTGTACTTCTCTAAGGTAATATCCAATCGATAGAGAGAGAGAGCTGCTTATCCTCACCTCAGGTTATGAATAAACAATGTTTTTGATGATTTTTTCTGTTTTGCCAAGCAGCCATCAAAAAAGTTGATTGTATTATCTCTTCCTACCAGTCAAAATAGAGGCTCACACATAAAAGCGTCATGCTAATCCTTCAAATTTTACAAATATTATTCACCAAATGTTCATTACACAAGAACAACAATAGAATTGCCTTCTATGAATCGTATCAACAAAAAAAAAATATTAAGCCTGCTTAGAATTAAGATGACCTGCTATTACACATAAATCCCTGCTTCTCGCAAGTATTCAACTAAATTTCGCAACTTGAGTAAGGAAAAACCTAGGAAAGAATGGCCGTATTTCTCCTTTCGACAATACTATACGTGAATTGTTCACCTACAAAGACCTAGTTTCTAAACACTATTGACTAGACTATCAGAGCTTGAACCACCGGGTATTCGCGCAAAACACTCGGCTCCTAAATTTTTTCTAGAAACAACAAATTTAAGCTTGATCAGCATACAATTGTCCTGCCAGGTCAAGTAAACGGTAGCAGCATACTGTAGTTCTGCTTGGTAAAATGCTGCCTCATAGGAGCATCGTATTTGGTGATTCCAAGAACTGCTTGAAATGCTTCAGCCATTGTGCTCCGACCGCTCCGTCGACGGTACGATGATCACAAGACAGTGTTACCTTCATGACTGAACTGCTACGGTAACTGAAAAGCCAAAGTATTGAGGTAAATCTACATTGAGAATCTTACGGTAACTATCACATTAGCTGAGAATAATGATTTTCAGGACAAATCTCCAAATTTTCAAACAAATCAGCGACGCAGCTGTGTATGTCGAGAAGTGCTATAAAACTTGTAATGAGAACGTAGTGAATTTTGCTAAAGAATAGGTGGTGACCAGCACTGTTTTAGTATTTCGAAACAACAACAGTTCTTTTAGCTGGGGAGTCTAGAATTATGATAAACTCTTACTTTTTTGCATTTTACTTCTGGTTCACTACTCATTTTTTCCAGACTATACCCTCGTAGAGCGCGCGTTTTTTTAAATTATATTATTAGAAAAGAAATGGAAGTGTATCTTGCTGAACTATGTATCGGATGAATGCGCTAACCCGTTGTCTCCATCAGAAACGAGTTTCTGCTCAGTTCCTCCTATCGCCAGAATACACGACTGAGGCGGGTTTATGATGGCCGTGAAGTGAGAAACCGACCCGAACATTCCCAGATTGGAGACCGTGAATGTGCCTCCCTGACATCCCAAAAATTAATATTTTGTGCAAATATGGATAAAAAATGCACCTGAATTGCACACTGTAATGCACGCTAGGCCATTTCTTAGCCACCACGACAATACTGTGAAGATAAAAACTACTCAAAATGATGGAACGTAGGAACAATACAATTTAATTCAGCGCTCGCAATGTGAGAGAAAAATAATGAAAGTAAGCGATAGAAGAAAATAATTATATACAGTTTTTTATTATGATTTTTAGCACATAGATTCCACCCAGACAGCGGGTAAATGAGTTGCTTTGATCACGCTTCTTTGTGCTTACCGTACTCTTCAAAGCACCCCAACCCTTCCCCTTTCGGACCAAGACCATTTCGCAGCATACCTGGAACTCATGTGGCTGAAGCTTGCCGGCTCTCGCTCTAGTCGCCAATTCTGTTACTTCCGCACTTATCGTGGCGAGACCCTGTGAAAAGACAGAAACTCTTCTTCGAATCGAATTCAACTTGACTTGTTCTGAATCACACGTAGATTTGGATTGAAGAAGAGCCATCATATTTCAGAGTGATCTATTCTAAAAAGTTCCCTTGAAGTTCAATTTCACCTAAAGTTTTAGATCGATTCAATTCAAATTCAAAAGTTTATTGCATGAAATTCAAGTGTAGACCTCTCCTCTCAATTGTTTATTTATATCACCGATTTTTCATCAATTAGTTTAAATTCCACCGATTTCTTGATCCATTTGGAAATGAAGAAGGTAGGAATCGATGCTTGAATTCAAATTTCTTCTGGCAGCCCTTTGTATATAATTTATAGGTAAACTGCCAACTGCCAAAAAAAAAATTATAGGGCGACCGACCCACCGACAGACATCTCCCTTACTGACCTCAAAAATCCTCACTGATATCGCATAAAAAACTTTGTCGAAGTTTTCAAGGTAAAATTGAAAGAAAAAAATTCTTAATGTTACTGAATGATAGGTTTTTATTGTCATAACTCAGCCCGAACAGGTTTCGTTAAGTTAAGTTAAAACAATTATCGTTTGAACTTTTTTTAAGAGGTGCAAGTTTCCCTTTTGTAAGCTATAGTTCTGACATAAACCCATCTTCCACAGACCTCTGTGTTACTTTTCAACAACAACAAATAATGCGTAAACATGAAAGACCGAAAGTTAAAGTTCGTCGAAACCGGAGTTAGTATGTGTTAGAAGGAAGTTGTTTGGTTGAAAGATAAGTGACTTCACCTAGGAAACTGTTCTCAGAAAGGAAACAGAGATCCACAGGATTCCGAAACAGGGCCCGCCAACAGACACTACGTTTTTACCATATAATTTCTGCTTCGGGCAAAAAACCAAAAAAATATGAACCTTAGCATGTGCGTTGAAGATGATGGGGGTGATGAGTCCAGCGGGGGTGCTCACCGCTACACTCACGTCCACTCCCTCGTTCTGTCGAATGAAGGTGTCCATCCAAAAAGAGTTCGCCTCCGGCACCCGCAGGCACGCCAAGGCCGACGCCTTCAACCAATTCACATCAACAAAGTTTTAATGGTGAAGTCCTACCGTAAACTGGCGGCCATTTGAGCCAAGCTTCGACAGGTTACTGCTTCCTGTTAAAAAGTAGACCCTAACAAAGCCCTCTAATTTGGCGATTGAACTAGTTCGTTTCACTCCCAGGGATAATATAGTGACATGTCACTTTTATGCGGCGGATACGTACATGCATAGGTAAAATGTCTTGATTTGTCGAAAGGTCGCCTAGAGGTCCAAAAAATTTTTTTTGTATATTTTTTAATGAACGAAACCAACGACTATCGCCGAGAGGAAAACACATAGAAGAGTAAAATTGAACATGTGAAAAGAAACATATGAAAAGAAAGGAGAGAAGAAATGAATGGGAGTAACAATAAAAAAGAGTCGGTATTTATAACGTTTCTGTTAGACTTTTTGAAGTAAAACACAGGGCCTCTGTTTTCAAAATCATAAGGGGGGACCCTTATGTGAAAAAAAAGATAAGAGGGACCCTTACGTGAAAAAAAAGAAAAAAAATTCCCCCCCAAGGGGGGACCCTTAAGTGAATTTTTTTTCGGCGGGTCTCTGTTTGAAAAATCGTAAGGAAGGGACCCTTTATGAAAAAAAAATTTTCCTGTCCCTTTTTCTTTCATACTAAAAAACCCCTGTGTGTCACTTGTTTTCTTCAAAAAGTCGTTGCTTCTTAAAATAGACCTATTTCTTGATGAAAAATATTACGGCTCAAAAGTGCTATTTCTTTGGAAACAACTAAACTATGAGATAAAATCCAGACCCTGCTACAGTGAGTTTGAAGCTCGTATGCACGTCCGCGCGATTGACTTTTTTGGCATGACAAAATAAAAAATTCCGAAAAAGTTTTTTTGATTTCTTTTGCTGAAGTCATTTCAACTTGTTACGTGCGCGCAAAGATTCGTTAGATTTTCGCACCATCGGACTACACTATCAAGTAACAAAAAAAATTTTGCGTTTGTTAAAGTGGAAAAACAAGTTCGCGCAGGGTTCATACCACTTTTTTAACACTGACATGAGTGTGACCTCTCGTAATTACATACAGTATGATGATAAAGAAGACACACTCTATACTTTTCTGTGTGATACAAGCCTTTCTACTGTGATTCTTTGATGCTTCTCCGTTTTGTGAGATTTTCTTGTTTTTCTTCTGATGCTTCTCTGAACCTTCCGTTTTGTAAGATTTTCTTCTCCTTTTGATATTCGGTTCTTCTTTTGATATTTTTTTCTGGGGTTGAATCGCGGAAACGTACATAAACCCATTTGACACGACGTATAATATCCCTGTTCGCTTCTCACACATCCTCTGCACGGTTCTCTGTGTGAATCTGTCCGAGATGGGGTCAAACTTAGTACCATCCCTCCAACACTCAGCGCACACTACTAATATGGTACAGAACGACTCGATTGAAACATGAAAACAATTTCTACACTACAGATCATTATTTCAAATTAAGTATATGGAATATTTTGATTGAGAAAATGAGCTACAGGGTGGTTCATAAATAGTGTTACAAATGTTTGAGAACATTTCCTGAGGAAGTGACCGCACGTAGCGGTCACTTTTCTTGTTTTTTCCGATTCCCCGTAATTTTTTATACGTGTCAAGTGAGTTTCGATTGAATCCATCGATGTTTAGGGTAATGACAGCGTCGAATCGCTTGCGAACTGCGATCATTCGCCTACACACTCTTGGCCACGCCCCTGCTCGCATTGCTGAAACGCTTCGCCTGCCTCACATGACAGTGTATCGAGCGATCAAACGATTCGAGGAGCTTGGCACATCTTTGGACCGTCCAAGGCGAGGTCGTCCTCGCACTGCTCGCACGACACAACTCATCGAAACCGTTCGGAGTCGGATCAACCGAAATGCACGACGAAGCATCAGACAGATGGCGCAGCAGCTCCCGATGAGCCGATTTTCATTGGGACGAATAGTCACGGAGGAGCTGGGACTCAGGTCGTATCGTACACGGAAGGCCGCTTTTCTGTCGGCTCGCAACAAGTCGGAAAGAGTCAAAAGATGTCGCGACCTTCTTCGTCGTACGCAACAAGGCGAACATTTCAATATGGTGTTCTCTGACGAAAAGCTGTTCACCGTGGAAGAAGTCCACAACTCCCAAAACGTCAGAGTGCTTGCGAAGGACGCAGAGCAAGCCGATAGCAAGGGTAGAACGGTCCAACGCAGTGCACATCCAACTCAAGTCATGGTCTGGGCGGGGATCTGCGCAACAGGAAAAACACCGCTTGTTTTCGTCGAGAAAGGCGTCAAGATCGACACGGAATACTATCTGAAACATGTTCTGCAAGACGTGCTCCATCCATGGTCTCAATCGCATTCCAATCAGAGGACATGGACCTTTCAACAAGACTCAGCACCAGCCCACAAAGCTAAAAAGGTTCAAACGTGGTGCAAGGAAAATTTTCCCGGCTTCATCACAACAGCAGAATGGCCGGCCTCATCACCCGACCTGAACCCGCTCGATTATTCCGTTTGGGCCTACTTGGAGTCCAAGGTAAACTCTCGCTCCCACCCAAATATTGATTCCCTGAAGAATGCCCTTCAGGCAGAATGGGACAACATCGGAGTCGAATACCTTCGTACAGTGGTGGAGGCGTTCCCAAAGAGACTTCGAGCTGTAGTTTGGTCAAAAGGAGATCGTTTGAGCTGAACTTTTGCGTGAATGTTGACATTTATATTGTTGATAAAATATGTTAATTTGAGATGATTTTCTCTGTTTTGAAAAAAGGTATAACAATTCCAATTTGTAACACTATTCATGGACCACCCTGTATAGAGAAAAAGAACCTTAATGATGAAGTCATTGATGGAGATCTTAGTTGGCCCTTCTTTGCCGGCTGTTCCCTTCGACAGAAGATCATTTAATCGCGCTCGCACTCTGGAATCGAAAATTTTTGCAGCAGAGAATATAAATTAATTATATGGAAGAATTCAGTTATCGGTTAAAAAGTTTTTCTTATGAAAGCTCTTCTTAAAACTCCAACACGGATCAATTTATCGATCTAAACGCCAAAAAAAAACTGGGTTTCATTGTAGCTTCATATTTGGAAAGGCTGAGATCGGAGAAAAACTTGGAACAAGAAGTAAAGATATACAAAAGTGAATAGTGTTACATTGACTTCAGTGTGTTTCTCTAACCCACAGTGCGTGTCTATGCGCAAGTCTATGCGCTGTGTAAGAAAGCTAGTGATACAAAAGCTCTGATCGTCTGCATCCTCTCATTCACATCACACACTCTCTCTGTCGGTCTCGGTCTCTGTCCCCTCATCATTGGTCATCTTGATATACCCATTCTTTCAGCGGGTGGGGAGAAACAGCCTGAATGACTTACTCCAACAACTTGTCCATCGTGATCTCCGACGTCAAATAGTAGTGCGGAATCGTGCTTTTACTCTCCGTCAAGCGCTTTGCTATGGTTCTGGGCAAATTTCGTTGATTATCGATTATTACTTTATGATCTGCCATTTTCAGACTTGAATGTTAATTGAATTAAATCTCGACAGATAATTAGCTCTTAATCGAGAAGAAATTGTATATATTAAGATCGACCGTAAAGCACACGAGATGAGAGCTTTTTCATCACTAAACTACTTCTCAGAATAATATGTTAAAACGTAAGTAAAATTTGTGGCAATATCGTTTTGAGCTGATTATATTTGTTTTTATTGTGAAACATTTCTAATCACAATTAGGATTGGACAAAAACTTGACCAACTAAAATTTTTCAACTCAAAACCATTTATTGATTAATCTTCAAATGCTAATTTACATAGTTTAAAGGCAGTGACGCCTGGATAAGATGACAAATGATTGAACTATCGCACAGAAAAAAGCTAGTCCACCGGGCGGGACCGAACCCAGACCATCTCGACTCAAACCGGGAGCGCGTATTACCATTACACCACGTGGACACATTGCTATTCCGTGCGATAGTGTTATATTAAAGGCTCATATGCCTTGTTCTCTTAGTCACGCATGCTTATCTCTCTCTCACGCACATCTTCAAATGCTAAGTTACAACTGAGTACGATCCCGCCCGGTGGACTAGCTTTTTCCTGAGCAATAGTTCAATCATTTTTCAATTAATTGATTGATAATAGAACTTTTCTTTTTTCAAAGCAGGAAACAAACCTCCGCATATTGGTGATTTGAACATCTGTGTAACCAGATCCTCCCACAGTAGAAACTAAAAATTGAAATTTTTTTATAGGTCACTAAGAGATAAACGAATTCATTACCTGATTATTCTACTGATACTTTATAACGGCGAGTCTCTTGCCTTTCTACGGCTGGAAAAGGCTAGAGTCCTCTACTCCCAAACAAACCGATGATGAAGTGGGTCGACCACATATACGGAAGCCTACTGCATGGACACGTTGCTACAACGATTTCCACCTCCAAAAAGTGCAGCCTGAAAGTCTCAGGACTGCAAAGCACATTAACAAACTTGTTCGGAAGCATCTCGCTCAGGAAAATCTATCTTCGATGCAGGCTAAATACCGGTAACAAAACAAAAACTACAAAACGAAATCATCTCATCATAGAAGAAGTGCTCGGGCAGGACTCACCGGGTGATGATGCCTTCGCGGCTGTGGCGGTAGCCAAATCTGCCGCCAGAATCCTTCCACCAGGACCCGATCCTCCCACGCTCTTGAAAACTGATATTTTTTTCCAAAACAGAAATGCATTTCCGAAAGAACAATATTCAGTTTTGTGCTCTGGACACTAAAATTCGTGCATAAACCTTTTTATTGTTCTTTGGACTATGTAAAATAGAATATTATTTGATTTTTTTCTCGAAACGTTTTTATTCAATCACTCAAAAGGAACTCTCCGCATTCACTAGGATGGGCGCTATACCATTACTTTTTATCGCTAATCCACACTATATAACGATCCTAATCATGACTCTCTAAAATGTTATTTCTTCTCGAGATAAGTTTTTCATCAACCATTTACTTGGGATAAATGCTATCAGATGCACAAAGTCCAATTTTGATTTTCTACCATCTCTTGATCAATTATGTTAGTTATGGCTAGGGTCAATCAACGTTTCTCTGACCCGCACTGCTAATAAAGTCCATGCGCGGATCATTGCGCTGCCTAAAAAAGGTCGTTGTTAAGAATTCTATGTTCGTATGCGTTCTATGTATATTATTTACACACGCCCTCAGTCTCTCTGCTGATTTTCCACAGGGGATAAATGGTTACCAGACCAGCTATGTTGGCGTATACATGTTCGCGCCGAGACTGATCTACATTCTCTTCTCCTTCCGTTCTGTTTCACTTTTTCTTTATTTCTCTTTTTGCCTTTCCCCATTCCCTTTTCCACTCGCTCGGCACTTACAAACCTGCCTTAGACCGGTCTCATTTAACGCTTGATTGTCCTTTACCTCACAAATCTTTCTGATATTGACGCTTTTTTGGCGAGTCGTGAAAAACACCCGTTGATGAGTCATCACTGATGACTATAAACAAGTCTCGAAACACACTGGCAACAGTGGCCATTCGTGACTCTACAGCCTTAAGAGCCTGTCACGGATGGAGCCGGATCATCCAGTCCAGAATCGAGCGCGACCTCAGGTGGCGGATAGAGGGACGCCTCCCTACGAAGTATTCGTGATGGGAGGTAGCGGGAGAAATCCCGCCGCGGACCAAAACTGGGTAGTATAGCTCGTCAAAGGAGGGCGATGCCGGACCGGCCTGGGCATGCCACCGGACAAAACATCAGCCGATACTCCGCTATACTTTTCAATGGCGAGTCGAGGCGCCAGTAAAATAACCTCTTGCCCTTCTCCGGTTAACGAATGGGTCTCGCCAAGAGGATCGCCGACTGCGGTGCGAGTGTAGGCGGAGAAAATCTCTCCGGACTCAAAAGGATCCTCACCACCAACCTATCCCAAAAGGACTCCCCTCGACAGGACCTATGGGCAAGACAACAACAACAACAACAACTATAAACAAGTAACCCTAATACCATTGAGCTGACAAACAAGGATTTTCTGAACGGACAGCTAGATCGATTCCTTGTTCGGCTGCAAGCTTTTTGGCAAAAGGGGTCGCAGCCACTCTTCCACTTGAGGGCGCAGGGGCCACGGCTGCGGCTGGCTGCAGAAATACAACTCTCAAAGCTGACAGCGGTTCAATACAAACCGAGAATTCTTCCAAGGGTTCAAATCTCGTGTTCATAAACTTTATAGACATTGAAAAAATGATATCCATTCTAAGAAAAAACAAAGTTTTCATGTTTTGTCTCGAACTCATACTTCCTCTTGTTTTTTTTCTCTTCAAAACCAAGAATATATTCATTTTGCCACCAGAGTTTCTGGTAAGAAAAAAAAATGTAATTCCGGCATCTTTGTCTCATCTTCGAACGCCCTAAAAACCATGAATCAAATTTTTGTTCCATAGGTTACCCAAATTTGTCAAAAAAGTTTTCGTGGGCGAGGGGCCGAGCATTAAAAAGGTTTTTTCATATGAAATTGATTCCTTATTATAGTTTTAAAGATTTAAATTTCAAGGTAATTAATGGAAAAAATTCAGTTTTTAGTGAAGCGTTATTGGAAGGAATTTCTTTAGCAAGTTTTTGACCGTTTTTTTCTATTTAAATTGGATTTAATGACAAATGAACTGGATTTTTTTAACATTTGGGGCAAGGGGCCGGGGGGTTTTTCGTACCCTTTGGTGACCTATGTTTTGTTCGCAATAAACTAATTAAGCTGTCCGTTTGATGTAATGCAATATAACCATCTTAATCCAATATTCAAGGTCTGACTTCAATGTGGCTTCTTTATACTGTAAATTTGACATATTATTTCAATGTCCCTTCTAAAAAAATCTGTTTGTTCTATATTTTCATCATCAAAATTAAGAACCAATATTCTGTGTCTGAAAAAGAACCCACACTCTTCCAAATTTCACATGATAAGTCTTAGGAAGTATTGCCCTTTCCTCACACTCTCATCCGTTTCTCGCTGAATTTTCTTCTCCTACCTGCATCATTTTCTAATCGCTTAAAAATCTCGCTCTTTCTGAACTTGCACCTTCTCATTCTTTTAGACTGTGTTACTATCAGCAAGATTGAAGAGAATGTTCAACAAGTACAAGTTATCAACACTCAACAGCTTCCTCTTCTTCACTCGTCTCCTCCCATGATATCCTCAATAGGTTTAGTGATGCAATCGAACAAACACAAAAAGAGACCCGCCAGTGGCATTAAAAATTATATTTTGGCAGAAGAAAAACGGGCTCTGATGTATAAAATCAAGCAGATTCTGACGTACCGAATTTCGAAACAGAAGAACATCGATCAATTGTAGTGTTTGAGCTGCAGCTCAAGTGCTACAACGATGTCCGCCTACTCGCGGTGCAGCACGTCAGTCTCAGGACTGCAAAGGACATCACCAATCTTCTCCGGAAGCAGACCAGCTCCGAAGACACGAAGACACGCTCCCTCCGGAGCACACAATTCTTCCGTTTTTTGCAATGTGAGGCAGACTGACCCGGCCAGTCTGTCTCAATCTCTACTTCTACAAGCCGGAGACATCGAACGCAACCCAGGACCTCCCACCACCTGGCTCTGCTCTACTTGCCGAAAGACAGCGAACACGAACTGCATCCAGTGCTCTCTCTGCTCCGAATGGACACACATCAAAGCGAAGTGCAGCGGTATTCCATCGCTCAAGGACTACGTCCCTGCAACCTACCGATGCCCTCCATGTCAGACCCGCCAAGACACACCCTCGCCATCCGCAGACGCAGCTCTCGCTCCAGTCGCTCGAAACAGACGCAAAGGCAACAAGAACCTGAGACTGCTACAATACAATTGTAATGGGATAAATGGCAAGACAACAGAGATCCTCGACCTCCTAACTCGCCTGAAGATCGACATATTCCTAATACAAGAAACGAAGCTGACGGATCGCGCTAAAACTCCTTCATTCCCCGGATACTCCATTGCTAGAAAAGACCGCGGAACCGACACAGGTGGCGGCCTACTCACAGGCATCACCCATTCTTTAATCTACTCCGTCGTCCCGTCTACCACAGATCCTCACCTGGAATCACTGACTGTTCGCATCTCGGACAACAACGGCCTCTCTCTGGACATCACTAATGTCTACATTCCTCCGATGACCTCCTGCAACACAGGCTACCAACCGGATCTACCCCCCCTTCTACGCAACCGCGAGAATTCCATCATACTAGGCGACCTTAACGCCCACGACTCCAGCTGGTACTCTCACTCGACAGACAACAGAGGAAACGTCATCTCCAGTGCTATTGACGACTCGGAACACGCCACTCTCAACCGCGACATGCCCACACGAGTTCCCTCAAACGGTCGCCCTTCCTCGCCAGACATTTCCATCTGCTCTCAGGATCTCCTTCAAAAAGCGTCATGGAAAACTATCACTGAAGGCAGCTCCGATCATCTTCCGATAATCATCGAACTAGAAGGCAGCAATTTCAACCACACTCACAGAGACAGAGACCTTCAAAAATTACCGGAAAGCGGACTGGGAAGCGTTCCAGCAACACGTCGAAGAAAGCCTGTCCAAAAATCCTCTTCCCAATCTACCAGCCGTTCAAGCAGAACCTCTCTTCCGAAGAATACTTGTATCAGCTGCAGCAAAAACAATCCCACGCGGCCGGATCAAGAAGAGAGAAGTCGCCCTAACGACAGAGATACGAGAATGGATGCATCATCGCGACACACTCAGAGAATCGAATCCGACAAGCGACCTTTTGAACGATCTCAACACGAACATAAGGAGAGCTACCGACAAAAACAAACGGGATATCTGGCGCGCACTGATGGAGTCCTTCGATCCAAAGAAAGATGTCAACAAGCTCTGGAAGACCATCAAAATCCTCAACAAAAAAGGAAGACCACCGCCGAACTGCGCCATATCCTTCAGAAATGAGACGATCACGACCGCCTCCGATATCGCGAACCGCTTCAACAAAGCCTACACTTGTCCAGTCCAGTATATAACTTCAAAGGAAAACAGGAAGACTATGAAGAAAATACACCGCCTGTCCGCAGATGACTTCGAGGACTTCACTACCACAGACGTAGCAGCCGCCATCAGATCCACGAAGAAGTCCACCGCGCTTGGTCCAGATGGCATCGCTCCTATAATTCTCCATCATTTAGGTCCGAAAGGAATCAGCGCCCTGACTTCCCTGGTCAACAGCTCCCTACGCACAGGCAGGATCCCCATGATATGGAAATCGTCGATCATACTACCCCTCCTGAAAGCAGGCAAGCCAGCATCCGAAGGCTCCAGCTACCGTCCGATATCTCTACTCTCGCCCGTCGCCAAAGTGATTGAACGGCTATTACTCGACTCCCTACAGAGGCACATTCCCCCGGCAGACATCCAACATGGCTTCACGGCAAGACGCTCTACAACCTCGGCCCTCGTAACTCTCTCGAAGAGCATCGCAGACGGTTTTAACCAGAAACGTCCCGCTAGTCGAACGGTCCTCATGGCAATTGATATGTCCAAGGCATTCGAAAGTATCGACATCGTCAAGCTCATCGACCTCATTGAGACAACAACCGCGCCGAACTACATTAAAAAATGGCTCGCCTCTTACCTTAGAGGAAGAACAGGACGCACAAGCTTCCGCGACTCGGTATCAAGTTCCAGACTCTTCAGAAACGGAGTCCCACAAGGCAGCGCCCTCTCGCCCACGCTTTTCAACCTTTACCTCCGCGATCTTCCCACAGACGATGCCCACACGAACGTCATCTCGTATGCTGATGACATCACGATCTGGGCGTCAGATCCCGACATCAACGTCGCCTCCGAAAATCTACGCAGGGCCATCACGAAAATTGAAACCTTCCTCAAAGAACGGTCACTCATCATTTCCCCGACCAAGAGCCAGCTCATGCTTTTCACCCCGTTCAGTCGTGAATTCAAGTCTACTCTGGACATATCAATCTGCGGATCACCCGTCCCCACCGTCAACCAGGCCAAGCTACTCGGCGTCACGTACGACTCGATGTTCACATTCAGCCATCATGCCAAAGACATCGCGAGACGGATGTCGCAGCGCAATAACGTACTGAAAGCCTTAGCCGGAAGCACCTGGGGCAACCAAAAAGAAACCCTCCGTCTCACGTTCAAAGCCATCTCGCAAGCGATCTGCAACTACGCCGCACCCGCCTGGTCCACCTTCCTCTCGGACTCCGCTCACGCCAAAATCCAACGTTCTCAGAACTCCGGACTCCGCGTCGTGACAGGGAATCATCAAATGGCCGACACTGACCATATTCATCGCGAATCAAAGGTCATGCGCACCAAATCCCATCTGAACATGCTCGCCGCGCAGTACCTCGCGAGATCGTTGGACCCAGAACACATCCATCACGGCCTCCTCGACTGCCCGGCGCCCCCTCGCGCAATGAAGAACAACCTCGTGTTGAGCTGCAAGAAGACTGTCGAAGCCGCGAAACAGATGTCAAAGGATCCGAACAATGGGAAATCAGTCGCAAACACCGTACACTCGATGATGGTCTCGAACGAACTCCAATCGTTGAAGGGTGCCGTCATCCTGGGAGGCAGACCTCCGCCCCTTATCCAGGAAGAAGAGAAGGAGTTACCCCGCAAGACTAGATGCACGCTCAGCCAGCTCCGCTCGGGATTCAGCAGATTCATCAACAACTACCTCCACCGCATTGACGAATCCATCCCCGACGTGTGTCCCGATTGCTCTTCCGGACCTCACGACGTTGCGCATCTCTTCAACTGCCCATGCCACCCGACCGCGCTGTCTCCAATCGACCTCTGGACCAAGCCGCTGGATGTCGCAGCGTTCTTGAAGATATAAGAAAAAAAAAAGAAAAGAAGAAGAACAAGAAACGAAGTACACAGACGTTCTTCGAAGCCGGCTACATCCGGCAACAACAACAACAACAGCTGTAGCTCAACAAAGCATTTATGAATATGTTGAAAAATCACAAGAATGACCGCTCCTCGAGCAAAGGAGTCTTGGATTATGGAAAGTGAGCTATTGGCAAAGTGCAGAGGTGAAAGAGCTTCTCATTATTCTAAAATCCCCCACTGAAAGTACGGTTTTTCTCAAATTTTCAAGAATGCTGGTGGTGGATCTCTCTTACTTTGAGGGGCGGCGGTGGGGCGGCAGGAGTCGGAGCTGTTGCAGGAGTGGATGGAGGAGCTACTGCAGGAGTGGATGAGGGAGCTGCTGCAGGAGTCGGGGGAGCCGCTGGAGTCGCTGCAGCTACTTCTCCCGAGTCTACGAAGGAAGCAAATGCAGCCACGTCCTCCTCACTCTCTACTATTATGCATAGTAGCTGCAAAAAAGCTATTTAGACTAAGAGAGAAACTTCATTTGTGAACAAACACAAGTGAATGTGAACTATTCCTGACTAGGACTACTAGAGACCGTGAGAGAGATAGAGAGAGATAAAGCGAAAGAAAATAAAGAGAAAGAGCAGGAATGCGAACAGCGAGGGAGAGAGAGCGGAAAATACAGAGAAAACAGAGATAATACGGGAATTAAAGTGAATAAGAAGATAAAAAACTTCGAAAAGACGATGACATTAGAACATTTATGAAGACTTAAAGAACAGAAGAATGATAAAAACCTTCCCGATGGGAACATCCTTAGTGCCTTCTTGAATGAGAATCTTGGCCAGATAACCCTCTTCGGGTGTTTCGAATCCCATCGTCGCCTTGTCTGTCTCAATTTCACACAGCAGATCTCCCTCGCTCAGCTGGTCTCCTAAGAGTGTTTGAACTGGTCTGGGTTCGATCCCGCCCGGAGGACTACCTTTTTTCTGTGCGCTAGTTCAATCATTTGTCAACTTAACCAGGCGTCACTGCCTTTAAACTGTGTAACTTAGAATTTGAAGTGTTTGAACTCATTGAATCAGTCTCTCCCTTTCTCTGATTCGCTAGAAAATTTTTACTAAGACTCTTAAAAAAATAACTTTTAGTCAATTCGTTTTCACACTCCCCTGAGATGCAGGACAGACCTATCCTGGTAGAACCAGTGGCTGCCTGCTAGATCACTTCTGGTGTGAGTAGCAGCAGTGGGTAGAGTCAGATTCGTGCATGAGAACTACCATCATTTCTTAACCCCCTTGGTTCGGGTGGATCTGTCCGGGGTGGGAGCCGAACTCTTCGCACAATATTTGAACACAACACACTACCATTATGCCACGGCCGGACAAGTAATTACCAATATAATAATAATATTATTAATTATTATATTATTATGGTTATTTTGAAACGCGAAATGAAAGAACTCGAAGTAATTACTCTTTAGTTTAAAAAAGCATTTTGCAAGTTTTAAAAATAAAGACCCGGAATTAGGCGATCAGACTTTCACATGTTGTCCGTAATATCAACACTCAAAAAGAACCTTCTTTCTTTTGCCAAGCCACGACAGTGCCCAATTCCATAGTGGGTGAGAGTGCGGGCAAAGCTACCCGAATGTGCTTCGGCAGGTTACCTTCACAGAATACAAGTTACGTTTAGAAATTGTTGGTTATCAAATAACCGCAACGATGCTACAAATTTGAATTAGATACGGTATCGGTTTTTCTTGACTGTTGTTCGCGAACCTTCTTGACATTATACAATTTCGTCTGGTTTCTTTGTAGCCTTTTCAACTGAATAGTAATCGGATAAGCTATTTGTGAGCATACATGCCCCGCAGAGTGTTTCTCTGATCCACACTGCGGGTAAAAAAAATCTATGCGCTTTTCAAGAAACCCGAAAAACATTAAATCTATGCGCTTAAAAAAGTTGGGCGGGTGCTAAGGTACACCCTGATGCCCTGTCGGATATCATCGACCTTCTCTCCTCCTGATATTTCACTTCTCCTCTACCCCCCCTTTCAGTTAATTTTAGCCCTCCTCATCTCTTTTCTAACTTGCGTGGTACATTTCTTTAACCGCTAACATTCAACCTGGAGCCCTTTCCCGTTGTTTAGATTCTTTATTCGATTCGAAAGGGTTTCAAGCGGATTATTTTGCTGAAGGATTGCACCAATTACTTTTTCGCAGCCTTGTGAACTGAACTGACCTGAAGAGAAGAGTCGAACGCCTTTTATGAAACCAGTATGGTGAGATTCTCTCCCATTTTTTACGGGCGAACATACCGAAGAGAGACGAAATGATGTCGGTGAAGTTGTCACTGGTCTAATGTTACTGCAAAAAATTTCCTCTTTCTTCTCTCTGTCTTTGTTTCTTTGATGTTTTGCTTTTTTTCTGCTTTCTCTCTCTCACTTCCCTATTATAATTACTTTATTTTCCTTCTCTTTCACCATTTTCTTGCTTCTCGTATCTTCTCTTTTTTTGAAACTTCAAAACGATCACGGTGAAAACAATTGATAAGACGCTGGAATAAAAAAAAACTCTTCCGAAAAATGTATACATGTTCAGCTGGAAAGTTAGATTTCTATGCCAGAACACAAAATACTATATGAGAACTATGAAGATTCCACCTCGTGAATAAATTTTTTGAAACTGATATGATGATTGAAAGAAGCAAATTTAAATTCTCATCATTCGGTTAATAAATTTTTTAGGTTTCAAAAAAGCAAGTTTTCTAGCATTCAATGCCCGCTTAGGTTGTTTTCTACCACCCACAGAAGTAGCGCTTAATTTAAAAAAATTCGGCTCTTCTATACTTGAGCGGCGCACTTTTTCTTTGTTGGGAGCAGGGGTTTCATGGAGCCGCCCAATTTGGGTTTACATGTATCCGCCGCTCGAAGTTTGGACGAAAAAGAAGAGGGGATGAAGGAAAAGGGTAAGAAAAGAGAGGGAGTTTTTGTCAATAGTGCGTTTACACGTATCCGCCGACGGGACCGATCCGGTCACTATTTAACCGCTGGTTGGGAGGGGGGGGGGGGGGGGTACAAAAACTTTTCACTGATTTGCTTAGGACTTAGGTGAAGTCTCACTAAAAAGGGCCATATGGCTTACAAACAAGATCACATAGAAAAATCCCATACCATGTAACCTTTTTGCCAATTTGATTGAATGAACTTGTCAAAAAACGGAGATAATGGTGTATTAGCTACAGTAGTAGGTACACAATTCCTTCCATTCGTCATGGCTGAGAGCGGTCGACTCAATTTTCACTCTTATTCCTTTATTCATACCCGCGCAAGGGTGTGACAACACATGGGGTAAAAGAGGGAAGAGAAAAACAAGATAAGATGACACTGCGTAGCAATGTAAAAAAAGCTCATTTTATCGATCACTTAATCTTGGTTTGACTGGGTGATTAGAGAAATAGGGATTGGAGATGAATTGGGAAAATTTTCTTTGTCTTCTAGTTCCGTCTGTCTTGGGTAGTCGAGAACGGGCCGGCTTGTAGACTCTCGCTCCACACTTCAACACCAACCGGGATGGACCAAGTCCCAGGCCATTTCTGTCTCAGAATCATTCTGTATCAGAAGCTCTAAGTGGGAGGACACGCAAGGATCAGACATGTGGGATTGAGTTTGGTGATGCCGGGAGTCGGCGAGGCGGAAGACGAGGGCAGGGGTAGAGGGGCGAAACATTAGTAGACCACATCGTATAATATACCCGGAATTGCAATGTCTAATAACGACAATATATCTAATTTAGTTAATCGATTTTTCAAGACAAACAAACTGGGCGAGGTAGTAATGTGACTGGGTAATTTGATGTACCACATAGCTAATCTGTTCGCGAAAAAGTTGAATAGCTTAATACGCTTAGTACGTCGAATATGTATACATCCCCGTAGTAAAGCGCGGGCATCCCCGTATTAAAAAGCGCCCCCTTTTTCCCTCCCAAGTTAAATTGTGCAGAAAATACTAATTAAGAGATAACGAAAAAGTTCTGCAGAGAGAACTAGCGTCAGTTGTGGAAAAAAACGCTGTTTCAAATGAGAACGTCATACATTTGTTCTGATACTTTACAACTAACCAGGAAATTTTCAAAAAATCAAGTTTTTATTATTTCTTTGTCAATTTCTAGGTTAACCGCTCAGATGAGGAGTCACTTCAGAATTGTTCTACAAGTGCAGTTGAGCTATGCAAAACAGAGGTTTCACCTACCATGCTAATCACAGAAATAACTATCCTTACGTTTTGGTGAAATTAGCAGGTCTTACGTGAGAGTGGAAAGAGAAGCAGTACAAGGCTGCAGTCTAAGCCCGCTGCTGATTGTCCGCAGAGAAGAGGGAATTCCACGAGATGGCAGCTTCGACATTGTTACACCTTGGAAGCAATTCGATTATTCATGTTCAGACATAAACAAGGTCCCTTGAACGTTTTGAAGTTTGGCACTTCTTTCCTTTAGTCACCCCCCCCCCCCTCCCAGAGGTTCCATGGGTCATACTTCTGACTTATTTACATTTACAAAAAATTATTTTCTCACATTAAAAATATTTTTCAAATTAAAGAAATTTTTTACATTAAAAAACGCTTAGGCTTAGGAAAAAGTTTTCGCTAACAAGACCGTACGGCTTAGGCTAACGAGATCGTATCAAAAAATGCCACTCTCATCTGACCCAATTGAACCTCTTTCTGGTAGGGGGGGGGGTTGACTAAAGTGAAGAAGTTATTGAAGTTTTTGTTTTTTCGGGTTTTTTTCAACAAAAAAAACATAAAATCGATTTCTTCTCGTAATTGTCTACACTTGACTTCAAAGTAAGTAATAAAAAATTGGAAGCAGTTTTGCATCGGAGCATTATTGGAAGCGATTTCTTCGTTGTGTTTTCGACTGAATTTTTATTAAACTTGAATGCTGTGATAAATGGACTGCTACATACTTTATCGAACACCGTTAACACAATAATCTCCGCGCTGCAAACTGCAAAAAAAATTTAACCTCTGGGTGGGGAATGGGGGTTTTTTCGTACCCCTATGTGATCGAAAAACGGATTGAAGTTTCCATATTTGAAAAACTACAGTTTATCGACATGTGAATTTTCCTCATTTATTGAATGAACCAGAAGTGATAAATACTTGCGAAGATATTACAGACATACCCAGGAAATTCACTACTTGATCAACAAATATGTGGGTTTTCACACTCGAGAAATTTTTTTTCAAAGCTTTTAATATCTCATTTACAAGTCAGAACCATCGATTATGTCCTCATCTAAGCCTGAGCTTTTAAAAAAATTACACTTTTGTTCGATTGATTTGTGTGATTTCCAAGGCCAGCCAACGTTAAATCGTCAGGTTCCTAGTGAAATCTCAGAGATAGAACTCTACCCAATTTCGCAGAAGATCTTCAGCAACTGCAGTTTCGAGCGGGTAACTGCAAATAAGAACTTCTCTAACTTTTGAGAAGTTTATAATTACGATCATTCGAAAAGCTCGAAGGAAAAATAGGCTTCAGGGCTCTTATAAACTCATGGGCTTTACTGGACGTCAGACAGTGCAGAGTGACATTTTTTGTTGATACGGTCTCGTTAGCCTAAGCCGTAAGGCCTTGTTACCGTGAACTTTCACTAAGCCTAAGCGATTTTTAAAGTAAAAATAAATTTTAATGTAAAAATTTTTTTCACGAACCGGAGTCTCTGATGCTCAAAATGATCACCTATGAAGCAAAATTTTGGAAAAACCGTAGCGTTTAAAGCCAATTTTTGGTCTAGTAGTTCAATGTCTGCAAGACAAGACGCAGGTTATACCCATGAGGGAACAAGAACCGGCTTCAAAAACACCGAATGTTTGCCGATATTCTGGTTGTGATACTTAAAAGTATTTGAGATAAATTTAGTCTTCGTGGTAGAGTGAAAATAGCAGTAACATGGATACGACTTGAAGCAGAAAAGTCCGCAATGGTGGAGAATTGTGGTCCCGCTTATTTTTCGTTTTTTTTCAATCGAATAAAGTCTTAATTGGCTTCTTATGACCTACTGAGCAATAAAAACATGTGCGGAAAATTTTTTTTGTAAAACTTTTTTTTTCATTATTTAAAAAAAAAAGGATTTTATTCATGATTCAGGATTCAGGAAGAGACTTTATTCATGAAAACTTTCTCCCCCCCCCCTTTCTCCTTAGGGCCCCCCTTCCCCCTCCCCCCCTATGGCCCCTACCCCCCCTTGCTTAGGTAGGGCCCTCTTCCTCCTTTAGGCCCCCCCCCTCCCTTTCGTGCTTAGGTAAACCCCCCTCCCCCCTCCTCCCTTTCCTTTCCCCAAAATTTATAAAGATAAATTTTTCAAAAAGAAAAGAAAGAGAAAGAAAAAAGTAAGAAAAAAGAAAGAAAGAGAACAAGTAAGAAAAAAAAAGAGAAAAAGAAAGAAAGAGAACAAGACCGAATAATAAGTATGACCGAACGTGAACATCGCCAAAAACTGTATCAAAACTCCACTGTTCAACAAGATGATTCAACAAAAAAAAAAATCGTAAACGGTGCAGGAAAGTTTTTTGTCTTCAAATAATTGTTTCTCAATAACTGATAACCTCATGGACTTGAGAACCCCGTGAAATTTGATGGAAAACCTCCAAAAACGGCCGTTACAGAATTACACCATGCAAAAAAAAGCGTCTGCTAAGTCGATGTTTTCTCTCTGAACTGGTAAAAGAACCCTTCTGGACCTTTCGCGTCGTATGGCCTCGTTAGCTAAGCCGTACGGCCTCGTTAGCTAAGCCGTACGGCCTCGTTAGCTAAGCCGTACGGCCTCGTTAGCTAAGCCGTACGGCCTCGTTAGCTAAGCCGTACGGCCTCTTTATCGTAAACTTTTACTAAGCCTAAGCGTTTTTAATGTAAAATTTATGTTTTAAAAAAATAGCAACGCGTTTGTCCGGTGAACGGAAAAAGTGCCCAAAAAGTGCCCAAAAAAATTTAAGTGTGCACGGTGTAATTCTGTAACGGCCGTAGTGTATGGTGTACATTTGTATGGTGTACAGTGCCCATGGTGCCCACGGTGCCCATGGTGTAATTCTGTAACGGCCCCAAAAACCTAGTAACGGAAAAGTTTCAGAACATTCGATTTCGATAGATAGTCGGAATAATACTTGTAGTTGTGATTATCAAGATTTTAAGTATAGTAACTACCGAGCACCAACTGGCGATTTGCCAAATGAAATCATGGTAAACTGAATTTCCATGAAAGATTCAATTTGTTTTCGAAATAATCTTGTTGAGGGAAATGGACAAACTGCACATCATCATTTCACCGTATTCGATTCACATTCTTTTTTCTCACGTTTATTCTTTAGAATTCCCTTACGTTTTGTCCATAGTGTGCTGAATTCTTCATCAATTTTTCTTATTCGAGTATATAGAATCTTGAAATCCTTCTTCTTGTCAGTTCTAGTGTCTACGTTTCACTAAAGAGTTTTTAAATTTTAGAATTGTACTCAAAAGCGTAAAACGTAGATAAGAAACCTCGTTAAGAGCTAGAATCATCTAAAAATTTGGAGTAAATCTTCTTTCACCCTCGTATGCTTACCATAGAGAACATGCAATTAGTCAAAGGCCGACCTCTTAGATGCGCATTGTGTGTGTGATTTGTTCGGACTGAGAGAAGGACCAACTTCTTCTCAGCTCGACTCCTCACGCGCATGTTAGGCGGTGCGTTACGGTGCCTAGCGCGCTTGTCCTTAGCTGGCCCGTCCAGCGGCGCGGCTGCGTTCACTCCCTTGACGTCCATCTACGGGCGGCGTTTCCACCTCACCGCCACCGTTCTAGAGGCAGAGTCGGTTGCCAAACGGGTGGAAGATAGGGAGTTCAATCGTCTGAGGGTGGCTCGTTCGAGTCACACCCCCTCTGCTCAATCACCAATCTCCGATTACAGCAGTGGACGAACTCCGCTCGGCGATCAAAAGACACTCTTTCATCACCACAATATAAGGAAGATGCGCAGCTCTGGATCAGATAGATAGTTAGTTTTTTCGGTTCAATGACTTCGCATCACGACATTTCGTACCCTGGTCTCTATAGTTTTTCCAAAGTTCTAATTATGTCTTGTCGTTGTATACGATCTCCTACTAGGCTGTACGGCTTCGTAGGCGTGATCTTTACCTGGGGCCTCTTTCTAATTGGATATTTTAGATACAGCGATACAACGCGAGTTTGGATACAGCGATATTTTACTTATCTTTCTAATCTCTCCTGTAAATAAATGGATACAATTTTCCATTGTATCCGATACAGGATCCGATACAAAAAGTTGCTGTATCGGATACAAATATTTGTTGTGTTTGGGGCAATTTTCGTTTGCTCGTTCAATTTTCTTCATATTTTGTATTTTCTTCTTCATTTTTTTTTCTATTTTTTTGTGTTTTTCTTCATTTGTTTTCCTCTTCTTGTTTTGTTTTTTTTTTTCTTCATTTTTTCTCTACTTATTTTGTTTTTTTTTCTTTTCATTTTTGCACCTCAAATTTTTTCTTCATGTTTTGCCACCTTCAGTTTTTCCTTTATTTTTTGGCACCAAACATTATTCGAATACTTGAAGTATTTTTTTGGCCATTACACAAGCACGCCGTGCACACTGTGTTCGCTGTGCACGCACGCTGCACGCTGTATAATTACCAATGCACGCCGAGGCGCGGGAAAGAGAGAAAGAGTGTTTGACGCACTATATTGTTTCACACTATAATTTAGTTATGAAAAGTGTTAATTTTTTTAGAAGAATACTTTTGGGCCATTACAAAAGAAATATATTAGGGCGACGTTTTAAATAAAGCGCATGAGCGGAGTTAAGAACTTTCCCGCGCCTCGGCGTGCATTGGTAATTATACGGCAATCAACAAAGTGAGGCATGAGGACACCTAAAACACGGCCTGGCTGTTCTGCCTCATTAGCTAAGCCGTACGGCCTCGTTATCGTAAACTTTTACTAAGCCTAGGCGTTTTTTTAATGTAAAAATAAAACGCGCGGCCTCACTCAAGGCGTCCTCATGCCTTACGGCTTCTTGCCTTACTTTGTTAATTGCCTAATTATACAGCGTGCGTGCACAGCGAGCACAGTGTGCACGGCGTGCTTTTGTAATAGCCCTTTTTTTCAAGTTTACATTAATTTTATTATACATGATTGAAAATATGATAATAACATGGAGGAGTTAGTTAGTGCAGTTTAACTTGTAAGAGTTTCCGGCTAAACTAGGCTTTAGTTTTCGAGTTTTTTTGTTCTTTGTATATTACGTGACCTAAGTAAGCGATGTAGGCTTCTAGTTTTTCAACAAAAAAATTTCAACTCAAAAAAGTTGTTTTTTTCACTAACTTTTTTCGATTTTCTGTTGTTTTTTGGACCCTATACTACTTGAAGGAATTTCAATAAAACGGTCTTTACCAACTAAGCTGTAATGGTCTCATTAGCGTAAGTTTTACTTAGCCTAATCCAAATTTAATGTTATTTATTTATTTATTTATTTATTACATGTTGTTCATATAATATACAATGATAGTACACAAACATCATATGGGTTATAGTGATTCCAACAAGTTGGAAGATAATAAGCATTAAAGGAACATTAAAGGGATGTTAACTATTCCAGTTAGTTTTTGGAAGAAAAAACACTTTCTAAAGCGTAAACTTTTTACTAAGCCTAAGCGTTTTTTGTTTTTAATGTGAAAATCATAGGTCACCTAAATTTATCAGAAAAATTTTCGCGGGCGGGGGGGCGGGGTTTTGTGTACCAATTTGATCCTAGCAGAGTTTTATTGTAATTGATTTCTCAATTGAGCGTTTGACCTTAACTTCTTCAACTTAGGCCATTACAGAAGCACACTGTGCGCACTGTACACCGTACAAATGCACGCTGCACACTGTATAATTACAAATGCACGCTGAGGCGCGGGAAAGATAGAAAGAGTGTTTGAGTTAAGAATTTTCCCGCGCCTCAGCGTGCATTTGTAATTATACAGTGTGCAGCGTGCATTTGTACGGTGTACAGTGTGCTTCTGTAATAGCCTCAACTTGAATAAAATGATAAATGGACTGCTACATACTTCATCAAACACCATAATAAAACATAAGGAAATAAATCTGCATCTGATAAAAGCTTATGAACGTTAGAAACAAAATTTCCTTCGTGGGCGGGGGGCCGGGAGGTTTTTCGTACCCCTTGGTAACCTATGGTGAAAATAATCTTTTAAAAGTTATTTTTGAAAACCCCCAAAGTAAAAAAAAACCCTTATATGAATATACAAATGCTAAAATTATTTTGTTTTCATTTATGTTTACTATTAATGGACAAAGGAAAAAACGAAATAAACTATTTGTAAACATTTTGGTGAAAAAGGAAGAAATAATAGAGTTGGCAAAAGATGAAGAACATAGGTTTAATATGTCTTGATTTTTCAATAGGTCGATCGCTAAAGTAGGTTAAAAGTTTCACTTCTAACTTTACGAAACCGGTTGAACTCAGTTATGGCTAAGGAACCTATCTTGTTATCTAGAGGAATGAAGATTTTTTTCTTTCAATTCAGCTGTGAAAACTCTGATACAGTCATTTCGAGTGAGGAGGAGGGTCGCTAGGTCGGTCGCCGAATTTTTTGCCAGTTGGCAGTTTACCTATGATGAAGAAGAAAAACAAAATAAAAACAAAAACATGAAGCAAAAACATCGTAAATGCGTACTGTATCCATCTTTACAGCAGCCTCTAGAACTGTAAATTTGTATCCGTTTCCTGTGAAGATTCGATTTTTTTACTGTAAACTGTAAAAGATTAGAGAGAGAACCTTTACAGGGATACATGTGCCCTTCACAAAATATCGCTGTATCCATTTGTATCGCTGTATCGAAATATTAGAAAAACAATATTGTATCGCTGTATCCAAAATATCCAATTATAAAGAGGCCCCTGGTAGGACGAGGAGGGGTGGTTTAACGCAAGAAGTGCCTCTTACCGTAATCAGTTCACCGAAATCCTTACTAGTTTCTACGCTCTTACCTTTAACAAACTTCACCCTTCGTGTACGCCGTACGCTCTCTCGTCGAACTTTTCTTACCGTAATCAATTCACCGAAATCCTTTTAACTAGTTTCTACGCTCTGAGCGTAGGCGTAGCGGGTAAAGTTTGTTGAAGGCCAAATTTTTTTAGTTTTCGGACAACGTGACCTAAGCACATGTAGAATAAGTCTTGATTTTTCAATAGGTCGGCCGCTAAAATAGGTGTTTCACTTTCATCTTTACGAAACCGGTTAAGGCTGTGCAATGCCTGTAGAAAAGTTTTATTAATGTAGAGTGATGAATTTTTTTCTTACAATTTTAGCTGTAAAAACTCTGATACCTTCATTTCGATTGAGTGAAAGGGTCGGTAGGTTGGCCGCCCTAGAAAGATTTATTTGGCAGTTGGCAGTTTACCTATCGACCTAAATAAGCGCGGCATAGGCATGCAGTTTTTTTCTTAAGTTTTTGGCGGCCTTCAACAAAGTGTACACCTCGTTCTATCTACGCATTCACTCCGCAACGCGGTCGCGTTGCGTTTCTTGAAGCACGGCCTTGTTAGCTAAGCCGTACGGCCTCGTTAGCTAAAAAAATTTTTGAGAGAAAAAACAAATTACTAAAGCACGCCACTGCGCGGGAAAATTCTTAAATCCGCTCCTTGAGCTTTCCCGCGCAGTGGCGTGCTTAAGTAACGGCTGGAAAAAATTTTTCTTCAAAAAATTTTCTAATAGTTTTTTTTTTCAAAAAAATTGTTCCAACATAAGAATTCGCGGGTTAAATTTGACTTAAGGCCCACGCATTGAGAAAGTTATGATACTTTAGTCCCCCACTCTCTTGAACCCGGGCGTTAGAGGATGCTGTGTCACCATATATTAGGTTATATGTTACCATAAAATTTCATGCCACTGATTATGAGAATTTTGATGTAAAAGCGAACAAGAGATAACTTTGTTAAAAACCGTAATATTTTACCCAAAATGACTTATCAAGTGTGAAAGGTTTCGACAGAACTGCACCGAAAATTTTTTTTCTGCTTGTGAGGTCCGAACATGATGTGAGCCGAAAATTGTTTTGAAAAACAGTCAAGTCGACTATAAAAGAGCTGCTTCAGTGGCGGCGGTGGTCGTGGAGGAGGCGGTGGTGGAAGCTACGGCCGAGACCGCGACCGAGGAGGCGGTGGAGGAGGATATGGCGGTTGGGATCGGGGTTATAGTGGGGGAGGTCTGCTGAAAAGCTTACTCTCATCCTTTTGTTTCAGCTTCCAGGGTCAATCATAGCTTACCAAAGACCATTAACGCGTATTTCACCCTGTCTCTCAATTTGCTCTCCCCTACAGAAACACCGAAAGTCACCACTCTCTTTGATCTACTAATTCTACGGCCATCCTGAATTGAAAACCTATCACTTTTTTTAGTGAATAGCAGAAAAATAGTGAATAAAAAAGTGATTACTTGTGGTGTTTTTATACGGGAAGAAAAATTGAAAGACGGGGTGAACAACCCGTTGTTGTTGTCTTGCCCATAGGTCCTGTCGAGGGGAGTCCTTTTGGGATAGGTTGGTGTTGAGGATCCTTTTGAGTCCGGAGAGATTTTCTCCGTCTACACTCGCACCGCAGTCGGCGATCCTCTTGGCGAGACCCATTCGTTAACCAGAGAAGGGCAAGAGGTTATTTTAATGGCGCCTCGACTCGCCATTGAAAAGTATAGCGGAGTATCGGCTGATGTTTTGTCCGGTGGCATGCCCAAACCGGTCCGGCATCGCCCTCCTTTGACGAGCTATACTACCCGGTTTTGGTCCGCGGCGGGATTTCTCCCGCTACCTCCCAGCACGAATTCTTCGTAGGGAGGCGTCCCTCTATCCGCCACCTGAGGTCGCGCTCGATTCTGGACTGGATAATCCGGCTCCATCCGTGACAGGCTCTTAAGGCTGTAGAGTCACGAATGGCCACTGTTGCCAGTGTGTTTCGAGCAACCCGTTGAAGATACTAACCAGGGGTTAAATAATGACCGGATCGGTCCCGTCGGCGGATACAGTACACACACTTTTGACAAAAAACACTCTCTTTTCCTACCCTTTTCATCCATCCCCTCTTCTTTTTTCCTCCAAACTTTGAGCGGCGGATACATGTAAACCCAAATTGGGCGGCTGATACTAACCCTTTTCTAGCCGACATATCTGGTCTGGTGACTATTTAACCCCGAGTACAATATACGTCTAGCCTCAACTCTGTTGTCATAGTCTTAGTTTTGTGAAAACCTCTTCTTTTATCAAAAGAAAGGGGAGGGGGGTTCACCTTAGCAAGTAAGGTAGGGGAAGGTGAGAGGAGAAAGGGGAGGGGGCAAGTAACACCTTAGCAAGTAAGGGAGGGGAGGGTGAGAGGAGAAAGGGGAAGATAGTTCACCCTAGCAAGTAAGAGAGGGGAGGGTGAGAGGAGAAAGGGGAAGATGGTTCACCCTAGCAAGTAAGGGAGGGGAGGGTGAGAGGAGAAAGGGGAAGATGGTTCACCCTAGCAAGTAAGGGAGGGGAGGGTGAGATAAGAAACGAGAAGGGGGTTCACCTTAGCAATTAAGGGAGGGGGGGTGAGAGGAGAAAGGAGAGGGGGCAAGTAACACCTTAGCAAGTAAGGTAGGGAAGGGTGAGAGGAGAAAGGGGAAGATGGTTCACCCTAGCAAGTAAGGGAGAAGAGGGTGAGAGGAGAAAGGGGAGGGGGTTCACCTTAGCAAGTAAGGTAGGGAAAGGGGAGGGGGCAAGTAACACCTTAGCAAGTAAGGTAGGGAAGGGTGAGAGGAGAAAGGGGAAGATGGTTCACCCTAGCAAGTAAGGGAGAAGAGGGTGAGAGAAGAAACGAGAAGGGGGTTCACCTTAGCAAGTGAGGGAGGGGAGGGTGAGAGAAGAAACGAGAAGGGGGTTCACCTTAGCAAGGGAGGGAGGGGAGGGTGAGAGAAGAAACGAGAAGGGGGTTCACCTTAGCAAGTGAGGGAGAGGAGGGTGAGAGAAGAAACGAGAAGGGGGTTCACCTTAACAAGTAAGGGAGGGGAGGGTGAGAGAAGAAACGAGAAGGGGGTTCACCTTAGCAAGTGAGGGAGGGGAGGGTGAGAGAAGAAACGAGAAGGGGGTTCACCTTAGCAAGTGAGGGAGGGGAGGGTGAGAGAAGAAACGAGAAGGGGTTCACCTTAGCAAGTAAGGGAGGGGAGGGTGAGAGGAGAAAGAGGAAGAAGGTTCACCTTAGCAATTAAGGGAAGAGAGAGTGAGAGGAGAAAGGGGAGGGGGGCTCACCTTAGCAAGTAAGGGAGGGGAGGCCTATAAAGAAGCAAACAGGAGGGAGAAACCTTTTTTCAAAGCGAAAACAGTCTTTGAAATCATATATTCGCTCTCGCTCCTGCTCACTTCTATAGTATTTAAAGAGCAGGGATAAAAAATTCCCATATTCGTAAAATTCCAATATTCGTAGAACCGTGAACTTATCTTCGATAGAAAGGAGTTCGCGTGGCGAAATAAGCTTTATGTGATACCACTATTAGCAACCAAATAGACGTAAAAGCACTCATTAGAGCACAGGTGGTCAGACGAAAGTAGAACTCTGAAGTTCTCTATGTTTGAACCCTTTTATCCTCGCAACATCAAAAATCAAGATATTAATTTCTTGGAGTGATTAAGGTAGTAGGGAAGATAGTTTGAAGCGGGGCATTGTTAAATAAGGGAGGTTAGAGACACTTGGATGCAAAAGATGCTCATTAGATTTTGAAGTTGGAGGGTCATATCTCAACAAAGGTCAATTGTAAGTCGCAATTGGAAAAAAAATACCTCTCTAGGAACGGGGAATTCGAAGAATAAGCTAGCTAGAAGCCAAGCAGTGCATATTATTTTTCTAGAGTCTTCCACTTGAAGAATGGTCTATTCGAAATCTCAACAGTTTTGGTGTCTACTGATCGAGTTATCTATTTGAAGGCGGCGGCCGAGGAGGCGGCAACGCTTCAGCAGGCGGTCGTCTGAGAGAAGTTGACTGGAGTCGGGAGAACCTCAAGCCCATTGTGAAGAACATCTACCATGAGCATGCGTCTGTGACGAGAAGAGAGCAAGTCAGATTGTTATGAATTTCCAAGTATGAGTAATCGGATGTTGTGAAAGAAGCGAAATAAAAAGTTTCATTTGCCGTAATTCAGCCCAAATAGGTTTATTCACTTATGACTTGAAACCCAAATAGGTTTCAAGTCACAAGTGAAAACTTCTAACCTACTTTGGCGATCAAACTGTTGAGAATTTGGAATTCGAAGTTGGAGAGGCTTGAAGCGGTAGAAAGGCCGCAGGTCCAAAAAACATACTCTTTCTCAAGTAATAGCAAAGGTTTACTTGTCAAAAAATGAGAAGAAACTGCCGTTTCTTGTAGCGGGAGCTTACAAGATTATTCCAAAAAAATTCTCATGTGAAGGTGATCCGAGCTATAACAACGATATGATTATATTCGATTGATCTCATTCAATTCAATTCAATTCTTTATTCCGCTTGAAACGAAACATCATGTTGAGTGACGAAACAGATGACACTGTCACAAAAAAGTGAATTCAGTGGAGGTAATGGAAAGTGAGATGGTCTAAATATGACGATAACAATCATGAACATTTCATTTTAGGAAAATCGGAAAGCACACAAAAAAGCAAAGAAAGCAAAGCTTGTATCTTCAGTTATGAACTATTCATCCGCAATTAAGAACTATTCATCCGCAATTAAGAACTATTCATCCGCAATAATAATAATATGAAATTCCAAATAACTTGAAAAATATCGCAATGGGTTTGGGTGTAAGGGGATATTGGATCCAGGTTGAAGGTGTTGTTGACCCGAGCGTGTCACTTTGATAACTAAAGTGGGAAAAATAAAACGAATAATCTATCATTCGAGAGCTAACCGAGAACACAAATATAATTGAAAAATTAGGAGAAACAAAACATTTGAAGAAACAAAGCACTTGAATTAAAAATGTATTCTAGAGTTCGTGACAATGGTCTCACAATCAAGCTTGATAAGTTCATTTCTAAAAATTCTAGAAGAGCTTGTAGAAACCAAAGAGCAAGGTAACTTATTCCAGACATTAATCATTCTTGAGGCACAAGTGCTTGTTCTGCTTTGATATTTACATGGCAAGCATATTCTGTAGTTATTCGATTCTCTCAGCGAATAAGGCGATGGGCGAAGTTTAAACATATTTGAGTATTATTTTTATCATTCTGAAGCCATCGATTTCAATGTTTTTTTAAGAGTCGAGAAAATTTGCAGTTTGAAATCGACAGTTGGATCGCTAATCATCAAGTAACTTTGGAAGGAAGAGGAATTCCCCGACCAGTCTTTGAATTCAACGAAGCTCCTTTCAAGTGAGAATCTGCTTTACATTAAATCGAGTGGTAGCTCTGAAAGGATATTCGGAAGAGTACAAGGTAGGAAGGAAGGCCTCAATGCGTACTTTGCCTTATAGTTCAACAAAGTCACTTGTATTTGTTGAAAGTTGAAGAGAGAAAAATGAAAAATCTTTTAGCGGGGGAGTATGGAATGATGAGATTATCTAAGACTTCTCAGCTCAAAGAACGGTACATTTTGATGATAATTAATTAGTGTGTCTTATGTTTATCCAATCATTCGTAGAAGGCAAACAAAGTGTGTATTCAGGCGTGAGGTGATCGATCTTCTGTACGGAAACTTCCAGAAACCGACCATCATCCAGGGAATATCGTGGCCGATAGCCATGAGCGGACGGGATATCATCTCCATTGCCAAAACTGGATCCGGAAAAACATTGGCTGTGAGCGTTCTCTCTCTCTCTCTTATTAGACAATCAGTTTTTGAGCTGTTGAAGTATGTGAGAGTAGTAAAGTATTGAAATGAAGGGGTCAAATAGTAACCGGACCAGCTATGTTGACGCATACATGCTTGCGCCGTAAATGAGTTTTATTCTATTCTCCCACTGTTTCCATTCTTTTTAGCCTTTCTCTATCCCTTCTTTAACTCGCTCGGCGCGTATAAACATGCCTTTGACCTTTCTCATTATTCGCCTGAACATGATGACTAAATGTGAAAAGGCGCTGATTACGTATACAATGCGTATACAGGCGTATACAATGAGGCCGGTCTAAGTCAGGTTTGTACGCGCCGAGCGAGTTGAAAAAGGAATAAGGAAAGACAAAAAGAGAAGTAGAGAATAAGTGAAACAGAACGGAAGAAGAGAAAGTAGATCATTCTCGGCATGAACATGTACGCGCCAACATAGCTGGTCTGGTAACCATTTAACTCATGCTTGTATATGAGAATGGATCCTTTTAGATTAGACTCAACGTCAATGTGAAGTTTTCGAATCTTGAGGAAATATTGAATGAAAGCAGCCTGAAACTCAATATCATTCGGCTACTATCTGAATGAGTATAACAATCGGGCAGAGATGAAAATTCCGAACGTGTAGCCGGCGTTGTTTTGTGTAGCGTTGTGCAAGGAAAAGGGAAGACAGTCGTTTGCGAGAGCAAGTGAACGCTAGAACTATAGTGTAGGTTCTGGAGTATTCTCCACCGTCTCACTCAGCAGGTATCTACGGATTCAATTGCCTTTTTTCTGTGTTTCGTCAGAAGTGTTGATTTTTACAAACTTTTCTTTGGTTGAAATCGTCTTTTATTGCGTATCTATGTTGCAGTTTATGCTACCGGCGATGATGCACACCCTCAGTCAGAACCCTCGTAGCAACAGAGAAGGACCGTCGGTTCTTGTTCTTCTGCCGACTCGTGAATTAGCGCAACAAGTGCAAGAAGTTTCGATCCACTATTGCCAGGCGCTCGGTCTCAAGGTTTGTTTACGAAAGGCAGTACGGAGTGCTTTATTCAATTCAAAGCTAACAAAAAGCGCGATGATGCTTTACCATCTTTCGGGTCATATTAACCCATGACTGACAACATTCAAATGTTACTGAGCGTTTTTGGAGTCAAATAGAGACATAGAGTAGAAAAGGTTCTAATTTGAAAAGTTGGACGTTTTTTTAGATGACTTGTTGCTTTGGCGGTGCGTCAAAGGGCCCTCAGGCACGTGATTTGGAGCGTGGAGTGGACGTGATTGTAGCTACCCCGGGACGTTTGCTCGACTTTGTCGAGAGTGGAACGACGAGTATGAAGCGGTGCTCCTATCTGGTGCTGGACGAAGCCGATCGAATGCTTGACATGGGCTTCGAGCCGCAGATTCGAAAAATCGTCTCACAGATAAGGGTTAGTGTTGTGATGAGAAGTTGTAGAAATTAAAAGGGTATTGACGGAAAATGCCTCTAGAGAGCTATAGTAGACGAAGAGACACTAGAATGGTGAATTCAAATGAAGCCGTCGAGGAATAGCAATTTTTGGGAGGTTTGTAATCTCGTGATTGAAAGTATCGTTTTCAAGGCGTAACAGAGAAAACATTTTACTTATATCGGTTGAAGTAGGATTTGATTGATTGCAGCCGGATCGTCAAACGATGATGTTCTCTGCGACATGGCCGAAAGAGGTCCGCGCGCTCGCTGGTGATTTCCAAAAGGACGCTGCTTTTCTAAATGTGGGCTCGCTAGACTTGGCTGCCAATCATAACATCACCCAGGTAAGTTCTACAGATTTACATGGAGAAGGAGGTCTTTTTTTTTGTATTTGGGAAAACATTTTTTGTGCGTCAAAGTTTGAGTGGTGAAAAGCTCTGACTTCATAAATACAAAATCACATTTTGTGTGACATTTCAAACAGTGATATTCAAAAAAGTCCGAAAAATTTTTTTGTTGAAAGTATTGTTTTCATGAATCTCGAAACTTATTTTTCAAAAACTTCCCCTACGGGATTAGACTAAACTAAAGTCTTTAAAATCATGCGTCTCCTAAGAATTAGGAGAAGGCCCCTAAGTTTAGTCTTCACTGAAAATTAAGTTGCGCTAAATTAATTATTTCAAAAACGCGTTGTTTAAGCATTAGAAACAGTTCAGGAAAAGCAAAGACTGCATATTAATGAATAGTTTTCAAACCATTCTGCCTCCCAGTGAACATTTCGTTTGTTATTAGAAACGATTTAGAGCTCTTGAAAAAAATTTCCGATACATCGAAAAACTTTTTTCGAAATTTTTCGAGAAGAAAAACTATCCCTAATTTGTATCATCTCTTTTACACCATGCGCTCTATAAAAGATGTGCATCTTCATGTATACATTGTTTAAAGAAACAGCCTGTTCCAGAGTCATCTATTATTTTAGTAGCTAGTCAAGTTTGTTGAGTAATAGTAGCTCTTACAATGCAGTCACGCCACCATCTTACCCTGAGGCGTATAGGAACCACATGAATGACATATGTCTCATGTGGGCCGTAAAGCGCCCAAATTGATCTCTTTTGACTCTGATGGTCGCTTGCTGTGTGTGACAGTATTCAGCATGCATCACCTGGGTTATGAACAGTTGATGTTGAAATTCAGAACTGGTTTTTCATTTCTGATAAGAAATGATGGTAACCTGGTTTAAACAGTCAAGTGAGACCTTCTGTCGGCGGCCCTCTGATTTTCTAAATCATGGAGGACCCTTATGTGGAAAAAATTTCGGTTTCTGGCGTACGTTTGTACCTTTTTCTTGGGTGGAAATGATTTGTGTGGACTTGGAGCTGTAGTTTATTCCTTTATAAATTATGTGGGAGCTAGAGTGATCCTCAGGAATCTGGCGAAAAAGGAACATTACGTACAGTTGGATAATACTCGGTGTAATGTTCAAATTGCAGGTGGTTGAGGTAATAGATGAGTACGGTAAGCAATTGCAGGTGGTGGAGGTAATAGATGAGTACGGTAAGCAAGCGCGTCTCATGTCACTTCTCAACGAGATAATGAATCAAGTCAGTTTTACAAGACGTTTCTTCTCCCCAGTACAAGTATCTTGCCCTCTATTCAAGCCCTTTTCACGTTCCTTACTGAGAAGGGAGATTAAGGGGCGCAGAGAAATGGCGGTCTTGCAACCGGTGCAGGTTACTGTAACCCATAGCCGAGCCGTACTTGATGCCGACTACATCTCAAGCCTTTCAGAGACCTTTAGTGTGGGTGTGGAAATGAAAAATGATATGCTTGAAAAATTGATAATAGATATGAAACACTACAAATAACAAGTAAATTCCATCATCATAACTGAAAAAGTTTTCAGTAGGTCGGTCGACCAAGTAGGTTACAAAAATTTGAATTCAACCTAACGGAAGGTGTTTGGCCTAAGATGAGGCTGTTCAGCTTTTGAGTTGAAAGAATACAAATCTTTCTTCACTTTTCTCCGAAGAAGCTTTTACAATTTTTGATGTTTTGGTAGGGAGGGGTTCGGTAGGTCGATTGCTCTCGAAAAGCAATTTTGCACGTTGGTGGTTCATCTATGTTCATCAGCAAAATTATATGAATTATACAGAAACAGTATGAGAAGTGCGATTTGGTGGTCTGTGAACAGAGCATTCAGAAGTAATTGTACACTCACTTCACTGACTTGAGGATTTGCATTTGCGAAAAAAAAGACTAAAAATGGGTTTTTCAGCCGGAGTGCAAGACGATCATCTTTGTGGAAACAAAGCGGAAGGCAGACGAGCTGACGCGTTGGATGAGGAGGGATGGATGGCCGGCACTCTGCATCCACGGGGACAAGAACCAGGGAGAGCGCGACTGGGTCATGGCTGGTCAGCTATTCTCATCCATTCATTGCGGGAGCGGTGGCAACGCGCGATGATGCCTTACCATCTTTCGGGGCATATCAAACCATGACTGATAGCTTATCTTTGAACTGAGCGCGGCTATAGACGTCGTACCGGGATTATCTTCTCTCACTTTTCGACAAACAAAATATGTATCTTTCTTTGCAGAGTTCAAAGCAGGCAAGACGCCCATCCTGCTCGCCACTGATGTGGCGGCGCGTGGTCTCGGTAAGTTGAGCTTGCTCATTTGTAGGCATAGGCACTCCTTGACCACCTTGACAGGATGCGGTAGCGGTGGAGGAGAATTCGGACGAGCGTCGCGCCGTGCGTGTGAAGAAGGTGGTCACCGCGGCAGTAAGCAGCACTGTTGTGGGCCGCCCTCTCACGTTGCGGTGCGCCTCCGGAATTCGCTGAGTCCGCCGCCCAAAACCCCTCGTTCTAGCTTCCCCATTCAATTGTTTTATTATTTTCACTGTTTTTTTGTGGCTTCAAAAGGTTTTCTTATTTATGCGATGCTGTATCGGATCCTTTGTACACGTGAAATAAAGTGTATGAGATCCGCGAAGTGTTTCAATGTTTGTGTGAAGCATGGGGATTGGTGGTGGCAGGGGCGGGACAACAGTTGAGCTACTCTGGCAGTTTTCGGAAAGAAGCATCATTTCACAAGGGGTGAGGGGAAAGAAGGCTTACATGGCGGTGTTGATTGAAATTAATTCTTGTGAAGAAAATGGACAAGAATGGGAAAACAAATATGGAGTGTGGCTGCCTCTGCCTAAAAAGAGGTAGAAAGTTTGGGAAAGGATGTTGTTGCGCGCCAATATCTCTCTCACTCGGAACGGTGTAGGGTGCGAGGAGATGTTCGGACATGTAAGTCCGGGATTGTCTTCGATGACCAAGATGTCTTTCTGTGCCCAGCGGGTGCTCCTTGTTTGACAAGGGCTGCGTGGCGGTTGCTGGCTGCCTAAGGAGTCGGCCGGTGACGGTTGCCGTGGTCTTAGAGAGCTGAGAGAGAGGACGCGCGCGACTTCATTCTCGTCTCGAGGCGGCCACGCCCCCTAGAAGACTCGAGATGTAGCTAGTCACTCTCGGGACCGCCGGCCTGAATTTCTCTACTCTCTTGACTAAGAAGTTAGTAATAGCCTTACAGTATGGAGTAGCCAACAGTGAGTCCTGCCTTGTTCCTTTTTTTTCGGTATCACATAGTATTATTCCAATCGTTCAACCAGAAAGGTTTTGACAACTAACTAAATAGACCTTGAGAATTTCGAAAAGAAAGGAGGATTGAGAAAGAAGTAGGCTATTTGAGATGTGGATGATATCAAGTATGTAATCAACTATGATTATCCCAATAACTCGGAAGACTACGTCCACAGAATCGGGCGAACTGGCCGAAGAGACAAAAAGGTTGATCTTGATCTGTTTTCTTGAGTTATAATTTAACATGCTCCTGTGTAATAAACAAGCATTCATAATAAGAGCGAGCTTTGACAGCAAATTATGGCTCCCTTTCTTCTCATTAGTCCAAGGTTCCGTTTGAATAAGGGGGGGGAGTTCAATGCTTTGACAACAATTGATGTGTTGCCAATGTACTGGAGCTTATCACCCTCGAAAGTATTCTAGATGAAAAAATTGAGCATTCGTCGGGCACTTCTACAGTTTAAGTGGCAGCGCTCGTGGGCTTTAAACGCTTCGGTTTCAATTTTATGTTTCATAGATGTTCATTTTGAGCATCAGGGACTCTGGTTCTTGCAACAAAAAAAATTTTTTGGGCTCAACTGCAGTTTCAGGCAACCCCAAAGTCAAAAAAAGCAGATTTCACAGCAAACAAACGCGCTAACAAAGGAGGGGGGAGGGGGTTTGGCTCAGCTGACCTAAAACACGGCCTGGATCGATTAAATTCTTTTTTCTCTCTCTCTTTTCTTCTCCTTACTTTTTAAATTATCTTAATAAATTTTAGGGAAAGGGAAGAGGGGGTTCACCTAAGCAGGGAGGGGAGGAAGAGGGCCCTACCTAAGCAAAGGGGGGGGGGTAGGGGCACAGGGGGGAATCGAAGGGGCGGGGGGCTAATAAGAAAGGGGGGAAGGAACTTTTCAAGAATAAAATCTTTTTCTGAACAAAAATCTTTGGACGGCTAAAGTAGATTAGAGCCAACTTTTTCCTAAGCTTAAGCGTTTTTAATGTAAAAAATAACCCCATCCCCCTTCCTTGTAAGTGCCTTCACCTGCTCTGAAATCTGGTTTTTTTGAATTTGGGGTGGCTGAAACTGCAGTTGAGCCAAAAAAAATTATTTTTTTCTGAAAAAAATTTTTTTTGCAAGAACCAGAGTCCTTGATGCTCAAAATGAACATCTGTGAAGAAATTTTTCGAAACCGAAGCGTTTAAAGCCCACGAGCGCTGCCACTTAAACTGCAGAAGTGCCCATTCGTCGTATGAGAAAGATGGAGTACCTCTTTTATTTAACTCTGTTTATTCCACAAGATGATGAGCTGCTTTTCTGTGGCAGTTCCTAGAAAAATGCCCGTGATTCCGTTGAATAAGTTTTGCTTGAAACTGCTTTCGAATGTTAAAAGACGGTTTTTTTTTAATCAAGGGAACTGCGTATACCTTCTTCACACCCTCGAATGGCCCCAAAGCAAGAGATCTCCTCAAGGTTGGTGCTATTTGAATAGTGGTTATTTTTTTTAATGAATTGATGAATATTTATAAGCTGGCGATTTCGAAATGTTTCCGTATTGGATGTTTGGAGGAACATACTGATATTCAAGAATAACTATTGTGATTACTGCTAATCTGCGGTAATTGATTGAGAGACATTCAATTTCATTCGAGTCGACTGATTTCTCGAAAAATGGAGTGTTTGACGCATAGGTCACCTTAATTTGTCAAAAAAAATTTCGCGGGCGGTAAAAAGGTTTCTTTCCGAGTTTTTGTGTGTAAAATCCATTCTTTATTGAATTTTCCTTCGAGGTAAGAAATGGAAAAATGCAGTTTGCAGCGAAGAGTTAATTAAAACGACTTGTTTATTGAGTTTTCGAATCTTCTTCAATTTGAATGCACTGGTCAATGGACTGTTACCTACTTTATGAAAACAAACGATCGGCACTGGGTAAATGCTTCTAGACAGAATGAAAAAAAATTTAATTTCGGGCTTGGGCCGGGGGGTTATTTGTACCCCTTGGTAACCTATGGTTTGACGGATGGAAACGTAATCGTGATGGAGGGGAATCACGTCACGATTCTCCAAAGTTTCCACAATATTAGTGGCAAAGTTAAGTTGAATAACAAGAGTTAAATTATAGGCTCTTATAGGTGCTAGCATCAATAAAAAGTGTTACTTTGAATGAGAGAGAAGTGAGTGCCTTTTTAATTCACTTGGGCAGAGAAGATACTTTATTATAGTAATTAACGGAGTTGAGGTGCTGGATGAGGCGAAGCAGATAGTCTCGCCGGAAATGCGAGATCTCGCGGCCAGAAGTGGCTCTGGCGGTGCTGGCGGATCAAGGTAATTTTTATTAATCCTGGAGATATTTTAATATTGTTCTTGTGAAGTATCGGAATGCTTGTTTTATTATGTATCTTTTTGTTGGCAGCTGCTCAAGTTTCGATTGATAATGTTCTAACTTGATCCATACTCTTTCTTCTAATAATTGTTAACACATGCTTTTGTAGATCAAGATATGGTGGAGGTGGCGGCTCTGGAGGAAAGAGAGGATACGACGGAGGCGGAGGAGATTGGGGGGCGAAGAGAGCTCGGTGAGATTGTGTTTCCTATTTGGAGTGCTTCACTGGGTGTTGTGGTGACAGTATTGTTTATATCCTTTGGCGACCATTTTGGAAAGAGTTTTTTTTTTGAAGTTTATGCCCGGCTATCACACATTCATTCAGCTGATATATGAGTGGATGCACAGGTATCGGGCAGAGATTGACATTCCCATTGTGTAGCCGGCGTTGTTTCGTGCAGCGTTGTGCAAGGAATAGTGGAGACAGTTGTGAGATTATGAAATAGTTTAGTAGCTAGTTCTGGGGACACCAAGCAAAAAGGTTCGAGTTTAAATCAGACCATTCGTTTAGTTTAAATCAGATCATTTGATTCTCCTCGAACTCTTGTTCATTTTGCAAGAAAAGTTCGGCAAATGATCTTTTAAAAATGTCTTTCAAAATGACCATGATAATTATCAAAATACAATGGCTGTAATAACCTGGTGAGTTGAGTCCTTTCTAATTGGAAGAAAGCTCTAAAACTTAGTTTCTGGATTATTTGAGATTGTTTGATGATATTCATTCTTTGAGGTTCGATGGTCCTCAGTCGAATGGCGGGCAAGGGCGCTGGTGATAGAAAGACAATTTTGGCGAACTCTTTATAAAATATTCCAATTTGATCTCGTCTGTTCCCCGAAGGTGGAAATGTTGAACTAATCAGTACACGTTGAATTGTTGCATTGCTGAGTTGTGATGGACGTATTTGGTTTCTCTTCTGGAGCTGAATCTACCGGAGCTTGTGCAAATCTCTTTTTATGTTGAGAAGAAACGGAATGAAATTGAGACCAGCCGAATATTTGTGTGTATTTGGGTACTGCTTTACTTTCTGAAATTGTAGCTAACAGCCGTTAGGAAAAAAATGAAATTGGCAAGATTCAATTTAATAAGTCATTGAAACTAAGTCTTTATTCTTATTCATGAAATGTTTTTGTACTTTTGTCTCGAAGATTAAAGAGATGGTGTTGGAGAACTTTTTGATTTGAAACAAATGAGAGGGTCAACCAGAGTAGAAATGAAGGTCAAATTTGGGAAAAGCTTGGTGATGCCGGGAATGACCAGATAAACAGAAAGGTGTTATTATAGAACGAGTTTTATCAAGTCTGATACAAAAAATTTTATTTTTTAAAGTGCGGCAAAGATGAGCTTAAAGTGTGTTTCGTATTGCGCTGGCACGTTCTAGTTTAATGCCGCCTTTTGTCCTAGCTGCTGTTCTGAAGTAAACTCCGGTAAAACTGTAGTTTGGTCCCAGAACACTTGAATTTGGAAGCGTGAAAACGAACCAGCAAGCAGAAAATAATCGACAACAACGAATGAAACTAACTAGAGGAACAGGGATTGAAACGATTCACAGAGAAAGGAACCAAACAAAAAACAGCCTAAACACAGTGATTTTTATAGAGTTAACAGACAAAGAAAATCCTTTATAGAAAAAACAGAATTCACAGACGTAAACACCCCCTCGTGCCTAGACGGAGTCGTCGATATTATGCTCCATGCCTTCGGTACTCTTCCACCTTCCCCGTCTTTGAACCTCATTCAATGATGCTCCTACCCTTATTGCAGGATATGGTTTGAGTATCGATTCATCACGAAGTGGTGAATCAGAGGTAAGACCAAGACTGATTGAAAGCTGTTCTGCACATGCAGGATATGGTTTGAGTATCGATTCATCACGAAGTGGTGAATCAGAGGTAAGACCAAGACTGATTGAAAGCTGTTCTGCACATGCAGGATATGGTTTGAGTATCGATTCATCACGAAGTGGTGAATCAGAGGTAAGACCATGACTGATTGAAAGCTGTTCTGCACATGCAGGATATGGTTTGAGTATCGATTCATCACGAAGTGGTGAATCAGAGGCTCTCCCTTACTTGTCAGAGCTCTCCCTTACTTGCCAGAGTGCGGTGACTCGGTACTCTGTCTCTCTTGCAATTTACTCATTTCGTGTTTTCTTCTTTGGTTGCTGTCTTAATACTCTCATTTTGGATAAGGGGGATTCTTGCCTCATCTCAGAGGACGATCCTTGTCCAGTGTGAGGCTTCTGTCGTTTACTAAAGGACGGGAGTGACAATAGCAACTATTGAAACGAACGCTTTAAACAACTAAATTTGCAGTAAGGAAAGTATTGTACAATCAAAGCAGAGTCAGTGTTTTATCTTTTCTGTCTCTCATTCCGAGACACTCTCTAATTCAATTCAGAGAAGAAAAAAAAAATACCACGCCTTAAAACTTGCCAGTGGACTCTCACGGACCTGACGATTTTGCCGTCGTCGCTTCTCTCCTCAATTGACGTTTCAATTGGGAAACCTTACTTCTCCCTCTCCCAAGTCCAGTTTTGTGGTTGTTGTTGTTTTCTTTATTATTAAAATCACCGTTCTTGAATGCTCGATATACTTACCCAACCTCATAATCCCTTGTCTAAATCCTCCAAAAGCTATGTCGCTCTATGCTTCTGTAAATTCTCTGATATTATCCTAGAACAGACTCAGCAGAAGTGCGAACCAATACAGCGTACATATCAATCTCTTGTCTAAATCCTCCAAAAGCTATGTCGCTCTATGCTTCTGTAAATTCTCTGATATTATCCTAGAACAGACTTAGCAGAAGTGCGAACCAATACAGCGTACATATCAATCTCTTGTCTAAATCCTCCAAAATCTATGTCGCTCTATGCTTCTGTAAATTCTCTGATATTATCCTAGAACAGACTTAGCAGAAGTGCGAACCAATTCAGCGTACATATCAATCTCTTGTCTAAATCCTCCAAAATCTATGTCACTCTATGCTTCTGTAAATTCTCTGATATTATCCTAGAACAGACTTAGCAGAAGTGCGAACCAATTCAGCGTACATATCAATCTCTTGTCTAAATCCTCCAAAATCTATGTCACTCTATGCTTCTGTAAATTCTCTCATATTATCCTAGAACAGACTTAGCAGAAGTGCGAACCAATTCAGCGTACATATCAATCTCTTGTCTAAATCCTCCAAAATCTATGTCGCTCTATGCTTCTGTAAATTCTCTGATATTATCCTAGAACAGACTTAGCAGAAGTGCGAACCAATTCAGCGTACATATCAATCTCTTGTCTAAATCCTCCAAAATCTATGTCACTCTATGCTTCTGTAAATTCTCTCATATTATCCTAGAACAGACTTAGCAGAAGTGCGAACCAATTCAGCGTACATATCAATCTCTTGTCTAAATCCTCCAAAATCTATGTCACTCTATGCTTCTGTAAATTCTCTGATATTATCCTAGAACAGACTTAGCAGAAGTGCGAACCAATTCAGCGTACATATCAATCTCTTGTCTAAATCCTCCAAAATCTATGTCACTCTATGCTTCTGTAAATTCTCTCATATTATCCTAGAACAGACTTAGCAGAAGTGCGAACCAATTCAGCGTACATATCAATCTCTTGTCTAAATCCTCCAAAATCTATGTCACTCTATGCTTCTGTAAATTCTCTCATATTATCCTAGAACAGACTTAGCAGAAATGCGAACCAATTCAGCGTACATATCAATCTCTTGTCTAAATCCTCCAAAATCTATGTCACTCTATGCTTCTGTAAATTCTCTCATATTATCCTAGAACAGACTTAGCAGAAGTGCGAACCAATTCAGCGTACATTTCAATCTCTTGTCTAAATCCTCCAAAATCTATGTCACTCTATGCTTCTGTAAATTCTCTGATATTATCCTAGAACAGACTTAGCAGAAGTGCGAACCAATTCAGCGTACATATAAATCTCTTGTCTAAATCCTCCAAAATCTATGTCACTCTATGCTTCTGTAAATTCTCTCATATTATCCTAGAATAGACTTAGCAGAAGTGCGAACCAATTCAGCGTACATATCAATCTCTTGTCTAAATCCTCCAAAATCTATGTCACTCTATGCTTCTGTAAATTCTCTGATATTATCCTAGAACAGACTTAGCAGAAGTGCGAACCAATTCAGCGTACATATCAATCTCTTGTCTAAATCCTCCAAAATCTATGTCACTCTATGCTTCTGTAAATTCTCTCATATTATCCTAGAACAGACTTAGCAGAAGTGCGAACCAATTCAGCGTACATATCAATCTCTTGTCTAAATCCTCCAAAATCTATGTCACTCTATGCTTCTGTAAATTCTCTCATATTATCCTAGAACAGACTTAGCAGAAGTGCGAACCAATTCAGCGTACATATCAATCTCTTGTCTAAATCCTCCAAAATCTATGTCACTCTATGCTTCTGTAAATTCTCTCATATTATCCTAGAACAGACTTAGCAGAAGTGCGAACCAATTCAGCGTACATATCAATCTCTTGTCTAAATCCTCCAAAATCTATGTCACTCTATGCTTCTGTAAATTCTCTCATATTATCCTAGAACAGACTTAGCAGAAGTGCGAACCAATTCAGCGTACATATCAATCTCTTGTCTAAATCCTCCAAAATCTATGTCACTCTATGCTTCTGTAAATTCTCTGATATTATCCTAGAACAGACTTAGCAGAAGTGCGAACCAATTCAGCGTACATATCAATCTCTTGTCTAAATCCTCCAAAATCTATGTCACTCTATGCTTCTGTAAATTCTCTCATATTATCCTAGAACAGACTTAGCAGAAGTGCGAACCAATTCAGCGTACATATCAATCTCTTGTCTAAATCCTCCAAAATCTATGTCACTCTATGCTTCTGTAAATTCTCTGATATTATCCTAGAACAGACTTAGCAGAAGTGCGAACCAATTCAGCGTACATATCAATCTCTTGTCTAAATCCTCCAAAATCTATGTCACTCTATGCTTCTGTAAATTCTCTCATATTATCCTAGAACAGACTTAGCAGAAGTGCGAACCAATTCAGCTGTACATATCAATCTCTTGTCTAAATCCTCCAAAATCTATGTCACTCTATGCTTCTGTAAATTCTCTCATATTATCCTAGAACAGACTTAGCAGAAGTGCGAACCAATTCAGCGTACATATCAATCTCTTGTCTAAATCCTCCAAAATCTATGTCACTCTATGCTTCTTTAAATTCTCTGATATTATCCTAGAACAGACTTAGCAGAAGTGCGAACCAATTCAGCGTACATATCAATCTCTTGTCTAAATCCTCCAAAATCTATGTCACTCTATGCTTCTGTAAATTCTCTCATATTATCCTAGAACAGACTTAGCAGAAGTGCGAACCAATTCAGCGTACATATCAATCTCTTGTCTAAATCCTCCAAAATCTATGTCACTCTATGCTTCTGTAAATTCTCTGATATTATCCTAGAACAGACTTAGCAGAAGTGCGAACCAATTCAGCGTACATATCAATCTCTTGTCTAAATCCTCCAAAATCTATGTCACTCTATGCTTCTGTAAATTCTCTCATATTATCCTAGAACAGACTTAGCAGAAGTGCGAACCAATTCAGCGTACATATCAATCTCTTGTCTAAATCCTCCAAAATCTATGTCACTCTATGCTTCTGTAAATTCTCTCATATTATCCTAGAACAGACTTAGCAGAAGTGCGAACCAATTCAGCGTACATATCAATCTCTTGTCTAAATCCTCCAAAATCTATGTCACTCTATGCTTCTGTAAATTCTCTCATATTATCCTAGAACAGACTTAGCAGAAGTGCGAACCAATTCAGCGTACATATCAATCTCTTGTCTAAATCCTCCAAAATCTATGTCACTCTATGCTTCTGTAAATTCTCTCATATTATCCTAGAACAGACTTAGCAGAAGTGCGAACCAATTCAGCGTACATATCAATCTCTTGTCTAAATCCTCCAAAATCTATGTCACTCTATGCTTCTGTAAATTCTCTGATATTATCCTAGAACAGACTTAGCAGAAGTGCGAACCAATTCAGCGTACATATCAATCTCTTGTCTAAATCCTCCAAAATCTATGTCACTCTATGCTTCTGTAAATTCTCTCATATTATCCTAGAACAGACTTAGCAGAAGTGCGAACCAATTCAGCGTACATATCAATCTCTTGTCTAAATCCTCCAAAATCTATGTCACTCTATGCTTCTGTAAATTCTCTCATATTATCCTAGAACAGACTTAGCAGAAGTGCGAACCAATTCAGCGTACATATCAATCTCTTGTCTAAATCCTCCAAAATCTATGTCACTCTATGCTTCTGTAAATTCTCTCATATTATCCTAGAACAGACTTAGCAGAAGTGTGAACCAATTCAGCGTACATATCAATCTCTTGTCTAAATCCTCCAAAATCTATGTCACTCTATGCTTCTGTAAATTCTCTGATATTATCCTAGAACAGACTTAGCAGAAGTGCGAACCAATTCAGCGTACATATCAATCTCTTGTCTAAATCCTCCAAAATCTATGTCACTCTATGCTTCTGTAAATTCTCTCATATTATCCTAGAACAGACTTAGCAGAAGTGCGAACCAATTCAGCGTACATATCAATCTCTTGTCTAAATCCTCCAAAATCTATGTCACTCTATGCTTCTGTAAATTCTCTCATATTATCCTAGAACAGACTTAGCAGAAGTGCGAACCAATTCAGCGTACATATCAATCTCTTGTCTAAATCCTCCAAAATCTATGTCACTCTATGCTTCTGTAAATTCTCTCATATTATCCTAGAACAGACTTAGCAGAAGTGCGAACCAATTCAGCGTACATATCAATCTCTTGTCTAAATCCTCCAAAATCTATGTCACTCTATGCTTCTGTAAATTCTCTCATATTATCCTAGAACAGACTTAGCAGAAGTGCGAACCAATTCAGCGTACATATCAATCTCTTGTCTAAATCCTCCAAAATCTATGTCACTCTATGCTTCTGTAAATTCTCTCATATTATCCTAGAACAGACTTAGCAGAAGTGCGAACCAATTCAGCGTACATATCAATCTCTTGTCTAAATCCTCCAAAATCTATGTCACTCTATGCTTCTGTAAATTCTCTCATATTATCCTAGAACAGACTTAGCAGAAGTGCGAACCAATTCAGCGTACATATCAATCTCTTGTCTAAATCCTCCAAAATCTATGTCATTCTATGCTTCTGTAAATTCTCTCATATTATCCTAGAACAGACTTAGCAGAAGTGCGAACCAATTCAGCGTACATATCAATCTCTTGTCTAAATCCTCCAAAATCGATGTCACTCTATGCTTCTGTAAATTCTCTCATATTATCCTAGAACAGACTTAGCAGAAGTGCGAACCAATTCAGCGTACATATCAATCTCTTGTCTAAATCCTCCAAAATCTATGTCACTCTGTGCTTCTGTAAATTCTCTCATATTATCCTAGAACAGACTTAGCAGAAGTGCGAACCAATTCAGCGTACATATCAATCTCTTGTCTAAATCCTCCAAAATCTATGTCACTCTATGCTTCTGTAAATTCTCTGATATTATCCTAGAACAGACTTAGCAGAAGTGCGAACCAATTCAGCGTACATATCAATCTCTTGTCTAAATCCTCCAAAATCTATGTCACTCTATGCTTCTGTAAATTCTCTCATATTTGCCTAGAACAGACTTAGCAGAAGTGCGAACCAATTCAGCGTACATATCAATCTCTTGTCTAAATCCTCCAAAATCTATGTCACTCTATGCTTCTGTAAATTCTCTCATATTATCCTAGAACAGACTTAGCAGAAGTGCGAACCAATTCAGCGTACATATCAATCTCTTGTCTAAATCCTCCAAAATCTATGTCACTCTATGCTTCTGTAAATTCTCTCATATTATCCTAGAACAGACTTAGCAGAAGTGCGAACCAATTCAGCGTACATATCAATCTCTTGTCTAAATCCTCCAAAATCTATGTCATTCTATGCTTCTGTAAATTCTCTCATATTATCCTAGAACAGACTTAGCAGAAGTGCGAACCAATTCAGCGTACATATCAATCTCTTGTCTAAATCCTCCAAAATCTATGTCACTCTATGCTTCTGTAAATTCTCTCATATTATCCTAGAACAGACTTAGCAGAAGTGCGAACCAATTCAGCGTACATATCAATCTCTTGTCTAAATCCTCCAAAATCTATGTCACTCTATGCTTCTGTAAATTCTCTCATATTATCCTAGAACAGACTTAGCAGAAGTGCGAACCAATTCAGCGTACATATCAATCTCTTGTCTAAATCCTCCAAAATCTATGTCACTCTATGCTTCTGTAAATTCTCTCATATTATCCTAGAACAGACTTAGCAGAAGTGCGAACCAATTCAGCGTACATATCAATCTCTTGTCTAAATCCTCCAAAATCTATGTCACTCTATGCTTCTGTAAATTCTCTCATATTATCCTAGAACAGACTTAGCAGAAGTGCGAACCAATTCAGCGTACATATCAATCTCTTGTCTAAATCCTCCAAAATCTATGTCACTCTATGCTTCTGTAAATTCTCTCATATTATCCTAGAACAGACTTAGCAGAAGTGCGAACCAATTCAGCGTACATATCAATCTCTTGTCTAAATCCTCCAAAATCTATGTCATTCTATGCTTCTGTAAATTCTCTCATATTATCCTAGAACAGACTTAGCAGAAGTGCGAACCAATTCAGCGTACATATCAATCTCTTGTCTAAATCCTCTAAAATCGATGTCACTCTATGCTTCTGTAAATTCTCTCATATTATCCTAGAACAGACTTAGCAGAAGTGCGAACCAATTCAGCGTACATATCAATCTCTTGTCTAAATCCTCCAAAATCTATGTCACTCTATGCTTCTGTAAATTCTCTCATATTATCCTAGAACAGACTTAGCAGAAGTGCGAACCAATTCAGCGTACATATCAATCTCTTGTCTAAATCCTCCAAAATCTATGTCACTCTATGCTTCTGTAAATTCTCTGATATTATCCTAGAACAGACTTAGCAGAAGTGCGAACCAATTCAGCGTACATATCAATCTCTTGTCTAAATCCTCCAAAATCTATGTCACTCTATGCTTCTGTAAATTCTCTCATATTTGCCTAGAACAGACTTAGCAGAAGTGCGAACCAATTCAGCGTACATATCAATCTCTTGTCTAAATCCTCCAAAATCTATGTCACTCTATGCTTCTGTAAATTCTCTCATATTATCCTAGAACAGACTTAGCAGAAGTGCGAACCAATTCAGCGTACATATCAATCTCTTGTCTAAATCCTCCAAAATCTATGTCACTCTATGCTTCTGTAAATTCTCTCATATTATCCTAGAACAGACTTAGCAGAAGTGCGAACCAATTCAGCGTACATATCAATCTCTTGTCTAAATCCTCCAAAATCTATGTCACTCTATGCTTCTGTAAATTCTCTCATATTATCCTAGAACAGACTTAGCAGAAGTGCGAACCAATTCAGCGTACATATCAATCTCTTGTCTAAATCCTCCAAAATCTATGTCACTCTATGCTTCTGTAAATTCTCTCATATTATCCTAGAACAGACTTAGCAGAAGTGCGAACCAATTCAGCGTACATATCAATCTCTTGTCTAAATCCTCCAAAATCTATGTCACTCTATGCTTCTGTAAATTCTCTCATATTATCCTAGAACAGACTTAGCAGAAGTGCGAACCAATTCAGCGTACATATCAATCTCTTGTCTAAATCCTCCAAAATCTATGTCACTCTATGCTTCTGTAAATTCTCTGATATTATCCTAGAACAGACTTAGCAGAAGTGCGAACCAATTCAGCGTACATATCAATCTCTTGTCTAAATCCTCCAAAATCTATGTCACTCTATGCTTCTGTAAATTCTCTCATATTATCCTAGAACAGACTTAGCAGAAGTGCGAACCAATTCAGCGTACATATCAATCTCTTGTCTAAATCCTCCAAAATCTATGTCACTCTATGCTTCTGTAAATTCTCTCATATTATCCTAGAACAGACTTAGCAGAAGTGCGAACCAATTCAGCGTACATATCAATCTCTTGTCTAAATCCTCCAAAATCTATGTCACTCTATGCTTCTGTGAATTCTCTCATATTATCCTAGAACAGACTTAGCAGAAGTGCGAACCAATTCAGCGTACATTTCAATCTCTTGTCTAAATCCTCCAAAATCTATGTCACTCTATGCTTCTGTAAATTCTCTGATATTATCCTAGAACAGACTTAGCAGAAGTGCGAACCAATTCAGCGTACATATCAATCTCTTGTCTAAATCCTCCAAAATCTATGTCACTCTATGCTTCTGTAAATTCTCTCATATTATCCTAGAACAGACTTAGCAGAAGTGCGAACCAATTCAGCGTACATATCAATCTCTTGTCTAAATCCTCCAAAATCTATCTCACTCTATGCTTCTGTAAATTCTCTCATATTATCCTAGAACAGACTTAGCAGAAATGCGAACCAATTCAGCGTACATATCAATCTCTTGTCTAAATCCTCCAAAATCTATGTCACTCTATGCTTCTGTAAATTCTCTCATATTATCCTAGAACAGACTTAGCAGAAGTGCGAACCAATTCGGCGTACATATCAATCTCTTGTCTAAATCCTCCAAAATCTATGTCACTCTATGCTTCTGTAAATTCTCTGATATTATCCTAGAACAGACTTAGCAGAAGTGCGAACCAATTCAGCGTACATATCAATCTCTTGTCTAAATCCTCCAAAATCTATGTCACTCTATGCTTCTGTAAATTCTCTCATATTATCCTAGAACAGACTTAGCAGAAGTGCGAACCAATTCAGCGCGTACATATCAATCTCTTGTCTAAATCCTCCAAAATCTATGTCACTCTATGCTTCTGTAAATTCTCTCATATTATCCTAGAACAGACTTAGCAGAAGTGCGAACCAATTCAGCGTACATATCAATCTCTTGTCTAAATCCTCCAAAATCTATGTCACTCTATGCTTCTGTAAATTCTCTCATATTATCCTAGAACAGACTTAGCAGAAGTGCGAACCAATTCAGCGTACATATCAATCTCTTGTCTAAATCCTCCAAAATCTATGTCACTCTATGCTTCTGTAAATTCTCTCATATTATCCTAGAACAGACTTAGCAGAAGTGCGAACCAATTCAGCGTACATATCAATCTCTTGTCTAAATCCTCCAAAATCTATGTCACTCTATGCTTCTGTAAATTCTCTCATATTATCCTAGAACAGACTTAGCAGAAGTGCGAACCAATTCAGCGTACATATCAATCTCTTGTCTAAATCCTCCAAAATCTATGTCACTCTATGCTTCTGTAAATTCTCTCATATTATCCTAGAACAGACTTAGCAGAAGTGCGAACCAATTCAGCGTACATATCAATCTCTTGTCTAAATCCTCCAAAATCTATGTCACTCTATGCTTCTGTAAATTCTCTCATATTATCCTAGAACAGACTTAGCAGAAGTGCGAACCAATTCAGCGTACATATCAATCTCTTGTCTAAATCCTCCAAAATCTATGTCACTCTATGCTTCTGTAAATTCTCTCATATTATCCTAGAACAGACTTAGCAGAAGTGCGAACCAATTCAGCGTACATATCAATCTCTTGTCTAAATCCTCCAAAATCTATGTCACTCTATGCTTCTGTAAATTCTCTCATATTATCCTAGAACAGACTTAGCAGAAGTGCGAACCAATTCAGCGTACATATCAATCTCTTGTCTAAATCCTCCAAAATCTATGTCACTCTATGCTTCTGTAAATTCTCTCATATTATCCTAGAACAGACTTAGCAGAAGTGCGAACCAATTCAGCGTACATATCAATCTCTTGTCTAAATCCTCCAAAATCTATGTCACTCTATGCTTCTGTAAATTCTCTCATATTATCCTAGAACAGACTT
>OZ057406.1:3038518-3191446 GCA_964056735.1 Allodiplogaster pararmata
GTACATATCAATCTCTTGTCTAAATCCTCCAAAATCTATGTCACTCTATGCTTCTGTAAATTCTCTGATATTATCCTAGAAACAGACTTAGCAGAAGTGCGAACCAATTCAGCGTACATATCAATCTCTTGTCTAAATCCTCCAAAATCTATGTCACTCTATGCTTCTGTAAATTCTCTGATATTATCCTAGAACAGACTTAGCAGAAGTGCGAACCAATTCAGCGTACATATCAATCTCTTGTCTAAATCCTCCAAAATCTATGTCACTCTATGCTTCTGTAAATTCTCTCATATTATCCTAGAACAGACTTAGCAGAAGTGCGAACCAATTCAGCGTACATATCAATCTCTTGTCTAAATCCTCCAAAATCTATGTCACTCTATGCTTCTGTAAATTCTCTCATATTATCCTAGAACAGACTTAGCAGAAGTGCGAACCAATTCAGCGTACATATCAATCTCTTGTCTAAATCCTCCAAAATCTATGTCACTCTATGCTTCTGTAAATTCTCTCATATTATCCTAGAACAGACTTAGCAGAAGTGCGAACCAATTCAGCGTACATATCAATCTCTTGTCTAAATCCTCCAAAATCTATGTCACTCTATGCTTCTGTAAATTCTCTCATATTATCCTAGAACAGACTTAGCAGAAGTGCGAACCAATTCAGCGTACATATCAATCTCTTGTCTAAATCCTCCAAAATCTATGTCACTCTATGCTTCTGTAAATTCTCTGATATTATCCTAGAACAGACTTAGCAGAAGTGCGAACCAATTCAGCGTACATATCAATCTCTTGTCTAAATCCTCCAAAATCTATGTCACTCTATGCTTCTGTAAATTCTCTCATATTATCCTAGAACAGACTTAGCAGAAGTGCGAACCAATTCAGCGTACATATCAATCTCTTGTCTAAATCCTCCAAAATCTATGTCACTCTATGCTTCTGTAAATTCTCTCATATTATCCTAGAACAGACTTAGCAGAAGTGCGAACCAATTCAGCGTACATATCAATCTCTTGTCTAAATCCTCCAAAATCTATGTCACTCTATGCTTCTGTAAATTCTCTCATATTATCCTAGAACAGACTTAGCAGAAGTGCGAACCAATTCAGCGTACATATCAATCTCTTGTCTAAATCCTCCAAAATCTATGTCACTCTATGCTTCTGTAAATTCTCTCATATTATCCTAGAACAGACTTAGCAGAAGTGCGAACCAATTCAGCGTACATATCAATCTCTTGTCTAAATCCTCCAAAATCTATGTCACTCTATGCTTCTGTAAATTCTCTGATATTATCCTAGAACAGACTTAGCAGAAGTGCGAACCAATTCAGCGTACATATCAATCTCTTGTCTAAATCCTCCAAAATCTATGTCACTCTATGCTTCTGTAAATTCTCTCATATTATCCTAGAACAGACTTAGCAGAAGTGCGAACCAATTCAGCGTACATATCAATCTCTTGTCTAAATCCTCCAAAATCTATGTCACTCTATGCTTCTGTAAATTCTCTGATATTATCCTAGAACAGACTTAGCAGAAGTGCGAACCAATTCAGCGTACATATCAATCTCTTGTCTAAATCCTCCAAAATCTATGTCACTCTATGCTTCTGTAAATTCTCTCATATTATCCTAGAACAGACTTAGCAGAAGTGCGAACCAATTCAGCGTACATATCAATCTCTTGTCTAAATCCTCCAAAATCTATGTCACTCTATGCTTCTGTAAATTCTCTCATATTATCCTAGAACAGACTTAGCAGAAGTGCGAACCAATTCAGCGTACATATCAATCTCTTGTCTAAATCCTCCAAAATCTATGTCACTCTATGCTTCTGTAAATTCTCTGATATTATCCTAGAACAGACTTAGCAGAAGTGCGAACCAATTCAGCGTACATATCAATCTCTTGTCTAAATCCTCCAAAATCTATGTCACTCTATGCTTCTGTAAATTCTCTCATATTATCCTAGAACAGACTTAGCAGAAGTGCGAACCAATTCAGCGTACATATCAATCTCTTGTCTAAATCCTCCAAAATCTATGTCACTCTATGCTTCTGTAAATTCTCTGATATTATCCTAGAACAGACTTAGCAGAAGTGCGAACCAATTCAGCGTACATATCAATCTCTTGTCTAAATCCTCCAAAATCTATGTCACTCTATGCTTCTGTAAATTCTCTCATATTATCCTAGAACAGACTTAGCAGAAGTGCGAACCAATTCAGCGTACATATCAATCTCTTGTCTAAATCCTCCAAAATCTATGTCACTCTATGCTTCTGTAAATTCTCTCATATTATCCTAGAACAGACTTAGCAGAAGTGCGAACCAATTCAGCGTACATATCAATCTCTTGTCTAAATCCTCCAAAATCTATGTCACTCTATGCTTCTGTAAATTCTCTCATATTATCCTAGAACAGACTTAGCAGAAGTGCGAACCAATTCAGCGTACATATCAATCTCTTGTCTAAATCCTCCAAAATCTATGTCACTCTATGCTTCTGTAAATTCTCTCATATTATCCTAGAACAGACTTAGCAGAAGTGCGAACCAATTCAGCGTACATATCAATCTCTTGTCTAAATCCTCCAAAATCTATGTCACTCTATGCTTCTGTAAATTCTCTGATATTATCCTAGAACAGACTTAGCAGAAGTGCGAACCAATTCAGCGTACATATCAATCTCTTGTCTAAATCCTCCAAAATCTATGTCACTCTATGCTTCTGTAAATTCTCTCATATTATCCTAGAACAGACTTAGCAGAAGTGCGAACCAATTCAGCGTACATATCAATCTCTTGTCTAAATCCTCCAAAATCTATGTCACTCTATGCTTCTGTAAATTCTCTCATATTATCCTAGAACAGACTTAGCAGAAGTGCGAACCAATTCAGCGTACATATCAATCTCTTGTCTAAATCCTCCAAAATCTATGTCACTCTATGCTTCTGTAAATTCTCTCATATTATCCTAGAACAGACTTAGCAGAAGTGCGAACCAATTCAGCGTACATATCAATCTCTTGTCTAAATCCTCCAAAATCTATGTCACTCTATGCTTCTGTAAATTCTCTCATATTATCCTAGAACAGACTTAGCAGAAGTGCGAACCAATTCAGCGTACATATCAATCTCTTGTCTAAAATCCTCCAAAATCTATGTCACTCTATGCTTCTGTAAATTCTCTCATATTATCCTAGAACAGACTTAGCAGAAGTGCGAACCAATTCAGCGTACATATCAATCTCTTGTCTAAATCCTCCAAAATCTATGTCACTCTATGCTTCTGTAAATTCTCTCATATTATCCTAGAACAGACTTAGCAGAAGTGCGAACCAATTCAGCGTACATATCAATCTCTTGTCTAAATCCTCCAAAATCTATGTCACTCTATGCTTCTGTAAATTCTCTCATATTATCCTAGAACAGACTTAGCAGAAGTGCGAACCAATTCAGCGTACATATCAATCCCTTGTCTAAATCCTCCAAAATCTATGTCACTCTATGCTTCTGTAAATTCTCTCATATTATCCTAGAACAGACTTAGCAGAAGTGCGAACCAATTCAGCGTACATATCAATCTCTTGTCTAAATCCTCCAAAATCTATGTCACTCTATGCTTCTGTAAATTCTCTCATATTATCCTAGAACAGACTTAGCAGAAGTGCGAACCAATTCAGCGTACATATCAATCTCTTGTCTAAATCCTCCAAAATCTATGTCACTCTATGCTTCTGTAAATTCTCTGATATTATCCTAGAACAGACTTAGCAGAAGTGCGAACCAATTCAGCGTACATATCAATCTCTTGTCTAAATCCTCCAAAATCTATGTCACTCTATGCTTCTGTAAATTCTCTCATATTTGCCTAGAACAGACTTAGCAGAAGTGCGAACCAATTCAGCGTACATATCAATCTCTTGTCTAAATCCTCCAAAATCTATGTCACTCTATGCTTCTGTAAATTCTCTCATATTATCCTAGAACAGACTTAGCAGAAGTGCGAACCAATTCAGCGTACATATCAATCTCTTGTCTAAATCCTCCAAAATCTATGTCACTCTATGCTTCTGTAATTCTCTCATATTATCCTAGAACAGACTTAGCAGAAGTGCGAACCAATTCAGCGTACATATCAATCTCTTGTCTAAATCCTCCAAAATCTATGTCATTCTATGCTTCTGTAAATTCTCTCATATTATCCTAGAACAGACTTAGCAGAAGTGCGAACCAATTCAGCGTACATATCAATCTCTTGTCTAAATCCTCCAAAATCTATGTCACTCTATGCTTCTGTAAATTCTTTCATATTATCCTAGAACAGACTTAGCAGAAGTGCGAACCAATTCAGCGTACATATCAATCTCTTGTCTAAATCCTCCAAAATCTATGTCACTCTATGCTTCTGTAAATTCTCTCATATTATCCTAGAACAGACTTAGCAGAAGTGCGAACCAATTCAGCGTACATATCAATCTCTTGTCTAAATCCTCCAAAATCTATGTCACTCTATGCTTCTGTAAATTCTCTGATATTATCCTAGAACAGACTTAGCAGAAGTGCGAACCAATTCAGCGTACATATCAATCTCTTGTCTAAATCCTCCAAAATCTATGTCACTCTTTGCTTCTGTAAATTCTCTCATATTATCCTAGAACAGACTTAGCAGAAGTGCGAACCAATTCAGCGTACATATCAATCTCTTGTCTAAATCCTCCAAAATCTATGTCACTCTATGCTTCTGTAAATTCTCTCATATTATCCTAGAACAGACTTAGCAGAAATGCGAACCAATTCAGCGTACATATCAATCTCTTGTCTAAATCCTCCAAAATCTATGTCACTCTATGCTTCTGTAAATTCTCTCATATTATCCTAGAACAGACTTAGCAGAAGTGCGAACCAATTCAGCCTACATTTCAATCTCTTGTCTAAATCCTCCAAAATCTATGTCACTCTATGCTTCTGTAAATTCTCTGATATTATCCTAGAACAGACTTAGCAGAAGTGCGAACCAATTCAGCGTACATATCAATCTCTTGTCTAAATCCTCCAAAATCTATGTCACTCTATGCTTCTGTAAATTCTCTCATATTATCCTAGAACAGACGTTAGCAGAAGTGCGAACCAATTCAGCGTACATATCAATCTCTTGTCTAAATCCTCCAAAATCTATGTCACTCTATGCTTCTGTAAATTCTCTCATATTATCCTAGAACAGACTTAGCAGAAATGCGAACCAATTCAGCGTACATATCAATCTCTTGTCTAAATCCTTCAAAATCTATGTCACTCTATGCTTCTGTAAATTCTCTCATATTATCCTAGAACAGACTTAGCAGAAGTGCGAACCAATTCAGCGTACATATCAATCTCTTGTCTAAATCCTCCAAAATCTATGTCACTCTATGCTTCTGTAAATTCTCTGATATTATCCTAGAACAGACTTAGCAGAAGTGCGAACCAATTCAGCGTACATATCAATCTCTTGTCTAAATCCTCCAAAATCTATGTCACTCTATGCTTCTGTAAATTCTCTCATATTATCCTAGAACAGACTTAGCAGAAGTGCGAACCAATTCAGCGTACATATCAATCTCTTGTCTAAATCCTCCAAAATCTATGTCACTCTATGCTTCTGTAAATTCTCTCATATTATCCTAGAACAGACTTAGCAGAAGTGCGAACCAATTCAGCGTACATATCAATCTCTTGTCTAAATCCTCCAAAATCTATGTCACTCTATGCTTCTGTAAATTCTCTCATATTATCCTAGAACAGACTTAGCAGAAGTGCGAACCAATTCAGCGTACATATCAATCTCTAGTCTAAATCCTCCAAAATCTATGTCACTCTATGCTTCTGTAAATTCTCTCATATTATCCTAGAACAGACTTAGCAGAAGTGCGAACCAATTCAGCGTACATATCAATCTCTTGTCTAAATCCTCCAAAATCTATGTCACTCTATGCTTCTGTAAATTCTCTCATATTATCCTAGAACAGACTTAGCAGAAGTGCGAACCAATTCAGCGTACATATCAATCTCTTGTCTAAATCCTCCAAAATCTATGTCACTCTATGCTTCTGTAAATTCTCTCATATTATCCTAGAACAGACTTAGCAGAAGTGCGAACCAATTCAGCGTACATATCAATCTCTTGTCTAAATCCTCCAAAATCTATGTCACTCTATGCTTCTGTAAATTCTCTCATATTATCCTAGAACAGACTTAGCAGAAGTGCGAACCAATTCAGCGTACATATCAATCTCTTGTCTAAATCCTCCAAAATCTATGTCACTCTATGCTTCTGTAAATTCTCTCATATTATCCTAGAACAGACTTAGCAGAAGTGCGAACCAATTCAGCGTACATATCAATCTCTTGTCTAAATCCTCCAAAATCTATGTCACTCTATGCTTCTGTAAATTCTCTCATATTATCCTAGAACAGACTTAGCAGAAGTGCGAACCAATTCAGCGTACATATCAATCTCTTGTCTAAATCCTCCAAAATCTATGTCACTCTATGCTTCTGTAAATTCTCTCATATTATCCTAGAACAGACTTAGCAGAAGTGCGAACCAATTCAGCGTACATATCAATCTCTTGTCTAAATCCTCCAAAATCTATGTCACTCTATGCTTCTGTAAATTCTCTCATATTATCCTAGAACAGACTTAGCAGAAGTGCGAACCAATTCAGCGTACATATCAATCTCTTGTCTAAATCCTCCAAAATCTATGTCATTCTATGCTTCTGTAAATTCTCTCATATTATCCTAGAACAGACTTAGCAGAAGTGCGAACCAATTCAGCGTACATATCAATCTCTTGTCTAAATCCTCCAAAATCTATGTCACTCTATGCTTCTGTAAATTCTCTCATATTATCCTAGAACAGACTTAGCAGAAGTGCGAACCAATTCAGCGTACATATCAATCTCTTGTCTAAATCCTCCAAAATCTATGTCACTCTATGCTTCTGTAAATTCTCTCATATTATCCTAGAACAGACTTAGCAGAAGTGCGAACCAATTCAGCGTACATATCAATCTCTTGTCTAAATCCTCCAAAATCTATGTCACTCTATGCTTCTGTAAATTCTCTGATATTATCCTAGAACAGACTTAGCAGAAGTGCGAACCAATTCAGCGTACATATCAATCTCTTGTCTAAATCCTCCAAAATCTATGTCACTCTATGCTTCTGTAAATTCTCTCATATTATCCTAGAACAGACTTAGCAGAAGTGCGAACCAATTCAGCGTACATATCAATCTCTTGTCTAAATCCTCCAAAATCTATGTCACTCTATGCTTCTGTAAATTCTCTCATATTATCCTAGAACAGACTTAGCAGAAATGCGAACCAATTCAGCGTACATATCAATCTCTTGTCTAAATCCTCCAAAATCTATGTCACTCTATGCTTCTGTAAATTCTCTCATATTATCCTAGAACAGACTTAGCAGAAGTGCGAACCAATTCAGCGTACATTTCAATCTCTTGTCTAAATCCTCCAAAATCTATGTCACTCTATGCTTCTGTAAATTCTCTGATATTATCCTAGAACAGACTTAGCAGAAGTGCGAACCAATTCAGCGTACATATCAATCTCTTGTCTAAATCCTCCAAAATCTATGTCACTCTATGCTTCTGTAAATTCTCTCATATTATCCTAGAACAGACTTAGCAGAAGTGCGAACCAATTCAGCGTACATATCAATCTCTTGTCTAAATCCTCCAAAATCTATGTCACTCTATGCTTCTGTAAATTCTCTCATATTATCCTAGAACAGACTTAGCAGAAATGCGAACCAATTCAGCGTACATATCAATCTCTTGTCTAAATCCTCCAAAATCTATGTCACTCTATGCTTCTGTAAATTCTCTCATATTATCCTAGAACAGACTTAGCAGAAATGCGAACCAATTCAGCGTACATATCAATCTCTTGTCTAAATCCTCCAAAATCTATGTCACTCTATGCTTCTGTAAATTCTCTCATATTATCCTAGAACAGACTTAGCAGAAGTGCGAACCAATTCAGCGTACATTTCAATCTCTTGTCTAAATCCTCCAAAATCTATGTCACTCTATGCTTCTGTAAATTCTCTGATATTATCCTAGAACAGACTTAGCAGAAGTGCGAACCAATTCAGCGTACATATAAATCTCTTGTCTAAATCCTCCAAAATCTATGTCACTCTATGCTTCTGTAAATTCTCTCATATTATCCTAGAACAGACTTAGCAGAAGTGCGAACCAATTCAGCGTACATATCAATCTCTTGTCTAAATCCTCCAAAATCTATGTCACTCTATGCTTCTGTAAATTCTCTGATATTATCCTAGAACAGACTTAGCAGAAGTGCGAACCAATTCAGCGTACATATCAATCTCTTGTCTAAATCCTCCAAAATCAATGTCACTCTATGCTTCTGTAAATTCTCTCATATTATCCTAGAACAGACTTAGCAGAAGTGCGAACCAATTCAGCGTACATATCAATCTCTTGTCTAAATCCTCCAAAATCTATGTCACTCTATGCTTCTGTAAATTCTCTCATACAGTACCGCCCAAAATGTTATAATATATAGGGTTATTGAACATAACTTTTTTCAAAAAGAACTAATGAAGATCAAATTTTCAGATATTTTTCACAAGCCAAATTCACATGTTTCGAGTAATAGAACAAGTTTGAAAAATGCTTTATTAGGTTTATTCGTAAAAAAAATGGAAATAGTAAAAAGTGCTTATAGAGATGTTCAGTTTTTTCGAAGTAATAAAACAAATATTCTAGTATTTGGTGGCATATCCTTTCGAGTCAATGACTGCCTGACATCTACGAGGCATAGAATCAATCAAAGAGTCAATGGTTGCCTGCGAAATCGCCTTCCATTCCTCCTCTAGCTGCTTAAACTTTTCATCAGCATTTCTGCATGTTCTTCCCGTCAATTTTCGTTGCAAATGTTCCCATAAATTTTCGATGATGTTCAAATCGGGGGACTGGCTCGGCCAGTCCAAAACATCCACATGCCGACGGCGAAACCAGTTCTGAACGTGCTGAGATCGATGTTTCGGGTCGTTATCTTGTTGAAAGGTGAACCCACGGCCAAATTTGGAGAGGGCCCAAGGGCGCATAGTGCTTTCCATTATGTTCTCATAGCCGTAACGATCGAGATTTCCGACAATACGTCTAATTGGACCCATGCCGCTGGCGGAAAAACAGCCCCAGACCATCACAGAACCACCGCCATGTTTGACTGTGAGCGACTGGTATTGCGGCAGGAAACGCTTGCCCGCTGGACGTCTTACCCACCTCAGACCGTCACTGCAGAACATATTAAACTTGGATTCATCGCTCCAAACAATCTGAGACCACTCACGGCGTGTCCAACTGAGGTGATCCTTAGCCCACTGAACTCGAACTTTACGATTTTTTTCGCTGATGAAAGGCTTCTTGGCAGGCCGCCTTCCATTCAGTCCAGCGGCTTGCAAACGGCGTTTGATGGTAGTTATTGAAGGAGCAGGAGTCGCGGGCGTTGATATGACAGCTTGAATGTCTGTAGCAGTGCGTTTCGGGTCTTCGCGAGATGCGCGCAGGATGCTTCGGTCCATGTACCTCGAAGTTACGCGGGGTCTCCCCGAACTTGTCTTCACGATGACTCGTCCCTGCAATTTTTTTGTGATCCAAAGTTATTCAGTTGTAGAAAATTCGTTTACCTGGGTTCGAAAACGCCGGAGGATATGGGAGATAGCGCTCTGAGTTACCCCGAACTGCTGAGCGAGCTCGCTCTGTGACCGGCCCTGTTTCGCCCCAGCAACAACAGCTTCTTGCATTCTTTTACTTGTATTTCGATGTCCAACAGTTCGAACCATGACTTGAAACAAAATTTTTATGAATGAAGTTCGGTAAACAAAAAAAAAATCAACTAAAAAAAATCATGGAGAAAAACTGAAAAATGGAAGATATACCAATTTCGGTGTATTTCCTGGAGATAAATAATAGATCACTCAAAACGACGTCCGGTACGGTACAGACACCCAAAAAAACTTCTGTGAAAGTTTGAGCTTTGAATTTTATCTTTGAAAAAAGTTATTTTCAATAACCCTATATATTATAACATTTTGGGCGGTACTGTATTATCCTAGAACAGACTTAGCAGAAGTGCGAACCAATTCAGCGTACATATCAATCTCTTGTCTAAATCCTCCAAAATCTATGTCACTCTATGCTTCTGTAAATTCTCTCATATTATCCTAGAACAGACTTAGCAGAAGTGCGAACCAATTCAGCGTACATTTCAATCTCTTGTCTAAATCCTCCAAAATCTATGTCACTCTATGCTTCTGTAAATTCTCTGATATTATCCTAGAACAGACTTAGCAGAAGTGCGAACCAATTCAGCGTACATATAAATCTCTTGTCTAAATCCTCCAAAATCTATGTCACTCTATGCTTCTGTAAATTCTCTGATATTATCCTAGAACAGACTTAGCAGAAGTGCGAACCAATTCAGCGTACATATCAATCTCTTGTCTAAATCCTCCAAAATCTATGTCACTCTATGCTTCTGTAAATTCTCTCATATTATCCTAGAACAGACTTAGCAGAAGTGCGAACCAATTCAGCGTACATATCAATCTCTTGTCTAAATCCTCCAAAATCTATGTCACTCTATGCTTCTGTAAATTCTCTCATATTATCCTAGAACAGACTTAGCAGAAATGCGAACCAATTCAGCGTACATATCAATCTCTTGTCTAAATCCTCCAAAATCTATGTCACTCTATGCTTCTGTAAATTCTCTCATATTATCCTAGAACAGACTTAGCAGAAGTGCGAACCAATTCAGCGTACATTTCAATCTCTTGTCTAAATCCTCCAAAATCTATGTCACTCTATGCTTCTGTAAATTCTCTGATATTATCCTAGAACAGACTTAGCAGAAGTGCGAACCAATTCAGCGTACATATCAATCTCTTGTCTAAATCCTCCAAAATCTATGTCACTCTATGCTTCTGTAAATTCTCTCATATTATCGTAGAACAGACTTAGCAGAAGTGCGAACCAATTCAGCGTACATATCAATCTCTTGTCTAAATCCTCCAAAATCTATGTCACTCTATGCTTCTGTAAATTCTCTCATATTATCCTAGAACAGACTTAGCAGAAATGCGAACCAATTCAGCGTACATATCAATCTCTTGTCTAAATCCTCCAAAATCTATGTCACTCTATGCTTCTGTAAATTCTCTCATATTATCCTAGAACAGACTTAGCAGAAGTGCGAACCAATTCAGCGTACATTTCAATCTCTTGTCTAAATCCTCCAAAATCTATGTCACTCTATGCTTCTGTAAATTCTCTGATATTATCCTAGAACAGACTTAGCAGAAGTGCGAACCAATTCAGCGTACATATAAATCTCTTGTCTAAATCCTCCAAAATCTATGTCACTCTATGCTTCTGTAAATTCTCTCATATTATCCTAGAACAGACTTAGCAGAAGTGCGAACCAATTCAGCGTACATATCAATCTCTTGTCTAAATCCTCCAAAATCTATGTCACTCTATGCTTCTGTAAATTCTCTGATATTATCCTAGAACAGACTTAGCAGAAGTGCGAACCAATTCAGCGTACATATCAATCTCTTGTCTAAATCCTCCAAAATCTATGTCACTCTATGCTTCTGTAAATTCTCTCATATTATCCTAGAACAGACTTAGCAGAAGTGCGAACCAATTCAGCGTACATATCAATCTCTTGTCTAAATCCTCCAAAATCTATGTCACTCTATGCTTCTGTAAATTCTCTCATATTATCCTAGAACAGACTTAGCAGAAGTGCGAACCAATTCAGCGTACATATCAATCTCTTGTCTAAATCCTCCAAAATCTATGTCACTCTATGCTTCTGTAAATTCTCTCATATTATCCTAGAACAGACTTAGCAGAAGTGCGAACCAATTCAGCGTACATATCAATCTCTTGTCTAAATCCTCCAAAATCTATGTCACTCTATGCTTCTGTAAATTCTCTCATATTATCCTAGAACAGACTTAGCAGAAGTGCGAACCAATTCAGCGTACATTTCAATCTCTTGTCTAAATCCTCCAAAATCTATGTCACTCTATGCTTCTGTAAATTCTCTGATATTATCCTAGAACAGACTTAGCAGAAGTGCGAACCAATTCAGCGTACATATAAATCTCTTGTCTAAATCCTCCAAAATCTATGTCACTCTATGCTTCTGTAAATTCTCTGATATTATCCTAGAACAGACTTAGCAGAAGTGCGAACCAATTCAGCGTACATATCAATCTCTTGTCTAAATCCTCCAAAATCTATGTCACTCTATGCTTCTGTAAATTCTCTCATATTATCCTAGAACAGACTTAGCAGAAGTGCGAACCAATTCAGCGTACATATCAATCTCTTGTCTAAATCCTCCAAAATCTATGTCACTCTATGCTTCTGTAAATTCTCTCATATTATCCTAGAACAGACTTAGCAGAAATGCGAACCAATTCAGCGTACATATCAATCTCTTGTCTAAATCCTCCAAAATCTATGTCACTCTATGCTTCTGTAAATTCTCTCATATTATCCTAGAACAGACTTAGCAGAAGTGCGAACCAATTCAGCGTACATTTCAATCTCTTGTCTAAATCCTCCAAAATCTATGTCACTCTATGCTTCTGTAAATTCTCTGATATTATCCTAGAACAGACTTAGCAGAAGTGCGAACCAATTCAGCGTACATATCAATCTCTTGTCTAAATCCTCCAAAATCTATGTCACTCTATGCTTCTGTAAATTCTCTCATATTATCGTAGAACAGACTTAGCAGAAGTGCGAACCAATTCAGCGTACATATCAATCTCTTGTCTAAATCCTCCAAAATCTATGTCACTCTATGCTTCTGTAAATTCTCTCATATTATCCTAGAACAGACTTAGCAGAAATGCGAACCAATTCAGCGTACATATCAATCTCTTGTCTAAATCCTCCAAAATCTATGTCACTCTATGCTTCTGTAAATTCTCTCATATTATCCTAGAACAGACTTAGCAGAAGTGCGAACCAATTCAGCGTACATTTCAATCTCTTGTCTAAATCCTCCAAAATCTATGTCACTCTATGCTTCTGTAAATTCTCTGATATTATCCTAGAACAGACTTAGCAGAAGTGCGAACCAATTCAGCGTACATATAAATCTCTTGTCTAAATCCTCCAAAATCTATGTCACTCTATGCTTCTGTAAATTCTCTCATATTATCCTAGAACAGACTTAGCAGAAGTGCGAACCAATTCAGCGTACATATCAATCTCTTGTCTAAATCCTCCAAAATCTATGTCACTCTATGCTTCTGTAAATTCTCTCATATTATCCTAGAACAGACTTAGCAGAAATGCGAACCAATTCAGCGTACATATCAATCTCTTGTCTAAATCCTCCAAAATCTATGTCACTCTATGCTTCTGTAAATTCTCTCATATTATCCTAGAACAGACTTAGCAGAAGTGCGAACCAATTCAGCGTACATTTCAATCTCTTGTCTAAATCCTCCAAAATCTATGTCACTCTATGCTTCTGTAAATTCTCTCATATTATCCTAGAACAGACTTAGCAGAAGTGCGAACCAATTCAGCGTACATATAAATCTCTTGTCTAAATCCTCCAAAATCTATGTCACTCTATGCTTCTGTAAATTCTCTCATATTATCCTAGAACAGACTTAGCAGAAGTGCGAACCAATTCAGCGTACATATCAATCTCTTGTCTAAATCCTCCAAAATCTATGTCACTCTATGCTTCTGTAAATTCTCTGATATTATCCTAGAACAGACTTAGCAGAAGTGCGAACCAATTCAGCGTACATATCAATCTCTTGTCTAAATCCTCCAAAATCTATGTCACTCTATGCTTCTGTAAATTCTCTCATATTATCCTAGAACAGACTTAGCAGAAGTGCGAACCAATTCAGCGTACATATCAATCTCTTGTCTAAATCCTCCAAAATCTATGTCACTCTATGCTTCTGTAAATTCTCTCATATTATCCTAGAACAGACTTAGCAGAAGTGCGAACCAATTCAGCGTACATATCAATCTCTTGTCTAAATCCTCCAAAATCTATGTCGCTCTATGCTTCTGTAAATTCTCTCATATTATCCTAGAACAGACTTAGCAGAAGTGCGAACCAATTCAGCGTACATATCAATCTCTTGTCTAAATCCTCCAAAATCTATGTCACTCTATGCTTCTGTAAATTCTCTGATATTATCCTAGAACAGACTTAGCAGAAGTGCGAACCAATTCAGCGTACATATCAATCTCTTGTCTAAATCCTCCAAAATCTATGTCACTCTATGCTTCTGTAAATTCTCTCATATTATCCTAGAACAGACTTAGCAGAAGTGCGAACCAATTCAGCGTACATATCAATCTCTTGTCTAAATCCTCCAAAATCTATGTCACTCTATGCTTCTGTAAATTCTCTGATATTATCCTAGAACAGACTTAGCAGAAGTGCGAACCAATTCAGCGTACATATCAATCTCTTGTCTAAATCCTCCAAAATCTATGTCACTCTATGCTTCTGTAAATTCTCTCATATTATCCTAGAACAGACTTAGCAGAAGTGCGAACTGTTACGCCTGAGGGCGTGAGATGATCGACCTATTATATTACATCATCGTCCTATACGATTAATCACGGAGGAGGAGGAGACATGAAAGCCACACCCACATGACCACTATATAAGCCAGGATATTGGGCGGAGCGAGTAAGAGAAGGAGAGAGAGAGAGAGAGAAGAGAGTAAGAGGAGACCCAACTCGGCAAGGTCCTTAAGACCTTGCTCTTTGCATTAGAACCCCTTTTTTGTGCGTTGTTTAATTGCCATTATGTAATGTCATATTTATACCGCAATAAACTGATCAATGACTAAACTGTTTGTCTTCGGGGGCATTTCCATGGGCAAAGCACGTTTACCCTCACTGGTAGCAGCGAGTGGCTGACCTAGTCCGGAATAGGTCAGTCACCGCCTCTCTCTCTTCCAACCCCCCCTTTTTTTCTCAGACTCTTCCTCGGTTCCAAGTCACTGTTTCTTTTTTCGTTTTCTCTTCTCTCCTGTCAGAAATCTCCATACTCTAAAGTTTCATTTGATTGCTGCTCCATTGTTTTCTCCTTTTTTTTTTTCTCTCGTTAATATGCTTAATTCACACTCTGAAGTCTTAAGTTTCATTTGATTACTGCTTCGTTGTTTTTATCTTTTCCTTTTCGTTAATATGTTTAATTCATGCGATGCTATTATGTTATTAATATGTTTAACAAAATACTCTATTAACAAAAAAAAAAAAAAAATTAAAAAAAAAACACAAAAAGGGAGACCGACTGATCACCGGTCTCCCGGGGGGAAAAGTAGGGATACGCTTGTTAAAGGAAGCAGTAGAAGAGCCAGCAGAGCTCTAGTCAGCGCGCTGGCAGGGCCCTCCCGTCAGAGAAGTGATCCGGTCGACGTAAATCGAACCGAAGGACCGCGAGTTAGGATAAACCGGTCAGTTTTAAGGAAAAAGAGAAAAGGTTCAATTCAGAAGTATCACGAGGGCACCGAAGCCCCGTCGACGTAGTTTCCCGGTCGAAGAAAAACCCAGCAATGGCTGAAGATGCGGCACAGTACCCGCCCGAGGAGAACCGACCGAAGGAGAACGGAACAGTTCCGGTTAGCAAATATAAGGTTTCCCAAGTGAAACGTCAATTGAGGAGAGAAGCGACGACGGCAGAATCGTCAGGTCAGTGAGAGTCCACTGGCAAGTTTTAAGGCGTGGTATTATATTTTTTTTTTTTTCTTTTCTCTGAATTGCATTCATGTCTCGAGTCTGTCTATCTGGTACCCATGCTCCGCATGGTTACGACAACCCAACCGAATATCTTTCAAGGCCTGGCTGCCTTTTAAAAAAGAAAAGAAAAAGGAAAGAAAAGAGTATTCGACGATGCAATAATATTTAAGAAGGCATTTCTTGATTTTTTTTCTCTTTCTTTTACAAAATAAACGAATTATACACAAAAAAAAACCAATTATTGACTTAGATCGTCGAATAAAGTGGTACGCAGAAGATATGAAATTATTTAGATCTTTCAAGAAATCAGACAATCATCAGTTCTTACAGCTCGCCATAGAATTAGTGAACGAATGATCGAACACTTGGTTATTAAGCCGTTCAACAGAAATTTTGCTTTTCTCTCTTTTCTTAAAAAAAAAAAATATAATAAATAAATAAATTATTATAATAAAGTTTTTTTTTCTTAAAAAAAATTGGAAATAGATGGAGACCGACTGTCCACCGGTCTCCGGGGGAAAAATAAGAGTTTTAAGATGTTTAAAAGGAAGCAACCGAAGAGCCAAAGAGGCTCTAGTCACCCGGCGGCACTGAAGAGATACCCCATGAAGGGAGAAGCGGCAGAGTCCCGCCCGAGAGCCGATCGAAAGACCGTCAGTTCAAGGAGAACCGGTCAGTAATAATACATTAAAATTTAGATTTAGATTCTGGTTGAAGAACCACTTTTCGAGGATTGCTTAGTGCAACATGTGTCTCAAGTTGAGTTTGAGTAATCCATCAGGTCGAGCTCTATAGTCGCCGCTAACTGGTTAAGTTTGATAATTTTCTGCTGATCCACGGAATTATTTTTTTTTAAAGTTAAGTTGAAAACTTGTAGTGTTCCGACGAATTACTGTAGAATCTTAAGTTTCTTGTTTTCGGTTTCTTTTTTGTGAATACCGTAAGGGCACGCATCTCTCAACCTTCACCGTGACATGTTGAATATATGCTCAAAGTTTAAAAAAAAAAAAAAAAAAACAAACGATGTTTTGATGTTGTTGCGTTATGACTATCCTATCCTTTTCTCTTTTTTCGGAACTATAATACATTTTCGCTCAATATTTTCTCGTTGTCCTCAACAATCTCTCGTGTTTGCACAAAGTAGCATTAATAACACACAAAGTGCATTGAAACTCTACAAGTATAGCTCGGGATCTTACTTTTTGATATAAAACTAATTGTAAAAATTTCAATGGAAAACTTAAATTTCTATAAGCCGTAAACTTCCGATTTGTAAGCTTGCTTAATACCCTAAGACTATTGTAAGCATACGTTGAGATGATCGAGATGAGAGTTGAATTGGTTTAATGTGGAGGCAATTATGAATTTATGACAGGATGTTCCGAATATGCATTTGACGACTGTATATTCGTTTGCGCGAGTCTGTCTGAAGCCTATTGGCGATTTCTTGTTTTCCGGGTTCGTTATTTGATCTTGAGCATATGTGTATGGCTTTCGCTCCTCATCTTTCTTGCTATGTCTTTGTTATTTGCCGATGAGCCTCGGTTTGAGGACAGTGAGCATCTTTTCTCTCTGTCATCTGTGGAGGAAACTTGACACCTTTTCGGCTAGGCGCGAGATTGGAGGCCTGTCACATTTAGCTTCTGAAAGCGCTATGATTTGGAGCTAACACCCTTTCTTTGTTCTTGTTGGCATTTCCCATCAAAAGGGACATTCAATGATTCAAAAAAGCGAGAAGAGAATAAAAAGTCAAAAAGAGAGAAACATAAAAGAGAAAAAGCAAAAAAAGAGCAGAGCAGAGCGAAAGTCAAAAAAAGAGAGAAACATAAAAGAGAAAAAGCAAAAAAGAGTAGAGCAGAATAAAAAGTCAAAAAGAGAGAAACATAAAAGAGAAAAAGCGAAAAAGAGCAGAGCAGAGCGAAAGTCAAAAAGAGAGAAACATAAAAGAGAGAAAAAGCAAAAAGACGCAAAGAAAAACATAGAAGAGTGAGAGCAGTCGGAGAGAGAGAAAGTTAAAAAGAGTAGAGTTTTGTGATTCACCAACAAAACTTCAAGGAAAGGTCGTCATTTTGAGTGAGACAAGCAAAAGAAAAGGGAAGTCAGAGAAGAAAAATGCAAGAGACAACTAAGACAGAGAAAAAGAATCAAAACATTCAGATAGATTAGTGGCACTGATAAATCACTTCCTGTCTGGGAAAGCAAATCCATTAGATCAAAAAGGGGTTACTGTGGAATTCCTCAACGCAAAAATAGTACGAAGAAAAGAACAAAAGGAGAATCTGGGGGAGATAGGAATTTGAAAAAGGGGCGGGTCACGTTCAAATAACGTGTTCAAGTAAGAGGTGACAAAGTAAATATCCCAAGGCAAAACGTAAGTTTTCTGGAATGTGCGACAAGCACTTAAGATGTAACTTGGAGATATCTCTTCTCCAAGTATAAAAGGACCCAACTCAAGATCAGAAGTACAAAGCGCGATGTCTCTGAACGCAAGAAGTAGGAGCGAAGCTGCCTCTACAGAACCTGGCGAACCGATCCTCTACTTCCCCGACATTAGTCCCTTACCCAGTATGGAACTGCAATCAAACCAAACCTCTGCATCGGCAGAACAGCTTTCAATCAGTCTTGGTCTTACCTCTGATTCATCACTTCGTGATGCATCGACACTCAAACCATATCCTGCATGTGCAGAACAGCTTTCAATCAGTCTTGGTCTTACCTCTGATTCATCACTTCGTGATGCATCGACACTCAAACCATATCCTGCATGTGCAGAACAGCTTTCAATCAGTCTTGGTCTTACCTCTGATTCATCACTTCGTGATGCATCGACACTCAAACCATATCCTGCATGTGCAGAACAGCTTTCAATCAGTCTTGGTCTTACCTCTGATTCATCACTTCGTGATGCATCGACACTCAAACCATATCCTGCATGTGCAGAACAGCTTTCAATCAGTCTTGGTCTTACCTCTGATTCACCACTTCGTGATGAATCGACACTCAAACCATATCCTGCATGTGCAGAACAGCCTTCAATCAGTCTTGGTCTTACCTCTGATTCACCACTTCGTGATGAATCGATACTCAAACCATATCCTGCATCGGCAGAAACAAACTTGTCTGATCACGGTCTCTCTTGGGATTACACATCCCATGCGGCATCATGCCCATTTAAGATACCTGAGTCAGCAGAATTATCATTAGAAATGCTTTACAGCCCAGATATTGCAACTGTAATAGCCGAACTACAATCGAAGTTGATCATAACTGAATACGAAGGTTTTTTGAACAAAGTCGAAATACTTACTCTCCAACCAAAAGAAACCAGCGAAGTAGGAAACGAGGAAACTATAGAGGATTCCCCTCATACATTGAGAACGCTCCTCCTGACGGGTGAATCTAGCTCAAGAAACTCTCAATACGAGACCAGCTCAGTGATAGAAGAACCCTCCCCAATTAGGCGAGTCCGTACTCCAGCAGTCCCAGTTGACAACAGTAGTAACTTTTGGGAAGGAAGCAACTTTTCCAGCGCGGAGGAAGCTACCGAAGAAGCCAGAAGCATCGATGAGACTGAGCCAAGCACACCCGTTCAATTCTTTCCCAGAATTTCAATGCTAGAAAGAGGTTCTACGGAAAGCCTCCATCAAAACCCATTCAGTGATGCAAACGAGTGCACGAAACAGCTAAGAACATTACTCTATAGAGCAAAAGGGGAAGACTACCTCAAGGTGAGCCAAGCTAGACAGCTCAGAGACAGAACTGCTCAAGCCATTGAAGATACGCATGACAAAAATAAAGAGGAGATTAGAAAAGTTACTCAAAAGTTTACAACTTACTGTGCTGACCTAGAGAAATTTCTCCACGAGAAAGGGCTTTTGCAAAAAGAAGCCCAAGATGAAAATGCCGTATATGCAAACCCATCAGTTACAGTACCTACACAAAGAAACGAGCAGGAAAATGGAAACTCGAATCGAGACATCGCCTTAGCAACGGAGACAGAAGCCGAGGAATCTGAGTCTCCTCTCATGGCAATGCTGGTGCTAGAGCCTCTGGGATCGAGGTTATCTTTATTCACAGGTAACGAAACAAGCATAGCCTTTTCGTCATGGATCAGAAGATTTGAAGACCTCATCAATATCCAGCGCCCGATTTACACAGGTGAGCAAAAAGCAGCATGCCTAACAGCCTACTTAGACGGCCCAGCCAGAGAGAAAGTTGAAGAAATGCCCAGAGAAGAAAGAAACAACTACGAAGCAATAATCAACTGCCTCAAAGGGACTTTCGACAACCCACAGCAAAAATACTTAGCCAGACAATCTCTAGCCTCTTGTAGACAAGAGATGAACGAGTCCGTTAGAACATTCGCAAACAGGCTTACTAACTTAGTCAAACTTTCGACGGTAGGACAAACAACAGAGGTTACCCGAGACAGACTTTTAGAAGAATTCCTTGGTAGGGTTTCTGCGCCGCTCAGGCACCAGCTTAGCATGGCAGAACCACAAACGTTCGACGAAGCTCTAAAAAAGGCGGAAAAAGTCGAGATGCTTTTGGCGGAAATTGCTCAAGATCGCGCCACAACTGCAGTACTTAACCCAGGCATTCAACTGCTTGAAAACTCAAGAAACCGAGGAGACCCGGGAATCAACAGAGAATTCAGAAACAACTTCGGGAATTCGAGACAAGGAGAATTTAGAAGGTTTGGAAACAGAAATAATACTCCTTCCGAAGTAAGATGCTACTACTGTAACAGGGTGGGACATCTAATCAGAGATTGTCGCACACGCATACGTGATTTAGAAATTACAAGACAGAGCGAACGATACTCGGCTCCCATGAACAGGAATCGCAGCCCCTTTTCTGCAAGAAATAGGGCATCCGTTACGAACGAACGATTTAACTCTTTTCCATTCAGGAGCACGACTGCCTATGAACAGAGGAGAAACGAACGACGAAGCCCTGACACGGGAATGAATTCTCTAGATAGAAGGGAACTGGAATCCGAAGGGCCGGAGGAAGTTAGTAAGCTTCGTCGCCAACTACAGGTTAGTGAGAACAAGAACCTAGCTGCTAGGCAAAGAATCGAGGCTTTGCTAAGGCGTCAGGACCCCGAGGAAATCGAAATAGAGTCATCCAGGGTTAGGAGTAACTCACCTTCCATCAACACTATCATGATAATTTCGATACTTAGCTTGAGCAGCTGCATATCGGTTACAGAAGCGAAAACTTGGTTGTGTCCAACAACCCAACAGGAGCCCAAACTCATCTACCTAGAAGCTCCCGTGGATTGCAGAGCTTTGCAACCTTGGGCTACGTCCGAATCAGATGCAATCTCCTTGACTATGTTCCAACCAAACCATATGAAATACTCTTCACCAGCAGTGATATGCAAAAGCATTGTCCAAAAAGTAACATTCAGTTTGGGCCCTCTAGGAGGAAGATACGCCTATTACCAGGACAGCCAAGATACTATGACCATAGAGGAATGTAAAAGAATGGAAAAACACAAAACCTGTACGAGCGGACGATTGGAAAAGCAGGGGTCACTCTGGTCAACGCAAAACAGACCTCAATTTGAATGGCCCGAATGGCCATTCGGCTGCTGTAGGAACTACACTACACATATCCGAAATTGCGTTTTGATAGAAACAACAATAAACATGAGACACTCAGACGGTTTTCCAGAGTCGGCAGTAGGAAACATGCGACACTGTGAATACGAAAAAGAAGAATGCATACTCTATGATGGCACAGTGATGGCCTGGACCGTCAATAAAGAAGAGAAATGTGACTTTATACCAGTCATGAACTTAACAGGCAGACGAACAGACCAGGTATTCATCAGCGACGATAAGGAGTTAGCACTATCATGGAACAACAAAAGTCGACTTCTTCACGACTGTAATCACGAATTGACAATTTCAGATCAAGGCTATGGAGTCGTGGTCAATAGGAAGGCCGGTAGAAATAGGAGAGTGATCCCATCGGAAGCGGAAGCTGGGTTAACATCAACTAATCAATTGGCAGCGCAGTTACTAGCTAGCGAAAAGGCAAGCATTAACGCTGTAATACCCACGGTACGAACAGCACTTAGCGCCATGTGCGAACAGTACAACCTACTAAGGGGGTTTACCAAAATGAAACTAAACGAAGATGCCACGTTAATCACAAGGAAGTTAACCAAAAGAGCTGATATCAAAGCAAGATATGTTGGACAAGGCTTAGTAGAGGTACACTCATGTTTCGAGATTCCTGAAATGGCAGTGAAATTACTCCCGTTCAATGAAAGCTGCTACTCAATGCCAAAGGCTCAGATCACCATGCCAAACGGAAAAATTATGTCAACGTTCATAGAACCAGAGACAGGTATAATATACGAAAAGGCGGACGTGGTACCTTGTAGAGACGCAAGGAAGGCCTACTGGAGGGAGAAAGATCGCTTCACTGTATACGACCCCATGAGCGGAAAGCGAAACGAAATCTCCGAGAGTCAGGTAACCAAAATCAACCCAGCCAGCTCGACCTTAGACAAAAAGTCACCAACTTTGACAATATTTCATAACCTGGTATTAACAAACATATCCGACATCGTTAGCGACACAAAGTGGCACGAAGCATGGGAGTCCCAAGACTTTGCGAAGTTCCAGGGTCACGCAGAGGTGAATCAAGGGTTTGAACGACACAACGGGCAAGACACAGACACAACGGAGCAACTAAGCTGGTTGAAACTGATATTCGGTTCTTGGAGTCTATACGATATTTGGGTTCTCTCATGCTCCTTGATGGTAACTGCTAGATTGTTCCATGTTATCCTCAAGGAATATATAAAGAGAATGGCCAGACCACTACCCCTCGGATATCTGCTAGAGAAAAGCACCAGTTTAAGACAGAATTCAGAAAAAACGAACGAAAAAGGATGTGAAAGAAACGAGTTCATAGAGGTGGCAATGAACACAGGACATCGAAATAAAAGGCTGAGGAGCTCAATCAAAATGCCTAAGTTTGGTTCCTCCATCGAAATGAATACGTTAAAGGTTCGTAATAACGGTAAGTTCTTCACCGCTCAAATCCCAGTTTACGTAAACGGAGTAAAAATGTTGGGACTACTAGACACAGGAGCTGGACTAACGGCTATGAGTACAGACATGTTGAGGCTACTAGGCATAATCAGGTTAGAAAAGCCCTCATCTCCCTATGCCTCCGGAATTTCAGGAGCAACTATTCCATTCGAAGGGGAAGCAAATGTCAGAATAAAGATAGGAGATTCTACGGTCATCACTACCGTTCACTTTGCTAGCAACAATTGCATCCCCTCTTCACCAAAGAGATATAACATCATACTGGGAAATGATACGCTGAGGTTACTTCCGAAATGGTCAATTGACTACGAAAGAGGGACTTTCGAAATGGGAATGGAGAATATAGCATTCATTAACAGCCTTAGCAAACGGAAAGGAGCAGAAGAGATCACTCTTAGAGCAAGGGAAACAATCTTGTGCCCACCGAACCAGGAAATATTCGTAGACTGTTACGCATCGATTACAAAGTGTACGATGCTGGCCACTGGGGTTCCCGATGAAAGGCTTTCAGAACAAGGAATATTTATAGCCCCGGCACTATTACAGAAACCGACCTTGAAGTTACTTATTACGAACCCGACCGGGGTAGAGAAAGTTATTCACAGAGGACAAAGTCTAACAACAGCAATTGCAGTTTATGAGGTTCAAGGTACATTCACAGAAGATCAAGAACTGACAGAGGTCCCCCTACACAGTTTGGAAGCGAAAGCAGAACTCAGGAAAGGTAAGAAAAAAGTTACATGGGCAGATCAAAGAGGTCAAGAACGAAACACCACGGGGGATCCGACTAGTGAGCCGAACGACGAGAAAGAGTTACAGGTTGACCTCACCCAAGCTGAGGTCAACGATGAACAGAAAGAACAGTTAAGAAAATTGTTCACGGAATTCAAAGACCGAATTTCCTCATCAAGCTATGACTTGGGCTCTTACGAAGCATCACCTATACATATCAGGACCACAACTGACCTTCCAAACTACCGCCCACGCCCACCAAGAATACCAATTAAATTCCAAAAGGAGTTAGATGACCATATCAACAAACTAATAAAATCTGGTAGGATTCGCGAGAGCGACACGCCTTGGGTACATAATACAGTGTTAGTGAAGAAATCGGACGGATCCCTTAGAGTATGCCTGGATTTCCGGCCCCTGAATGAACTGACAGTCCCTGACTATTACCCCCTGCCAAGAATAGAGCAGATACTGGAGAAAGTCGCAGGAAATCGCTACTACACGACGATTGACTTGGCCAGTGGATATATGCAGTTACTGTTAGACCCCGAAAGTCAAGGGAAATGTGGTTGGTATACACACAGAGGTGTGTACGAATTCGTGTACCTCCCGTTCGGATTAAAAAATGCAGGAGCATATTTTTCGAGAGCAATGGCGAAAGCGCTGGTAGGCCTGGATGATTGTTGCATTGCATACTTGGATGACATAGTCATTTTCAATAACAACTTCGAACAACACCTATTTGCTCTAAGAAAAGTATTACAGAGGTTCAGGGATTTCAATCTTAAAGCAGCAGGTAAGAAGCTGGTTAGCATAGCAAGATCCCGTATCACTTTCTTGGGACATGAGCTTACATCTGAAAACTATACACCAGCAGACAAAAACCTGCGAGCCATTCAAGAATTTCCAAGACCAAAGACGATACGAGAAGTCAAAAGATTCATAGGGATGGCTAACTTCTTCCGAAAATTTATCGCCAATTTCGCAACGTTAGCTGCTCCCTTGAATGAACTGAGTAAAGGAAAAACAAAGTTCTGTTGGACAGACAAACAGGAACAATCGCTGGAAGCCATCAAGAAAAGGCTAGTAGAAAAACCATGCCTAGCATTCCCCCGCGATGGTCCATTCATACTCCAAACAGATGGAAGTGGAATCGCGGTCGGTGCGGTACTCTTGCAAGCTGAAGCGAATAACGACAAGTCGAAGGCGGCGATTGGTTACTACAGCAAATCTTTGACCGAAACACAGAGACGATGGGCACCAACCCACATAGAACTATACGCAATGGTTAGCGCCTTACGTTACTTCAAAGACACCATATATGGGCAACATACGAAGATTCAATCGGATCACAAGCCGCTAACATTTCTGTTGAAGCACAACAAAACACACGAAAGCATCGCGCGTTGGATGATCGAACTTCAAAGCTATGATATTTCCATTGAGTATTTGCAGGGACCGCAAAACAGAGTGGCCGACTGTCTCTCCAGAATAGAACATGAGGCCAGCAAGGGAGGCGAAAATGAAGACTCGCAGGACATCATAGAATTTCCTGTGTGCCTTAGCATCAGCCCAGCGATGCGAGATAAGGGATACACACGAATAAGACCATATGATGTTCTGAAGGAACAGTTGAAAGACCCTCTTTGTAGAGCTGTGAGAGACTTGATAACAAGAGGGAAATCCCAAGAGGAAATAGGCGACGAAACGAATGAAAAAGCACTACAACTTGCCGATTCATGCGACATACGGGAAAATGATTGTATTTACAGAAGAAGAAATGAGAGAGATGAAGTTCTAAAGAAGGAACAACTACTGGTACCAAACAGCATCAAAATCCCTATCTTTTTGGCATTTCACGAGAATAGTTCCTCTGGAGGTCACTTCAATTGGAAAAAGACACTTTCCAAAATACAGCGAAAGTTTTACTGGCAAGGAATGAAAGAAGAAATCTGGAACAAGGTGAGATACTGCGAAACTTGTCAGCGGAAAAGGGCGAACGCTAGAAATAAAGAGCTGCTAACACCAATAATAGCAGGAGCAACCTTCCATAAAGTTCATATAGACGTAACAGGACCCCTCCATGAAACCTCTAGGAAAAATAAGTACATCCTAGCGGCTATTTGCGGGTTTACAAGATACGTAACAACAGTACCCTTAGAAGATACTAAGTCAGTGACACTGGCTAGGGCGCTAATGAACGAATGCATATTGAAGTACGGAGCGATGACCGATTTGATCTCTGACAATGCCTCCTACTTCAAAAGCTCGTTAGCCGAAGAGTTAGGTAGGTTGATGAGCATCAACAGGTATTACACTACCCCAAATTTTCACCAGGGAAACGGAATCTGTGAACGAATATTTGGATCATTTCATCCCCTACTTCGCAGCTATACGAGCAGCAACCAGTTAGATTGGGACGAGCACGTCTCCGCTATCACCTTCGCCTACAACACTACAGTGCATGATTCGACAGGAGAAACACCCTTCTTTCTCATGTTTGGAAGAGACCCAATTTTCAATATCGATCTTCTACTGAAATATCACGATGAAAGACATGTACCAGGTTTTGAAGATATGGACATCTATAAAGCCAGCCTTATTTCAAACCTTCATTCAGCATGGAGCTTAGCAGATGCAAGAAACAGGGCTAGAACAGTACAAATGAGGAACTCAACCGAGCGCAATACCCACCTACGCCCGCTTGATATCAAAATAGGAGAAAGAGTATTTCTCAGAAACTACTCATCCAAAGAAGGCATGTCCAAAAAATTAACCATGCCTTGGACAGGGCAATACAGAGTTGTGAAAATTGATCACCCCCACCTTATAATATCGAGCATAGCAGCACCTCAAACGGGATTGAAAAGGGTTCACAAAGACCAAGTCAAGAAATGTTTTGAACCGTCAGGTCCGGCGCTAACCGAAAAATGGATCCCTACGTTGGAAGAAAATGACATCGTTCCCGTATCAAAACCAGTAGGGTACGATCATGGGAAACAATTGAACAAAGAACCAGTAGGGGCACCACAAAAGCAGACCCATAGTTACAATCTACGTTCCACAGGGCGTCAAGCTAATTGCTTAAAATAGAAATTTCATAAGACAAGCAAACAAAAGGATTAGAATTTTTTTCGAACAATAACATGTCTTTCTCTTCAATTTCCTTTTTGAGTCTAATTCATTCAAAATGTAGCAAGCAAAGTATTATTCATTTTTGATCTCTCTCCTCTCTCCTCTCTATGCATATGCGTATATATTCTCCTTGATTCCTCATTCTAGTTGAGCGGCATTATAACCCAGTCCGATTATTTCGACAGCACACTCTTCATTTATTCTCAAGCGTTGACTTCCCTCTTTTTACACATTGATGTCATATATAAGATGTACGCGGTTTTCCGAGTTCGCCGCGGCGCAATTTCTTATAGTTGCAACGCAATGCAACATTTTTTTCGCCGATTATGTTTAGAAAATTAAAATCAGCTTAAAAGTTGGTATTTGCAGGATGGCTAAGAGAGAAAACGAGATGAAGAAGAAGAAAGGAAGACCAAGGAAACACCGGCTCGAGGAGACCGAAAGAGACAGCTCCCCACGGGAGGAGTCGCAGGAAGCCGGGAGGAAAACAGCCTTTGAAGCAGACACTTCAGAAGCTACGAGCACTGATCCCGCTCTACGAGCGGTATCGACAACTTTCAAGAATATAAACGCCTTCGAAGCAGACACTTCAGAAGCTACGAGCACTGATCCCGCTCTACGAGCGGTATCGACAACTTTCAAGAATATAAACGCCTTCGAAGCAGACGCTTCAGAAGCTACGAGCACTGATCCCGCTCTACGAGCGGTATCGACAACTTTCAAGAATATAAACGCCTTCGAAGCAGACGCTTCAGAAGATACGAGCACTGATCCCGCTCTACGAGCGGTATCGACAACTTTCAAAAACATAAACCCGCACCAAGACCGTGAAGATGGGAAAGAGGAAGCTCCACAGGACTGTCAAAGCGAGCTCATCGAAGCGATGGAATCAGACCCCGAAACGGAGGCCACCCATACAGGAGTCACCGTCTCATTGGAGCAAATGGCCCTACACGAGAACGATCACCTTGAATTCGTGAACTACTTCGAAGAGCAACTACTCGTGGCAGAGCAGGCAGAAGCAGAAAGGCAATTGAATAAACTGCACCAAGCAATGCAACAGCAAACGAGCGACACTGAGGAAACGAGAACGGAAATACCCTTCCAACAGCAGAGGAAAAGAGTCAAGTATAACAGAGATACGCTCGATCTAAAGAAAGCGCGAACAGCGAGAAGTGAGCTTGCGAAAGCCACTCCGAAAGGCTACCAAAGCAAATGGACGGGACAGCACCCATACGCAGATTTGTTGAGGAACAGCGATAACGACTGGCAAAATGCGGTGAAGGCGAAAAGATTATCCGTTAGAAGTCCAGGAAAGCCAGTACCACAAACCAACTATCAGAGGCCCGAGTACGTACGCAAGCTCTTCAAGCGCCTTGAAAGTTCAACAATGTCTGACCAATTGACGGCGAGAGATTTCATGAGGATCGAAGGAGCTATCCATATCAGGAGGGAGTCACAAGAAAAGTATCAGGAGCTATGTAGAAAAGCGAAAAGCGACGAAATCATCAACGGTCACACTATTTGGGAAAAGAGAACGTCAAAGCTCCCCCACGTCGGAGACCAGAAGCATGAGAAACATGTCAGGCCACCATTGCAAACGGGCAAAGACTACCCAGTGTTGTATCAGATATTCGAGATAAGGGAGACGGATATGCTACTCGAGGCAAAGGACTGGTTCATTTCCAAACCAGACAGACCAGATTTGAGAGTCATAAGGTTGGACAAAACGAGCGAGGACATAGCCACAAAGGTGTCCGGCTTCAACCTCAACGAATTCTCAGTGAGAGATTATGTGTGGGTCTACGCAGTCGGACCATCAGGCGCTGCAAATCATCCTCGGAAGATGGAAAAAACGTTCGACAAGGCGAGTAGTCCCTCGATACAACACAAGACCCCTCCAACATTCTGGATCGTCGAAAAATACATCGCAGTTCCCGCTAACACGCAGCTAGCGGACAGTTACGCTTGTCTTGTCGACTACAGAACGGGTCACAAGAAAGATAACAAATCAAAGGACTGGAAACATCGCGTACCACCAAGAGCAGTCGTCGTCTTGGCAGGCGACCCGACTCCAGTCACCCTAGAACAGGAGGCATGTGACTTCGTCTTCGACCAGGAACAACTAACTGACGTCTTGCTGAAGGCTAGGGCAAGGGAAGTGACAACTTCGGCCACCTTTTTCTCGGAGATGCCCGTCTCAATCGAAGCATTTCAATTTTTGGCGCAGGAAATCGAAATGGAGTGGCCTGTCCTGATCAGATTTGGAGTGAAGCCTACCCAAATCCAAAAGGCATCCGAAGAAGAATTGGGACTCTTCAAAGACCGAGTCGCCAAGTTCAAAGGATTTCAAGAGAATCGTCCACAAGCCATCGAAACGATGAACCATGCGTTCAAGCTCGGAGCCACACTGATAACCCATGCAGCAATGACGATGGAAGATTATGACTGGCACCGAGTTCAACTCAAAGTCCTCCATTCCACGAAATTCACAACGACATTTGAATGGACCAGAAAAGAAGTGATACAAGAGAATGGATGGAACGGGAACAGGCAAGTGAGAGCGGCCCTTGCAGGAGCAAATGGTTTAGAGAACCTGTTGATATCAGAATCCTTCCTAAACAGGCAGACCCATGAACTAACGGTGCAGCTGCAGACCACAGCGTGGAACAGCTACCGCATTTATCGAACGATAAGGGGCAAGGAAAGCGTTTCGGCAAGTCTAACGCTGGTGAAAGTTTCGGACGCACTCGACCCGGCTTTCAAGATTATCTGCAAGATGCCATTGAAGCAAATTTCACCAATCTCGTCAGCAGGAGCCATATTAGAACAAGTTTACACTGACATGAACATGACTACAAAAGACACAGTCTTCTTGACATCATTGCCAGAGAACATGAAAGAAGCAGAAAATAAATGGACCGGTGACTACGGAAGAATACTCACGGACGAACAGAGATTAGCAGTACAGGTGAGAAGCTTCGATTAATAGCAACTCCTTTGAACGAGTGGGAAATGAAGAGGAGCGAATGTAGGAAAAGAGAGATGTACAAGTTTAAAAAAAAAAATAAAAAAAAATTCTAGTAATAAAGTAGCCTCATTAGATTAAGTGAAAACGAGGTTCAAATAAGTCCGAAGTTACACCAATGAATTAATTGTCAGGTAGGACTGTCGAGCACACCCATCGCCATGGTGCAGGCCGCATACGGAACGGGCAAGACGTGGACCAGCGGTGTATTGGCAGTTGAAGCAGCGAAGCAAGAACAACTCATCCTAGTGCTCTGCGTAACAAACCACGCTTGCGGACAGTTCGGGAAAACGATTGAGAGAATCTTAGCAGAGGATCATTCGGAAAACCACATAGCCCCACTACGCTTCGCAGGCGATATGGCAGTGGAAAATTCGCTTGCAACATCTTATGACTTGGCTGATATCTTAGAAAGCATGCAAGACAGTGAGCGGATGGACAAAGCGATTCAGGAACAGTTGAAAACCTTCTGTAAAAACCGCAGAATCATCGCGGACCTTAAGAAGGCCGGAAAACTGCACGAGTTGACAGAGGAGCAGCAAGAGTTCTTCCGAGTCACAGAGAAAGCGACAAGTAACCGAGGAGCGAAGCTGATAAGGGCCGCAATCGAAGCATATCGGCCGAGGGTCGTAATCGCGACCGTTTCGGCGTTCCTCAACGCGTCAAGCGCCAAAGGGACACTGCGATCGGTGTTTCCTGCAGAAAAGAGTAAAGTGATGGTCATTGTCGACGAAGCCTCGACAATTCCTGAGCCCGCGCTGATCGCCATCTTATCGCGCCTGCCTTACGCAAAGATAAGAGCCGTAGGTGACACGAAGCAACTCTCCCCATTCTGCCGGCTCCCTAAGGACAGCTTAGCGTCGCTAACGGCAGCGCAAGGTCTACTCGACACTTTGGCAAGGAGTAAGCAAGTGGTGAAGACAGCTTTGACGCTTACATTCCGAACTCATCCGGAATTGAATCGACTTCCTTCTCAACTATTCTACGAAGGATTGCTGAAAAATGGATGCACGGAAGAGGAAAGGAGTCTGATGACAACCAGAATCCGGCTCCCAAATCAGAAGATTCCGTTCGTGTTCGTCGCGCTCAAAGTAGGAGAATCGGTGAAGGCGCCATCAAAAAGCTACCTAAATGCTCATGAAGCAGAAGTAGCCATCGCATTGGCAAGCCTCTTCAAGGAAGCAGGGTTCATGGACAAAGAAATGTTCATTACCACCTTCTACAAGGAACAACAGAGGGAAGTAGCAGAGAGAAACCCTCAAATTGAGGTAGTAACCGCGGATTCGGTTCAAGGAAGAGAATGTGAGCTGTCAATCATCTTGACGACGCGGAGCGACGAGCACAAGGAGGGACTCCTAACAGACCCGAGACGACTGAACGTGTCCATAACGAGGGCCAGACAGGGCATCGTTATACTGGGGTACGTAAACGTCCTGGAAAGATTGGAAAATTGGAGGGAGGTGATCCGATTCGCAAAAGCGTTTCAACTGGTCATCGATGAGGATCAGTTATACACCCTCAACGACAGGATGTATAAGGACGAGTTCCCGGCACTGTAAGGAGGAGAGGATTCGAAAACAACACCCACCGTCACCTAAAAAAAAAAAAAAAAAAACTCCTCGCTGGCCGCGGACTTCTCGAGGCGGACGAATCAAGGGTTGGAAATCATCATTAAGCCATTTTCTCCTTAAGCCAGGGGTTAAAAAAAAAAAAAACCATCCTTTCATTTCAGAAAAGAAAATAAGGAGGAGCAGAATCGAGAGAACATCGAAACGAGAGTGCGAGGCCGTGAAGAATAGACCGGCTCAGGTTATTTCTTATAACAATTGCACAAGCTTATTTCGTCTTCCCATAATAAAACTTTCTGATTGCAGGATGAGGGAAGCGACATGTACGAGAAGCGGGCTGGAGATTTAAAAAAATGATCACCTAAGGACAAGGCTAAGATGGAACCTAAGCGGTAAATAAGGTTCAGAAAAAGGTTTCCACCACTCTGTTCTATTTCAATCCAAACTCGACCATAACACGTTTGATTGCAGGAGAAGAAGTACGCACATATGTAATTTATCAACAACTCCTTAATGTTTGTGGAAGAAAGGGAAAAAGGAGGAATCTACGGTATGAAAAGGTAACCATAAAGCTTAGCGAAGCTGCAGGTTAGCCAGGTTGGTTCAATTTTCGCCCGTTCAATACTTTCGCATAAACAAAACAACAATTTTGTTTTTTTTTGCAGAAATAACCACCGGCTCGGGACGCTGTGTATAAATATGTAAGAAGTCCGGGGCGGACTTTTCCCGAGGGAAGGAGGTGTTACGCCTGAGGGCGTGAGATGATCGACCTATTATATTACATCATCGTCCTATACGATTAATCACGGAGGAGGAGGAGACATGAAAGCCACACCCACATGACCACTATATAAGCCAGGATATTGGGCGGAGCGAGTAAGAGAAGGAGAGAGAGAGAGAGAGAAGAGAGTAAGAGGAGACCCAACTCGGCAAGGTCCTTAAGACCTTGCTCTTTGCATTAGAACCCCTTTTTTGTGCGTTGTTTAATTGCCATTATGTAATGTCATATTTATACCGCAATAAACTGATCAATGACTAAACTGTTTGTCTTCGGGGGCATTTCCATGGGCAAAGCACGTTTACCCTCACTGAACCAATTCAGCGTACATATCAATCTCTTGTCTAAATCCTCCAAAATCTATGTCACTCTATGCTTCTGTAAATTCTCTCATATTATCCTAGAACAGACTTAGCAGAAGTGCGAACCAATTCAGCGTACATATCAATCTCTTGTCTAAATCCTCCAAAATCTATGTCACTCTATGCTTCTGTAAATTCTCTCATATTATCCTAGAACAGACTTAGCAGAAGTGCGAACCAATTCAGCGTACATATCAATCTCTTGTCTAAATCCTCCAAAATCTATGTCACTCTATGCTTCTGTAAATTCTCTCATATTATCCTAGAACAGACTTAGCAGAAGTGCGAACCAATTCAGCGTACATATCAATCTCTTGTCTGAATCCTCCAAAATCTATGTCACTCTATGCTTCTGTAAATTCTCTGATATTATCCTAGAACAGACTTAGCAGAAGTGCGAACCAATTCAGCGTACATATCAATCTCTTGTCTAAATCCTCCAAAATCTATGTCACTCTATGCTTCTGTAAATTCTCTCATATTATCCTAGAACAGACTTAGCAGAAGTGCGAACCAATTCAGCGTACATATCAATCTCTTGTCTAAATCCTCCAAAATCTATGTCACTCTATGCTTCTGTAAATTCTCTGATATTATCCTAGAACAGACTTAGCAGAAGTGCGAACCAATTCAGCGTACATATCAATCTCTTGTCTAAATCCTCCAAAATCTATGTCACTCTATGCTTCTGTAAATTCTCTCATATTATCCTAGAACAGACTTAGCAGAAGTGCGAACCAATTCAGCGTACATATCAATCTCTTGTCTAAATCCTCCAAAATCTATGTCACTCTATGCTTCTGTAAATTCTCTCATATTATCCTAGAACAAACTTAGCAGAAGTGCGAACCAATTCAGCGTACATATCAATCTCTTGTCTAAATCCTCCAAAATCTATGTCACTCTATGCTTCTGTAAATTCTCTCATATTATCCTAGAACAGACTTAGCAGAAGTGCGAACCAATTCAGCGTACATATCAATCTCTTGTCTAAATCCTCCAAAATCTATGTCACTCTATGCTTCTGTAAATTCTCACATATTATCCTAGAACAGACTTAGCCGAAGTGCGAACCAATTCAGCGTACATATCAATCTCTTGTCTAAATCCTCCAAAATCTATGTCACTCTATGCTTCTGTAAATTCTCTGATATTATCCTAGAACAGACTTAGCAGAAGTGCGAACCAATTCAGCGTACATATCAATCTCTTGTCTAAATCCTCCAAAATCTATGTCACTCTATGCTTCTGTAAATTCTCTCATATTATCCTAGAACAGACTTAGCAGAAGTGCGAACCAATTCAGCGTACATATCAATCTCTTGTCTAAATCCTCCAAAATCTATGTCACTCTATGCTTCTGTAAATTCTCTCATATTATCCTAGAACAGACTTAGCAGAAGTGCGAACCAATTCAGCGTACATATCAATCTCTTGTCTAAATCCTCCAAAATCTATGTCACTCTATGCTTCTGTAAATTCTCTCATATTATCCTAGAACAGACTTAGCAGAAGTGCGAACCAATTCAGCGTACATATCAATCTCTTGTCTAAATCCTCCAAAATCTATGTCACTCTATGCTTCTGTAAATTCTCTCATATTATCCTAGAACAGACTTAGCAGAAGTGCGAACCAATTCAGCGTACATATCAATCTCTTGTCTAAATCCTCCATAATCTATGTCACTCTATGCTTCTGTAAATTCTCTGATATTATCCTAGAACAGACTTAGCAGAAGTGCGAACCAATTCAGCGTACATATCAATCTCTTGTCTAAATCCTCCAAAATCTATGTCACTCTATGCTTCTGTAAATTCTCTGATATTATCCTAGAACAGACTTAGCAGAAGTGCGAACCAATTCAGCGTACATATCAATCTCTTGTCTAAATCCTCCAAAATCTATGTCACTCTATGCTTCTGTAAATTCTCTCATATTATCCTAGAACAGACTTAGCAGAAGTGCGAACCAATTCAGCGTACATATCAATCTCTTGTCTAAATCCTCCAAAATCTATGTCACTCTATGCTTCTGTAAATTCTCTGATATTATCCTAGAACAGACTTAGCAGAAGTGCGAACCAATTCAGCGTACATATCAATCTCTTGTCTAAATCCTCCAAAATCTATGTCACTCTATGCTTCTGTAAATTCTCTGATATTATCCTAGAACAGACTTAGCAGAAGTGCGAACCAATTCAGCGTACATATCAATCTCTTGTCTAAATCCTCCAAAATCTATGTCACTCTATGCTTCTGTTAATTCTCTCATATTATCCTAGAACAGACTTAGCAGAAGTGCGAACCAATTCAGCGTACATATCAATCTCTTGTCTAAATCCTCCAAAATCTATGTCACTCTATGCTTCTGTAAATTCTCTCATATTATCCTAGAACAGACTTAGCAGAAGTGCGAACCAATTCAGCGTACATATCAATCTCTTGTCTAAATCCTCCAAAATCTATGTCACTCTATGCTTCTGTAAATTCTCTCATATTATCCTAGAACAGACTTAGCAGAAGTGCGAACCAATTCAGCGTACATATCAATCTCTTGTCTAAATCCTCCAAAATCTATGTCACTCTATGCTTCTGTAAATTCTCTGATATTATCCTAGAACAGACTTAGCAGAAGTGCGAACCAATTCAGCGTACATATCAATCTCTTGTCTAAATCCTCCAAAATCTATGTCACTCTATGCTTCTGTAAATTCTCTGATATTATCCTAGAACAGACTTAGCAGAAGTGCGAACCAATTCAGCGTACATATCAATCTCTTGTCTAAATCCTCCAAAAGCTATGTCACTCTATGCTTCTGTAAATTCTCTCATATTATCCTAGAACAGACTTAGCAGAAGTGCGAACCAATTCAGCGTACATATCAATCTCTTGTCTAAATCCTCCAAAATCTATGTCGCTCTATGCTTCTGTAAATTCTCTGATATTATCCTAGAACAGACTTAGCAGAAGTGCAAACCAATTCAGCGTACATATCAATCTCTTGTCTAAATCCTCCAAAATCTATGTCGCTCTATGCTTCTGTAAATTCTCTGATATTATCCTAGAACAGACTTAGCAGAAGTGCGAACCAATTCAGCGTACATATTTATTTATTTATTCGTTTACACCATTAGGTGTGACACTAAAATGAGTCGAGAGAACAAATAATAATTAGAACGCACTTCCCACAAAGGGAGAGAAGAACAAAAAAAAGACATTACATCACGAGGTCATAGTAAAGAGGCAAGAACAGAATTAAAACATCTAAAAAAGAACAATAACTTAGTGAGAAAGCAAGAGGATGCGAGAGAGGAGGGCTGAAGATGGGACTTCATTGTCTTCCTTCATAAGCAGTTGAAGGAGAATAGAAGCGGAGGAGTACCCAAGGACCACTGTTACATTGTACACTCGGGGGTTGCCAAGCCCCGGCATCGTCTGTATTCTGAGACGGATCACAGTGGAGGAGGAACACTGCAGGTACGCCGTGAACAGGGCCCAAGGGTATGTGCTGCCGATGAAAGTGGAGGTGAAGCTGCCTTGCGATCTCTTCCCGAGTTTTCCAAATATAAGTTAAGGTGGTATGGGAGGGGAATAATCTAAAGAAAGCAACAAAAAAAGAGAAATCAAATAGTCAATGGGGAAAATTTAGATATTGGACACGCTCAATCCTAGAAACTCTAAGACTGGGAAAGAATACAGACGCTTCTTCAAGATTTTAGAATTAGGGCTGTTCATTAACTCAGGAGGTAGCTTACACATCCAACGGGCTGTTCGAACACAGAAGGAGTGGAAATATTGAGAGCGGTTCGCTTTAGGGATGTGAAAATTGAATGGAGCTACTCTACCATTACAAGGCTTGAACGTGAAAAGGTTACTTATAGTCACAGTCATTTCACAGCGAATGAATTTGAAAGCAAGAACAAGATCATTACATACTCTTCTATAATAGAGACTGTGCAACGAAAAATTAATGAGACGAGCTTCATAAATTGGAAAGGGAGACGAAGAATGGAAATCAACACAACGATAGTGTAACAACTTGGTGAACATATGACTCACTTTTTCAATCTGGACAATGTCTTTTTTAATAAAAGGAGACCACACAGAAGAACAAAACTCACAAATTGGTAAAACATATGTCTTGAAGCATCTAATATAAATCGCAGCTATTTTGGACTTCAAAATGCGAAAAATACAATATACAATATTTAAGGATCTTCTAACAACTGAAGAATAATGATAACGGAAACTGAGATCTGAATCAATCAGAACACCAAGATCTCGAATGAAAGAAGAAGATTTGAATGGGGAAGAAGGAGAAACGAAGTAATTTAGTTGTGGGTTTCTTTTTCCTACATAGAGTACATTGCATTTTTTCTCCGCAATGTCCAACTGCCATTTCTTGCAGTAATCTAACATGTATGAGGAAGCAGAACAGAGTTGGGAATGGGCATCGCTTTGATTTTGCGCGTCAAAATTGTTGATAGTTTTATCTTTCTTACTCGTATGCTTCAGTCGTTTCAGGGGTACCCCAAGGAATTGTTCTTGGTCCCCTTCTCTTTCTTACTCGTATGCTTCAGTCGTTTCAGGGGTACCCCAAGGAATTGTTCTTGGCCCCCTTCTCTTTCTTATTTTCATCGATGATTTTGTAGACTCACTACTTGCTATTCCTTTCCTGGGAGGGGCCAAGCTTTACTTGAGTGGGGTTAGGTTACTTTTACAGGTTTTCCGCCTAAGATTAGGTGACGTTTATGCTAACGTGGCCGTACGGCTTGGGAAGGAGGCCGTATGGAACAGCAAGTCAGATTATTTTTGTTTGAACCGGTGTTTCCAGCTATTTTTCATCGTTTTCTTCGCTCACACTTAGGCAAATGTTACGCTAACGAGGCCGTACGGCTTAGGAACCAAACCGCATGGTAAAATTTGTAATGTAGAGTACCCTCGGGTGCTCCTCGCTTTGGGTAGAAAGCGGGGTCTTTGTGCTGTGGATCTCACAACACGGGAGACTAATAGTTTATTCAACCTTTTATATAAGTAAAGACGAAAAATGGGACAGCAAGCCCTTCAAATGGCGAGGACGAAGCGAGCAGACTCTTCGCTCTTAGGATAAAGGACTCTAGAAGTGATCCTTTCCTTGCCTTATAAACTCATTCCTAAGCGCGCGAGAGGTAGATAAAAACCAAAACAATACATGTCAAATTTACGAGAGACTCTATTAATAGAGATAGTGCTCTGGTATCACAAGAAAAATACAACAAACATCAATATAACACAACATCGGGATCATCAATGAACACAATTACATCCAATGGGTACTATCTCGGTCCCCACACTTACAAATTTTTCAAAGTTTTAATTTTTTGCCGGTTTTTGGACCGAATCGGTCGATAAAAAAGAGAATGGTCTATTAAATGCAGTAGTAAGAACAAACTAAAAACAGAAGCCCCTTCAAGAAAAGCGCGGCCCCCTCACATAAAATTGTACCGAAAAACTGAAGGAAAGAATAAACAAAAAGAGAATAAAACAAAAACAGAAAGTAAAAATTCGAAGAAAAAATATTTGGTCGACGTGTCTGTACATACATATATTTAGTTTTGTTGTTTGGTGGGCTTTTTGATGAAGTTGTTTGGTAGACTTTCCTTATTAATTTCAGGTATAATTAACGTCAAATTACTTTCTCTTTTTTAATTTGAAACGAAATTGGAAAATAAAATCTGGCAATCGCATGTTCGCTTCTATATTGAATTAGCTTTGTGAAAGGGTCGTTTTTTTCACTATCACTGTTGATTCAATTCTTCATTGTTATAAAAGCTTGCCTATAATGAGCTCTAGAACTGTGAAACTATTGGCAGTATCATGAGTAAATACCAGAATACCCGTGTTTAAATCCTAGGTTCATATCTAGTAACCAGTAAGTCGGAGGATCTGGGAAAATATTTTACTTAGGAAATGTGCAACGCGCAATCAGGGAATATAAAATCCTCATCTCTACAGGGTGATGAGTATATTTCTTGACAAACTATGGGTACGTGTCGAGCGCGAGCTGATTCGATCTGGAAATTTCAAATGACATCATCAACTTCCCTAATTTTTGTCCTAGTAGGGCGCAATATTGTCACTGAATAGGGCTGGACTCCCCCTTCGGAGATTTCTCGTCGTCTTGGAGTCGCCCGTCAAAATGTGCACCGAACTCTCAAACGAGTTACACTCACTGAAGTCCACGCTGTTGTCGTCCCACTTCCACTGACACCTCCTGTATCACTCAAGCAACGTATGAACCACCACAAAGGCAGAAGCATCAGAAAAATGGCTGCCCAACTGGATACGTCATACGGTACGATTTATTTATTTATTCGTACATTATTTAAAATGTGACCACACATGAAAAAGAGAGGAAAAAAACAAGGAGAAGAATGAAAACAAAATAGAGAAACTCGGAATTATGGTTATTTATTGAATACATTTATCAAAATGTGACAACACTCGGAGTGTAGTAAACGCATAAACATTGGAATAATGAAGTTTACAGACTGGTCACCTGTAACTCAAGCAAATTTACGAGATCAACAGACATTAATGTATTTTTCAAAACGCTAACATTGGGGGCCATAATTCTTTTTTTTAAAATTTTTTTCATAATTTATTTTCATTCTTTTTTCCTTTTTCTTTTCATTCTGCCATAATTTTTTTCATTCTTTTCTTTTTCAAACCCCGGAGAAGGTCGGGTCTATCATTTCCTCTTCACACTGACTTCTACTCGTCTCTACTTCATTGAATTACGAGATTTCTCTTCTGTGTTCTTGGGACTCGAGACTTCGTGAATCTCTTCGGTATGAGGTTGAAACGCTAAGTGGTCTACCAAGACTCTTCAGTGCAACGCCACAGTTGCTTATTCCTCTTCCGATGATTTTCTACTTTTTCATTTTCTCATTGTCAACCATGTTAGCGATGACCCTGAACCAGTTGTCCTTTGGCGATAAAGAGTATCAATATCAATAACAACATTGTCAGGAAGTTTACAAAATGTCAGGTGATTGTATAACGGCTGACGCAGAAATAGCTAAAGCTTTTCAGCGACATTTCAAATCACTCTATCAAAGTCTCTGCAATGACTCGAAAACGTCTCCCCCAATCGAATCATTGACGTCCTCTAAGATAGACTCCATTCAGGCTCATGCTCATGATGTTTATGCTCAACTAACTCAAGCAGAACACATCGCCGGATGCAATACCCTATATATTTCTAAAAAGAACTGCTCAAAGTATTGCCTTGCCCTTATCGATTCTTTTCAACCGTTTTCTACTTCACGGCATTTGTCCCGCTCTCTGGCTCACAGCAATCGTCAAGCCAGCCTACAAGCGAAAAGGACCAAGAACGGACTGTGGTAACTACAGGCCTATCAGCCTAACGACTTCAACTTCCAAGGTTTAGAACGCATGGTGTGTACCAGCCTTTTAGACTTTTTGGATGAGAACAATCTGATAGAGCAAAACCAATACGGCTTTCGACCCGTCATTCTTATGAATAAGCCCCATTAAGTCACAGGTAGAATGACATAGAAAGCTTGATAACAAAGACTTCATAAGTTGCGTACTAATAGATTTCAGTCGAGCCTTTGATGCCATCCCTTTGGAACATCTTATGAAAAAAATTGCTTCCAATGGTATTTCAGGTGCACACTAAGATTCATTGAAAGTTTCCTTTACAACCGAGAGCAAAAGATTCTAATTGGAGATGAATATTCCTCTCCGTATGCAACTCCTTCTGGCGTACCACAGGGAAGTAGTTTGGGACCGCTGCTATTTTTGTTGTACATGAATGACCTTCCGAAGTTAGTGCTTCAAGATTGTGCAGTAACTATGTACGCAGATGACGTTAAAATCTCAACTGTTAATAATCCAGGGCTCCTACAATTAGCCATAGACAAAGTCTCCAATTGGTCCAAACAATGGGGAATATCGATCTCAAGCACTAAAACTGTTATTATGCAGTTAGGAAATTATCATCCTTCTCATTATTTTTACTTGGACGGTAAGTAATTACCTCGCTCAAATATGGTGAGAGATCTGGGGGTCGAGTACTCGGATAGTTTGAGTTTTTCGCAGCATATTGAAAACATTAACAATAGAGCAACTGCTAGGTGCAGTTATATACTTAGAACCTTCAAATCGAAGAATTGGTCTCTATACAAAAAGCTTTTCATCACATATGTGCGCCCTATGTTAGAATACTGCTCTACAATATGGACACCTAGTCAGAAAAACCAAATAAGTCTCTTAGAGAAGGTTCAACGTCGTTACTCCAAAATTGTTTGTAGGAGATCAGGGCTTTCAGAGATGTCTTATCCAGAAAGGCTTCGACTACTCCAACTAGAGTCTTTGGAGGAACGGAGAAACCATGCGGACTTGATGATGACTTTTAAAATCATCACTGGCAGAACCTCAATACCCGCTGAAAGTCTATTCATGTTTCCAAATCATGACTACAATCTACGTGGTCACAGATACCACCTTCTTATGCCTAAGCTGATGTCTTCTAAGCACTCTAACATTCTGCCTGTGAGGGTAGTAGACAGGTGGAATTCACTACCAGACTCGATTTTCTCAGCTCAATCCATCATGGCGTTTAGAACTCTGGTAGTAAGTCTATGATTAATTTTTCATAGGTAACACATAGTGTTTTATTATTTTTTCGTGTATTTTTAAATGTGTTGTTCTAGTATCCTCTTTCTTTCTCACTTTAGTTAGTAAAGTGTCACGCATGTGTTAATTGGATTGTAACAGTTCATTATTTGCTTCCTTGCCGGTCATTCATACACATCGCGATAAATATTTTTTATTATAATAGAATCTAGCTGAACGGAAAGCAAAGGAATGAAAGAGTGGCTTTCTGCGGGTGCGTGGAATATGCAAGGTATATCTAGATTTTCGGCCATTGCAGGATTTGAAAGTGTACATTTTGCTGACCGGTATATCAATGAGACCATTAAGAATCTCATACGAGAATACTATGTCAGCTATAGTTCTACGAGACAACAATGTAGCTAGATTGAACATCTCGAGCCTTCTTTTATAAGATGGTCGTAGCACTGAACAGTCAAGTCTGGAGCAGCGCAAGTATATCAACCTTGTGAAGATATGCTGAACACTTTCAATCTTCCTAATCAAATGAACGTTCTCTTCTTTCACCGCCGCCAAAGAATGGCCTGCTAATAACCCAGATTTGAATCCAATTTACTGCTCCATCTAGTTCATCCCTAATAGTGAAACATGCGCTTCCACGCGCTGATTACCCCGATGGCGTATGTGGGGCCTCTCCCGCAGGCGGATGGGAGACTTGGTGGCTTTGCCATGGCTGACCAAAGAGGGGCTTAGGCTAGTGAGCGTCGCGGGTGGGTGTGGGAACTGGGCAGCCCACATCCTATAAAATGCTCGCTCACTGTTATCTCACTGGCCTAAGGGACACGGTCAAGAGGCGTGTCCAAAAAATAACCTCTAGCCCACATAGCCCAAAATCCCGGGTTATGTGGCCCAAAGGGTCGTAAACGGACGTCAGGCTGAACTATCGACTTGGATGTTCGTGCGACAAGCCGGTCTATGAAGAAACCGTCGCTTCCCCCCAAGATGCACCATCAGAGTAACCCCAATGCTAGGGCGTCCCCTTCAAGCGACGCGCGTCGAATCCCGATCGACGTGAGAAATATGCGAGGGTCTTCGAGGAATAATAGGCCGCGTCCTCGATTTAATCAAATAGCAGTGCCTACACGCCTCCGACTAGCTACCTTGAACGTCGGAAGTCTCTCGGGGAAGTCCATGGAAGTCTGTGACATGCTGGCAAAAAGAAGAGTACATCTGGCATGCCTCCAGGAAACTAGGTGGAAAGGAGGGAAAGCAAAGCAGCTCGACGGGAGGTATAAGCTGTGGTACTCGGGCAATACTTCATCAGCAGCCCGCAATGGCGTCGGAATTATCGCTGCCTCCTACCTTGCCACATCCGTCACGGAAGTTTGGCGAATCTCAGATCGTTTGATGTCCATCTCCTTGGAATGCAATGGCAAACTCTTCAAAATAGTCAGTGCTTACGCACCGCAGGCAGGATGCAGCGACTCCGAGAAAGACGGGTTTTGGGAAGACTTCGATGACGTCATCAGAAAATGCTCTCCGGAAGAAACTCTCATGATCGGAGGAGAGTTGAACGGGCACGTAGGAAGAAGATGCGAAGCCCATAAGAGAGCTCATGGAGGCAACGGCTATGGTTTGCCGAATGCAGAAGGAGAGCGAATCTTGAGTTTTGCCGAAGAGCACGATCTTTCCATCTGCAATACCTTCTTCTGCAAACGAGAGTCTCACCTCACCACGTATTGCAGTGGTGGAAGGAAAACCCAAATCGACTTCTGGATGACGCAAAGAACCAATCTGAGATTCATCACTGATTGCAAGGTGATTCCGAGCGATAACGTCTCCTCGCAGCACCATCCAGTTATAATCGATCTCCGATTTTCCCAGAAGCAATGCAACGTAAAGCCTCTGAACGAAGTTTCTCGGATAAAATGGTGGAAGGTACGTGACAACAAGGTTCGCTTCATGCATCAGCTTCTTCTCGCCCTATCCCCGGACACTCTCCAAAAAACGTTCCCTGACTCCACTGAGGAGCACTGGAGGTTCGTTCGAGACAAGATGAAGGCGGTAGGAGAAGTCACTCTGGGCTTAACAAAACCAGGTCGCAAACGCATTGTAGACAAGGAGACATGGTGGTGGAACGAAGACGTTCAAACTGCTGTCAAGGAGAAGAAAGTGGCTCTCAAGCAATGGAAACTATCCGGAACCGAAGCTGACCGAGCTCTGTACCTATGTATGAAGAGAGAAGCTAAGAGAGCCGTAGCGAAGGCACGCTCCTCAGCCATCCAAGAAATCTACAGTAAGCTCGACACGCCTCAAGGAGAGAAGGAAATTTTCCGGATTTGCAAAGCACGAGCCACAGCAGCAAAAGACCTTTCTCACGTGCGGACAATCAAGAACCGGGACGGCATACTCCTCCGATCCAATGTCGAAATTTGTCAGCGATGGAGAGAACACTTCGAGGAAATCTCGAACATCGAGTTCGACCACCCTCCCGTCCCGCTGTCCCTACCAGTAGAAGGACCAGTTCCCACCATCTCAGAGATTGAAGTAAGAGAAGCCCTTCAGAAAATGAAGCACGGAAAGGCATGTGGGCCAGATGATCTTGCCGCCTCTGCATGGAGACTCGCAGGTGATTGTGGACTTTTCCATCTTACGACCCTCTTTCAAAAAGCCACTGCTCGCCTGGAGTATCCCGAAGACTGGAGTAGATCATCTACAATACCCATCTACAAAGGGAAAGGAGATGTCACAATATGCTCCAACTACCGGCCGATAAGAATCATTCCTCATACCACAATGATCTTGGAAAAGATCATCGAAGCACGGCTCCGCAAAATTGTAAGCACAACCGTCAATCAGTGTGGCTTCGTCAAAGGAAGTGGAACAACAGATGCTATTTTCGCCATTCGTCTTTATCTAGAGAAACACAGGGAAAAGGCGAAGTCAGTCCATTGCGCTTTCCTTGACTTGGAGAAAGCTTTCGACCGTGTGCCTCATGAGCTGATATGGTTCTCTCTTCGAGACCACCTAGTCCCAGAAGAGTACATAAGATGGATTCAAATGATGTATACTGACTCTAGAAGTACCGTGAGAAGTCCAGCGGGTACTTCGGAGTCATTCAAGGTTGCTGTAGGAGTTCATCAAGGTTCCGCCCTTTCCCCCTGCTCTTTATACTGATAATGGACACGATCACCAGAGATCTACAAACAAGCCCTCCGAAAACTCTACTGTATGCTGACGACGTTGTGTTATGTTCCAACACAACAGAGGACTTGGAAAAACAGCTAGGAGAGTGGAACGAACGCTTCAGTGACTATGGTCTACGACTAAACCTCCAAAAGACTGAGTACTTGGAAATGGGAAAAAATACTTCGAATACCTCGAATACCATCAAAGTCAAGAACACCGAACTCCGGAAAGTGGATGGCTTCAAGTACCTCGGATTCTACATCACCGCAGACCTAGACCCCAAGGCTACAGTTGCTGCGAGAGTCAATGCTGCCTGGCTCAAATGGAGAGAATCAACCGGTGTACTATGCGACAAGCGAATGCCTGACAGACTGAAAAGTAAAATTTACCGATCAGTTGTCAGACCAGTAGCGTTGTACGGCCTCGAATGTTCTCCATGCACAGCAAAGACTATACAGATGCTGCATGTTATGGAGATGAAAATGCTGAGATGGAGCCTCGGACTCACTCGTCTAGACATGGTGCGAAATGAAACCATCCGAGATCGTCTGGGCATCGCCCCTATATCTGAAAAGCTTCGAGAGTCAAGGCTGAGATGGTACGGGCACGTGATAAGATCAAATCCCCATTCCGTTTCTCAATCGTCCTGGAACCTCGAAGTAGAGGGCAAAAGACCCAGAGGCAGAGCCAAAACTAGGTGGCGACACTGCATCGAAGTAGACATGAACACGACCGGGCTGAAGACTGAAGACGCAGCTGATCGGGTGAAATGGCGTGGTGCAGTCTACAAAGCGGACCCTGCCCGGCGGCGGGATAAACGCTAGGAAGAAGAAGAAGAGTGAAACATGCGCTTAAACCCACACCTTGTTGTCCGGTCTCAAGACTTCGCTTGAGCGAGCATGGGACCGAGTTCTCCAGGATGTTTTGCGGTCCGCGGTCCTACCCCTGTCGTCTGGAGGCTTTCATTCGCAAAAGAGGATGTCATTTCGAGTGAAAGATATAGAATATTATCCTAGGACAGTTGATAAACTTTGTTGAAGAGAAAGTGGGATTTCGTTCGCATGAAAGGAAAATATGTGATAAAATTCGAGTAACCAATTATGTTGATCATCCTGGATTTTCAATCAAAAAAAAAGGTAACGCATTTTGGAAATTACAATAGGAACATCAATGCCTAGGTGCTCTTTGTAACTAATATCACTTTTCACTTTGCAATCTGATTTTCTGCAATCTGGTATTTTTGAACGCTCCAATGTCTCACCACGAAAACATGCCTACGGTAAAAAGAAAGAACACATGTATTCTAATGGAGTGTTAGAATTCGCGAAAACATAATGAAACATAACAATATCCCGTTTGAACTCTCTCGCTGCAAGAAAAAAGACATCGCTGCTCATGTCTCGAACGTTATATTTCTCTCACTAATTGTACACATTTTAGGTTAGAACAAGACGTTCACGCAATTCGAGAAAAACGGGATATCGTTATGTTTCATTACGTTTTCGCGAATTCTAACACTCCATTATAATGCATGTGTTATTTCTTCTTACCGTAGGCATGTTTTCGTGGTGAGACATTGGAGCGTTCAAAAAAAAAAAAAACAGATTGCAGAAAATCAGATTGCAAAGTGAAAAGTGATATTCTAACGCTCAATAAGCAATTTTGGTTTTTAAAAAACTATTGTTTCGTAGTTTTTCAATTAAATCGGTTATAAAGCTTGAAGATTTTGTTGATTCACTGAATTGCTCTAAGTTAAGTATTAAAAAACCCAGTGAATTTACGATGCGAAACTAGAAGAAAAAGCAGTTCCCACCCCATTTATCCGCATGGAGCGATGAACATCTTTTAGCAATTTTCCATCTTAGGAAGCAGAAAAAATCTTCTCACTGAAAGAGCGATATTTCTCCCGTAGATTTTCTAAAATCAGGATCAACCTCTAATTCAATCTCGTTTGATTTTCTTTCAGTCTTTTTTCTATCTTCATATCATATATTATCTTGAAACTCTCTCATTATTTCCTTTGCTATTTCGGTCTCGGTGTTGCTCAGATTGGTGTTGCTCAGATTACTTTCGCAGCTTCAAACTTTTTTCCGCTCATTCACTTACTTTTCTTTGCCGTTTCTTTCTTCCTACTCTTCCTCCATCAAACAGTTTTCCCGTAGATCAGTTTTTGACTATTTTCCGCTTCCTTGACTTCAAGTTGGATATAAATAAGAAGAAAGTCTTAAAATCTAATCATTCCGTGATTTTCTTTGGGTGGGAAATATGTCACTGATTCGATCAAAGTAAACCTTTTTTCGATCAAGAACGGGCGCTTTCGAATTGTATTCCGAACTTGGAAGTAATTATATACATATATATATATATATAGTATGTACTTATAGTATTTACTTTGTTTCTGAATGTTTTCAATTGCATCATTATAATTCTTCTTGAATACTCCGGTTATTGATCCATTATATCCTTTGCAATTTTTCCTTTTCTATCCTCACATTGTCAAAAAAAAACACAAAACTTGATAGAATTTATGTTTTTTTCTCCGTTCAATTCAAGTTATCGTCTCATCTGGAAACTTTTTTTACTTCAAAATGTTGTTAACTGAAGATCGGCCATGAAAAATACTTTTAAAATTCAATTTTTATTCTATTTTTTTTCTCTTTAATCCTTCTTGCTCTCTCTCTTTCTATCATTTTCTTCTCTCACTCAATCAACATAATTTCCCACTCTTTTTTCCTGTTCCTCTTTGACTCTATATCTAACTTTCTAGGACTCTCTCCAGCTCTCTCACTCTCCCGATCTCTCTCTATTACTCTAATGATATTAAGCCTTTTTACCTTTTTGCCTTTTTGCCTTTTCTCAATTTCAATTTCTCTCACTCTCTTCATCTCACTTTCGAACTGCTATTTTTTATATCATCATCTATCATTCTATCATAGCACTTTTTTTCTTTCTCTAGCTCGATATATCTCCAGCTCTCTCTCTCTTTTTTCTCTTTGTTTTTCTGTCTCTTTTTCTGTATATCTCTCTGCCTATCTCGCTCTCTCTCTGTTTCTCTCTCTTTCTCTTTCTCTCTCTCTTTCTCTCTCTCTCTCTCTCTGCAGAATGACCTACTCCCTGGTGCTCTGCGTGCTGCTTGCACTGATTGCCTTCGCCTCAGTCGATGCACAATGGGGCTATGGAGGATACGGTAGAGGATGTCAGTGTTTTATTATAATACCTTTTCTGTTTATTGGTTTCCATGTTGGTAGGAGTTACCGTCAAAAAAATTTTTGTCCAAGGGTCTCTTTTTGTAACGACACTATGTTTTCGATTATTTTAAAGTGAGAAAAACAAGAACAACCGGTTTTTGTTTGATCTTGGCCTTGTTCTCTCTCACGCAACTGCTGCGGGCGGTAGGCTTATTATGCCCGTTCAGGATCCAAGCTGATACTCACTTGAGTTCAGTTTTTTGATTTAGCCATTTGGTCTTACGTTCGATTACGCTACTTAGGAGCAATCAAGTCCTGTTCCTCGGTCGAGTCATATTGGCAATAATGGCAGATGGTCGAGGCATGTATGGTCGTGGAATGTATGGCCGAGGCATGTATGGCGGGTATGGAGGAGGATATCCAGGAATGTACGGAGGGGGATATCCCGGGATGTATGGACGAGGCATGTTCCCTGGAATGCTCGGCATGTTCGGAAGATAGTTTGTTGGGAACCGTGGAGATCGGCGGTTGTCTCATTTGTGCTTTCATAGCTTTGTCGGTTCTACAATAACAGCATGAGACAGTATTTTATATAATCACCTTATTTATGAACATGTATATTTATTCGAAATTTGTCTTTGGAATAAATTTTCATTTCTTTTTTGTTTGTGGTTCAATTTCAGAAAGAAAAGAAAGTTTTTGAGGTCTCTTGAATTGAAAAATTGGAAGTCTGGACCAGACTGGATTAACAACTAGTAGTCAGCAACTACACACATATTTGTGGTAAAGATAATGACTTCCATCATATGATAGAAGATAAGTGATTCCGCAAACTCATGAATCGTTAGAACACTAAATCCTCTTTCTGCACTACCATTAAAGACATTCGAGTTTTTGGAAAGAAAAATAACTATGAGAACGGTAGGAAAAAAATTTTGAGATAGTAAAAACTTGTTCAAAACCGGAAGCTTCTGTTATAAGTTTTTTTGAATTGTCCACTAGCTACCAAGTCAAAAAAAAATCGTAGGAAATGAAGTACCCGTAGCAGTTTTGTATTACATGCTTTCCAACAAACAAGTCGCCGATTTTTCTGAGTTTGCTAATGAACCTAATATAGTACCCGAAGTTAAAAAAATCTTTTAGTTTTTTTACCAACAAGAAACTGAACCAAATTTTACAAAATTATCAAGAGGGATTGTGTAAGATGATCTCGATCCTGGTGTGTTACAGTTAGGCGGGAATTGTCACAGCTTAAAATGGACCGGTGAACTCTTGAGCCCTTGGGGCCCTCAAAAAAAGCGTACACCATGAATAAGGCACGCCATAGCAACGAAATTAGAAAGGAAGAGTTTGAGAGATATTTTTATGAAAATATAAAACATAATGATTTGTTTGTGATACACAATAGAGTTGGGTGTGATGAGCAAACAATTTATGCTAGACCGGGATTGGGTCAAGCTGGTGACAAAGTCGTTTCCCTACCCTTCGTATCACCTTCCGTCCCAAAGAAACCTCAAAACTAGAGTCTGGGGCAGGTAAAGAAGACGAGTTTACGCATGAGCTGCGTTGAAGCGGAGCTCGTGAGAAAGTTTCACAGGAACAGAAAAATGTTTTGAGTCGGTGGATCTCCATTTCCAAAGATGTGCCAAATTCAGCATTCGAACATAAACCTTCCATTAAACTTCCTCCAAAGACTTGTCATTCCTTGCTTCCTTATGAACGAAGTGAGGTCGATGAACCAAAATACACATGGGATTTTGAAAGTTGGTGATCCAAAATTATAGGGTACTGTGTCAAGGTGTTCACGTTGTAATACAGGGTAGCCCATAAATAAGCAACCATGTCAAAGACGTGTAATTCAGAAATCAATCGAGAAACAAAGTTCAAATTCATAGACATACGTATTAGTTGACAGTCATGAAAACATTGTCGAAAAATCATTTGATATTATCTCCTTTGACATGAATGACAGCTATGAGTCTCTTCGGGGAGGCGTCGATCGCATGACGGAGGTACTTATCGTCGATCTTCTACCACTCTCTGAAAAGCTTGCTTCAAAAACGTAATATTCAAGTGGAAGTGAGCATTGAATTTGCTCTCCAGGTACGAAAATACTGAATAGTCTAGCGGATTGAGATCGGGCGAGGAGGAGGGCCATTCTGAGCTGGTGATAAAGTCTGGCAGATGAGTCTTGCACCATGTCTCTATTCCTTTGGCTCTGTGTGCTGGCGCAGAATCTTGTTGGAAGATCAAAGAGGTTTTTTTTCCATCATAAGAAGCTGGCCAGGGAATCAGTACGTTCTGAAGAGTATGCGTTCGTTAGTAATCCTGGTCGATTTTGACTCCTGGTTCGATGAAAACAAGTGGAGTTTTGCCTGTTTCTGGTACATACTTTGGTTCAAACCATGAATTGTGCTGTATTAGAAGCTTGATGAACGAGTCTGCCTGCTAGAATTTCGGGCAAGCACTTGAACGTTTTGAGGGTTGTATGCCTCTTCCACAGTGATTAGCTTCTCACCGGAAAAGACTGTCCTAAGTTCATAGTTGTCGCACGACCGGAGGATAAGAGACCGACACTTTTTGAGTCTTTCCTGCTTGTCTGCTCTCAGGAGAGTAAGGATAGAAGCCTTTTTGGTACGATATGGAATAAGACTCAAGTCCCTTATAACAATCCGTGTAAGAGTCGTCCGGGACACGTTCATCTCCAAGGTCATCTTGTTTATGCTCTGCCTGGCATTCCGAATAACTCGGTTCCTGACGGCCTCGATCTTCTCAGGAGTGCGTACGGAGCGAGGCCGACTACTCCGAGTTACGTGAGAATCTCGGTGATCTCCAGACAAGATGGCGAGAAACTTTGAGGTCTTTAGCGATGCACGAATTCGGTCGACCAAGTTTTTGCAAGTCCACGATAGAAGAACGTGCTTGATGAGTGGCCACCATAATTGTAAAAACGGACTGATTGAAATGAAATTTTCGCCAGGAATTTTAAACACGTGTAAGAAGAGCGCATGAGAAGAAGAAAGCACGGATATGCTCTGTTGATTCATTTATGAACTTCGAAACTCTTGTTTGCGTATTTATCGTCCACCCTGTAGAAACTTTCGGAAACATATACGAGGTCAACGACGAAGATCTGACAGAGTTCAGCAGCTTTGGGTTTTTGATATCAGCTTTCTAGTGCTCCGGAGTGATGTCACGTGTCAGCGGAGCATGGATGAAATGAAAAGAAAGATTAGGTGTACTATGTGGCCAAAATGCTTATACGCTTTAATTAAAAATCACTCGGACAGCAGAACGATCCTTTGATTGTATGCACCAAGTGCTGGCCGACTACAACAGCACCTGAGCGACGTAAAAAATCTGTGTGAATGCGTATGATCCAATGAATCATAGGTTTCTGTTTCCACGAGCACAATACCAAATAAATCTTACACTGTTGACAATTTCAAAGCGATCAAGGGGACGAACAAAGCAGATATGACAAGACGCAGTCAACGCGAACTTTAAATAAAAACAGTAACTAAAGCTCAAAATACCGGGAGAAGTGGAGGACGGAAATAAACAAAGCGAAATAAACAAAAGGGGCAATGCTCAGAAGAAGGACATTTTCTCAAAGTTAAACACAAATCGATCATTTATTTATGTATCATTATTTTTCCCTCCACGCCATATTTCAATATTTCGCCCCCGTTTCATGAAAATTAATGTGGGCGACTACATTGTATATTGCAAAAGCTTTTTAACCGTATATTGGACGAATTTACCGACACTAAACTTTAGTGTAGACGCCCTTTAGTGACTTAAGGGCAGTACGGATCTCACTTAATCCAAAACTGCTACACCCATGCAGTGACCGAAAACGCAGCTACTTATTTTACCAGATCATGTCTGCCTGAAGACAAAAATGAGCACGAGGAAAACTCATTTTATCAAATCTTTTTTTTAATCGTCAACAGAAGTTTCTTATCATTTAAAATTTTCTCTTAATGAAAAGATTCTTGGAACTCTCGACTAGCAAATATATAAATGTATTTTTATCGTACATGTTCCAACTTAGCGGGTTTGATTGAACTATCGCACAGAAAAAAGCTAGTCCACCGGGCGGGATCGAACCCAGACCATCTCGACTCAAACCGGGAGCGCGTGTTACCATTACAACACGGGGACACATTGCTAATCCGTGCGATAGTGTTATATGAAAGGTTCATATGCCTTGTTCTCTTAGTCGCGCATGCTTATCAAGCGATTGCGTCATGAATGGAGCGTAAATCCAGAGTTTTTGTTAGCGGGTTTGCTTTGCGACTACATCAAGACTAGTACTGTTTTTTCACTATGATACCCACTCTTCATTTAAAGTAAATTTTTTTTAGAATACAAAAGCAAGGGACCAGAAACATGCTTTTGAAGCAGACCTGTTGAAACGTTTCAAAATTGAACTTGTTAGTTGTATTTTCCTAACAAAAAATTTCCTCGATAATGAAATAACCTCGAACAGAATCGAGATTACTTTTTTTTTCAGTTGATAACAAATGAAAGGTAAAACAATTAGCATCGATAAATTGTGTTTTGGTAATGATAAAAATTGCCGTGCACATGTCTGTAACCGAGAAAAAAATCTTCAAAACATCGAAACTACTCGTTTCGAAAATACATTTTCGGCGAAAAACGAGGACAAGGATGTATGTGAAAGAAATAAACGGTTGTAACAGGACACCGCAACAGTGGAACCCTTTTCGCTAATTGAACAGTTTTCGCGTTTTGTACATGATAGCCCTTTTAAAGAGAGAAAAAGAGTAATAAAAAGAAAAAGAGAAAGGGAGGGAAAGAAAAGAGAGGAATAGAGTAAGAGGGAGAAGGAAAGAGAAAGACAGAGATAGAGAAGAGCATACGATTTTTAGAGAGAGAGAAGAAGAGAGTTAAATAAATAAAGACAAAAGAGAAAAAGAGAAAAATAAAGAAAGAGAGTTAAGGAAAGAGATATAGTAAGAAAGAGAGAAAAGAGAGAGAGAGAAAGGAATAGGAAGAAAGAGAGAGAAGAGAGTTAAGGTTGCGACTGGTTGATGATTGATGTCAAGAACGGTGCGTTGTAGCGCTTACAAGACGATGACGCACTTCTGAGAAGAGTTTTCTGATATCGGAGAGACAATTCGGGCAACTGATGTTGAGATGACGCTGCAAACGGGGAAGGGTCATGTGAGACATTCTGATGATGCGCAATACGACGTGGTTCGGTTTTGCGGAGCTCGCCCAACATGATCCCGACCGGTGACAAATTGGGGAGCACAACATTGGTTATCACATTTCCTCTTTTTGGCTTGATTTCTCTCTCTCTCTCTCTCTCTCTCTCTCTCTCTCTCTCTCTCTCTCTCTCTCTCTCTCTCCCTATCCCTCTCAAGTTCTCCGATTAACTTTTATGTCTGAAAAACTTCGTCTGTGTTCATTTCTACCTGTTCATTTGGTTGTTCTCTTTTCTTATTAATTAGAAGCTTTTTTCTTTTATATCCTTCTTTTTCCCCACTTTCATCTCTATTTTTATTCTCGTTTCGCTCTTTTCACTCTCAACGGGTTTCTCTCCTTACCCTACCTCTCTCTTCCTCTCTCTTTCTTTCTGTATTTTTATTTCTCTTCCTCTCTCTCATTCTCTATTACTTTTTTCCTGGGTCATTTTTGGTGTCTCTCGCCATTTTCCCTTTCTTTTTGTGTCACACTCTCTTTATACGACTATTCCATCAAACATCACCCCGCTTCTCAGATCGAGAATTTTCTGGTTCAAAAAATAGAAGGTGAACTGTAAAATTGTTTATGACTCTACTGGAGAGAGTGGGTATAAATTGCATCTTTTCTGTGGAAATTCTAAGTCAGTGTCTAAATTCGCTTTTACTACTTCTACTATGTATATTGTTAGTCTTCCTAGCCATGTCTCACTTCAAATTCTCTTGTTCGCTTATAGATAACGAATTCCTTCGTACAGTATCCTTTCCTCTTACAGTACCGGAAAACGATGAAGCTTCTCTTTCTGTGCACGTTGCTCTTCGCTCTCCTCGCCGTTACCGTCGTCGATGCCCAATGGGGATGTCAGTTGAAAACTATGAGTTTCGGTAGAGTATATAGAAACTCCATTCGTCGGAACACATCTATGTCGAGTGGAAAGAAAGTCCAGAAAATAAGAAGCGCCTCAAAATGTATTTAAAAAATTAGGCACAATGGTTTTATTTAATAGAACTAGGTAACTTTCAGAGTATTCGAAAAAAGATTTCCTAGCTAGAACTACTCGCTAAAGTCACGGTGAGAACTATCTATTCGTTGGGAAAAATATATCTTTAGTAAAGAGCTTCTTCGGGGAAAATGTGTAGATTTGGAAAACTAGTTTTTTAAAACTTTTATTATAAAAAAAATAAAAAAGCCAGGCTTTTAAACTTCAGATGGTGGATATGGAATGATGGGCCGAGGTATGTATGGAAGAGGAATGTGGGGTCGACGAATGATGTACGGCAGAGGAATGTACGGCATGGGACGAGGAATGTACGGCATGGGCATGTACCCCGGAATGATGGGCATGTGGGGACGCTGAGAAGGGCACTCATCCACTAGACCCTATCCCAGAAGACCCTTTTCCACGAAGATGGAGGCTTTATGATGAGCTCTGTTGTAGAGTTGTACATTTATCCATTAGTCGCACTCGATAATCTTACGGACTCAGAGTAATAATTTCACGTTAACTTGTACAATTCTGCCTTTTCCGCACTCTTTATGTCCAGCAAGAATCAAATCATCGATACGTTACAGAGCTAAAGTTATAATACATGCATAGAACTCAGGCCGCAAAAAAATGTTTACTGGTCATAAATTTTCGAAAAATTGTTGTTTCGTTACGATTTATTGAAGATTTTCGAGCTTGTAATTAATCATCATGTTCTAGGAGAAATTAAGTTTTTTTCTCCAGTTCTCCCGATTTTCTATTCAAAAGTTTACATATATCAGAACTTTGGAACATTTATAACCTTACCAATTATAACTTGCTTAAAGTTTCAGAATTTAGAAATAATAGAAAAAAGTAAGAATGAGGAATAAATATTCTGATAAAAAGTATTCATCCAACTTCCAGCTTTAAAATAACGAACTAATCTAATCACACAAAGACGATTTAGGAAAACTTCCTAAATCGGCTACCTACACAGAATAGGAGCTGCCCAATCCCCTCTCTGCCCAAAATGTTTAGAAGAGCCACATACAACTAGTCATTTATTCTCGTGTCGCTGTGACCACACACTTTTAAGAAGTATAGATTTGTGGAATAGCCCGACGTCTGTTGTTAAGTTCTTATACCAGTGATTCCTTTCTCTTTCAAAAAAAACACACAAAAAAACACAAAAAAAAACACAAAAAATGAAAAAAAAAACCCCGAGAGAGAAAGAGAAATAAATGTAATTAGATAAATGATGTAAGTAAGGTTATTGTTTTCTGAGCCATGTCAAAGAAGACCTCGTCAACTCAGCCCGAGACCTACGGCGGGCAATCTACAACAACAACAGGAAAACTTCCCGAATGCTATGCTTTTAAGAAAGAATATCGTATGAGTATGTTATCGAAAATAGATGTTTACAGTAGTGAAAAAAACAACTATTTCAGAAAACAATATAAACATATTTCCCATATTTGAAATAGATTGTTTCTCAAACCTCACATAAGATAAATTTGAACCACCCCATTGACCATATACATACGTACAGTACCGTGCAGAAGTATACCAAAAAGTATATTTTATCGTATAACTTTTGTGTTTTTGCGCCCACTAGCGCAATTTTTTTATATGTTGTGTGGCTCGTGATTTACGTCATACTGTAATGGAATGAAGCGGTTTCTGAAAAAGCAGAAAAGCTCAGCAATTTTTTTCTGAAAATAGTCTTTTTCGAGATTTTTGACATATGTTCTTGTTTATTTGTTTCTGTTTATTGCAATGATCATAAAAAATTTCTAGCATTTTCAGATAATGGGTCGACCCAAAGGCTCTAAGAATTTAAGTGAAAAGGACCGGCAGACCATTGCCAGTGGGCGGGCAATGGGCATGAGTTTGGCCGATCTGGCGCGCCAATTCAAGACTGATGTCGGCACGATCTCTCGCTCCGCGAAGACGCAAATTCGGACGAAATCACGTGGAAGGCCTTCCCTAACTTCTCCCAGCATCAACCGTGTCATCACTAGGATAAGCAAAGCCAACCCCCGGAGAAACGCGGTTGGAGTTCACAAGGAACTGCTGCAGCACTTCAATGTTAAAGTAATTTTTTTGTGTTTTTTTGGAATGATAATTTTTTTCTTGAGCAAAAATTGGTTTTCAGATCTCCGTCGATACGGTAAAGAGGCTTCTGCGCACCGCCGGCCTCTTCGGACGTCGCCCGGTGAAGAAGCCGATGATCTCGGAGAAGAACCGGCAGAGGCGATTGCAGTGGGCAAAGGACCATCAGCGTTGGACAGTGCATGAATGGAATCAGGTGCTCTGGTCTGATGAGAGCAAGTTTATGCTTTTCGGGACAGACGGAATTAGCCATGTGAGGCGGCCTGTAGGCTCTAGGTTCAATGCTAGGTATCAGGTTCCGACCTGTAAGCATGGGGGAGGTTCAGTGATGGTGTGGGGAGCGTTCCACGCGGGTGGGGTCGGGCCTCTGCACAGGGTAGAGGGTATTATGAGGAAGGAAGATTACATAGAAATACTCTCGAACGTCATGCTGCCCTATGCGCGCTCGAACATGCCCCGGAGCTGGATATACCAGCAGGACAATGATCCAAAGCACGCTTCGCGTGCGGTCCAAGACTGGTTTGGTCAGCGTCGAGTGACCCTCATGGACTGGCCGAGCGAGTCACCGGACCTAAATCCGATAGAGCACGTGTGGGGGGAGCTAGGTAAGGCCGTCCAGGTCAAGACTGCTCGGAATGCGGCGGAGAAATTCGCCCAACTCGAGCAGGCCTGGCACGTCCTCCCGGTTTCAACCCTCGTCAACTTGGTGGCCTCTATGCCACAAAGATGCAAGGCAGTCATTGACGCTAGGGGTATGACGACCAAGTATTAGACTGGGGTAATAAAGTTTCGGGTAAAATTGGACGGTTAAGTTGTTAGCGAAGATGTCATAGGTTACTGAAGAATATGTACTCAAATTGTGTTTTTCTTGAATTTCATATTTTATGCTGTTTTTGTTCACAGTTAACGGGCATCTCAAAAGTTATGTTGAAATAGTGTTTCGAAGTACTTGAAGATTATCTAATAAAAATTTGAGCCTTTAATTCGCGTTCACTGCAGAGAAAAACTGTAAAATATACTTTTTGGTATACTTCTGCACGGTACTGTACATACAATCATTCACTAAAGCATCTTTCGTTCTATTTTCTGATGTTTCTTCAAAAGAAGTGCTTTGGAGATAAGGAGATGTACGATGTGTGATGAAGTAATGCTTTCGAAGGTCAAGGTAATTAATTAAATGAGAATAGCAACCAACTAGGTTTGGTTAAAAAACATCGAGTTAGAAATTAGAAAATATGAGCGTGCCTTAGATAGTTTGATAACAAGTATGTTTTTCAAGACATTCCTATCTCTTGTTTGTTCACTTCCCCCTTTTTATTTTCTATTCTCCTCACGTTCTCCTCTACTTCCTTCTCTTCTTTATTTAATTTTATTTTATATAACTACTTTTTTTATAATAAATAGAAAAAGGTTCGGCTTATCATGCATGAGTTTCATTTATTTAAAACAACTACAAAATTAAACTCATCGCGACTACTTCGTTAACAATACTAATAACAGCCATGATCGACTTTCTCGCGCGTACCGCTTTATAAACATTAGAACACGACAATGAACATTCAGCGTTCGAACTTGAACCTGAAATTCTCAGGGACAAAAAAACATGAGTTTTTTCTTCCATTTTTTTTTATAATTGTAGGATTCTCTATTAAATTCACAAGGTTCGTACATATTTTTTTCTGCTTGACGAAACTTTCAATGCAAATTTGCATATTATGAAACGCACATCAGTGGTAATTCGGGGACTTCTTATTTTGAGTATATGACTGTTCCGTCGGCGAAGGTGAAGACATGAGGCCATGAAAAGTATTTTCCCTGGAAATAGTTTTCATAAAAATCCAGTACCCCCTGAGTCGGAGTACATAAACTGATCACCCGTAGAAAACTGTTTGACCAACTGAAATGAACTAATCAGAACAAATGATTCGGTTCATAACATCTTCTAATGTTGTTTTCTAATCTTCTAATGATTAGTCTTCTAATGTCTTCTAATGACTCTCATACTCCTTTGCAAAACGCTATAGATTCTGTTCTTGATTGGTCAAAAGCTTGGCAATTACCGCTATCTCTTCCCGAATGTAAAGTTTTAAGAATAGGCCGACAACAACCCCCTCGTTATCCTTATTCATTGAACGGCTTCAACCTTGAATATTGTCATGAGATCCGTGATTTAGGTTTCATTGTAGATAATAGATTAACCTTCTCTTCTCATTGCTCTATAATCGCATCGAAAGCCAAACGTAAATGCTATCTCATTCTAAAAGTTCTCAAAAGTAAGAGCACGAAAGTGCTCATTGATGCCTGTAACATTTATGTTAAATCTATTCTTCAACATTGTACGACTGTCTATTCCCCCCATTTCTTTAAAGATATTAGAAAATTGGAAAACGTCCAAAATTTTTTCACTCGCCGAGTTTTCTATCGCTGCTTTGGTACTGATCATATAAACATGCCAAACAGTCAAATTAGAAACAAAAAATTAGGCCTTCTTTCATTGGAAAGCATAAGAGAATCGAACGATTTGAGTTTACTTTCAAAACGAATAGGGGGAAAAACAACTCTTTCAGACAGAAAACCCCATTTCTATAATTTAAGACAATCCGCGACACGTGGATCTAACTTCAAATTACATTTTCGTGCCCCGAAAACAATTTGTCGTATAAATTCATTCGCAATAAGATCTGCTCGTTTGTTTACTGAATTAAATTCAAGTGTTTAGTATTCATGAGTATTTATGAGCGACACTGAATAATACTGAATTCATGAGCGACAGAAGATGGAGGGTTGGTCCCCAATTCCTAAGGAAGGCAGAGAACGCTGAGGAGTGGAGTCGTCACATGTCGCAACAGATCCCATAATCGATGATGTTATATCTCCGATGTGGCTTGCTGATCTTGATAAAGCGTTTAAATTGAAAAATTGAAATTGAATTGTTTAGTATTAATGTTTATGATCTAATGTTTGGTTTGTTCCTTTAATGCTTATTATCTTCCAACTTGTTGGAATCACTATAACCCACATGATGTTTGTGTACTATCATTGTATATTATATGAACAACATGTAATAAATAAATAACATCTATTCAAGTTGTTTTTAAAGCAAATTTACTTTTTTCACTGCGTTGGACCAAACTGTTGTTTGTTTTTTGTAATTGTTTGAGTTATAAATTGCATTTTTATCCGGTTTTAATCAGTCAACCATTTAATTTTAGAGCTCCTGAACTCACAAGACGCCTTCAGAAGCTTTTTTTAATATAAAAATAACGAAAAAAAGTGATCTAGTACTAAAACTTCCCAAAAAACATCAAATTTTGATAGCTTTGATAATTTTTTTTTTGCGGACAGACTTCTGAAGATAAAAAAAAACACCATTCTTGAGTCAACAATAATTTAAGTCGGATCATTTTACCATTTGCACATCTTTGTCATACATACTACCTTACATGTAGTATGTACGTACTTCTCTTTCTCTCTTTTTCGAAATTTTTGCCCACTCTATTTCTTTATCTCTTTTTCTCTCTTCATTTGGTTCTTTCATACATTGTTTTTCAGTAATTCATTTACTGAAATAGTTTTCTATTCTAAGATTCGAGGTAATACAATACTTAATAAAAAAAAATACTTTCGAATAACCTTTGAAAGAAACAACACTTGATTTTCGTGGTGTTTACTTTTCTGTTTAGGCACTTTTCCCTTTGTTAAATTCCATTATTTTGGTTTGCAAGTTCATCGGATGTTGATTGAGTTTTGAGTGCTATGATACAATGATATGATACGTTCATTGACAGTCTAGCATTTTATGAGTAGAATTTTTAATCAATATTAGTATACAAACTTGTGTGAAAAAATTTATCTTATGTTTATTGGAAATAAGAGTATACCGTACCCTTCGCTGTTTATAAGCAACAGTTTTTCATACCGAAGTTAGGAGCGGACTGTTTACAGAAACATGTGCAAAAATCGTTTGGTTTAGCGGAAATCAAACCCGCGACCTTTGCTTTCCGGAAGATGGTCTCTTCCCCTATGAGCAACACACGCTCACAATAGTATAATGTAAATTCTAGGCCCATGCAACATTCTTGATTATCATTCAGAATTTTAAAAAAAAACTTTGTTTTTTTCTCACATTTTCACTGAAGAGACTTCCATCGGAAAACAACTCTGAATTCTAACATTCTCTTCTCCCATATGCCCCCAGCAAACCCGCTATCATCCCCTAACTTTTATGCATTTTACACGTGATGTTTAAAAAAAACTTGGCATAATAAAAGTTCATTTTGAAAATTTATTTTGATATTAATTTTTTCCGAGTACTATGGAGTTCACCTCATGAGCATGCGTGACTAAGAGAACAATGTCATTGAACAACGCTGTGTCGCGGATCAGCGTACTGTTCTCGACATTCTTGCGTTAACGAGCGCGTTCATAACGAGGAAAATAAGACTCGAATTTGTGCTGAGGATAATCTTTTGCTTGGAATCTTGTGATCGTATGCATTCCTTCTTCAATGGATGATTGAGAATTCTATATTTTAGCAAACGATGAATACCTGGCTTGGACTGTGTCTGATGTTCGTCGTTCTTCTCAGCGTCTCTGATGTTGACGCGCAGTTCGGATGTCAGTCAACAACTTAGCAGGGCAACACCTGGCGAATATGCATGTTGAATGATGTAATGATTTGCAGTTTTTTTTCAATTTTTTTCTCAGCAAGATTTTGCTACATCCGAAATCGAAAAAAAACTTAACTCTAGTTGATGTCAGAATCTTCCAATCTCCCAACAAAAAAAGACTTTTCTTATGCAAAAAATTTTTTTTCCCGTAGATTCGTTGTGCACGGTAGCCAGCCACGTAGCAGGTTTTTTAAATATCTTGCCTCAGTAAGAGAGACCTGATTTTGAAAGCTTTTTACGTAAGCGATGCCGTACGACTCAAAAAAGAGATCGTTTGGTTCGACACAATATCACTGTTTTGCCAACAAAAAACAAATTTCTAGAAACTTTCCGAATCCGTTCTTGCTCCCAATGGTTTTACACAGTGGGTCACTCAGAGGGAAAAAAATTCATTGGAAGAGAAAAAACCAAATTTGAGTGGGGCCACTATTTCACACCATTCATTCATTCATTCATTCTTCATTCCTTGTACAGATTATATTCAACTTCGGTTCACAATGAACAATAACAATAGCGGATATGCATGGATTGTCTTTCTAGTGACGGTTCGTGTAAGCAAAATGTTGCTTAACTAGGGAGGGGGGAGATAGAAAATGCTATTAATAAAGAAACGAGCATTTAGTTATCAGAAACAAAAGTATTTGGTAAAACTAGGTTGACAGGCAACTTATGTAAATTTTTCTTAAATACCTTGCAATTAGGATCGTTTTATATATGACATTTGGATACATTTGTGAATGAAAGTAAGTTTTTAGGACTTTGTATTTGTAAAAAAATTTTTATTGTAAAATATCATTGTAAACTTTTTGTAGGAGTCTACAAAAATTTGCTTGCTTGAAAAGTTCGAATCTTTAAGTTGGCGGGCTCGGGCGAGGCGGTTTTGGAAGAGGAGGTTTCGGTCAAGGATTGTATGGACGAGGCGGTTTTGGTAGAGGTGGTTTTGGACAAGGCGGATTTGGCCAAGGATTGTATGGGCGAGGCGGTTTCGGACGAGGTGGATTTGGCCGAGGATTATATAGTCGAGGCGGTTTCGGACGAGGCGGTTTTGGACGAGGCGGTTTTGGACGAGGCGGTTTCGGACGAGGCGGTTTTGGACGAAGCGGTTTTGGACGAGGCGGTTTCGGACGAGGCGGTTTCGGACGAGGTGGATTCGGAAGAGGCGGTTTTGGACGAGGCGGTTTCGGACGAGGAGGATTTGGACGAGGAGGTTTCGGACGACGAGGCTAATCGGTAATAGATATCATTCGAACTCAACATTACGTTCATACTGTTCGAAACAATGAAACTCTTGTATTTTAAACATTCTGTAAGAAAAACAACACTCGTCTCATCTTACTTGTCCATTGTTTTTGTCCTGCAGTCATTCAGTTTTTGTTTGAACATCTATCATAAATACTCATTATTCTCGATAAAAAGCAAACTAAAAAAATTGAATTTATTGGCAACTGCTCGAGTTGTCTCGAGGCTGTTGCTCGAGGCTCTCGAGGCTGTTGCTTTTGATTGAAGTTGTGATCACGGTAAACTTTTAGTAATTTTCCGATGGCCTCTTTTCCAGCAACGACAAAGTTCTGTGAAACTTACTGTAAGGGGCTTTTTCTTGTGTTTTCACAGTATTCTAGTCAAAAGCTCTCTTACTGTTTCAAGAAGGAGCCTAGTTTTTGTTGTTAATTTTATTCAGACAGAGAATCACAAAAGTAGTTTTGTCATGTAGGAATGGGTAGGAATAAAGCTCTTTACGGCCAAAAAAGTGATAGTTGCTTTAAAAAGTGACATGAGATGGGAAATAGGAGGAATATACAATGGCAGAAGACTAGGGGAAGGCTTCCCTCAGTAAGCGAGTTTCCCAGGTTCGGTTTTCGCCCTATCACCGATTTTGCAGAAAAGTATTTCGGTATGTTACTTCACCAATGAATAACAGATTGAAAGGGAGCAGACTCACAGCTCTGAATCATGCACACCATCCCATATTTCCATCAAAACTCTATGGAAATCCGATTCTCAGTTCACAAAGTTAAAACATTTTACAAAACTGTTAAAACATGTTTTATCATGATAAATTGTATTTTATTGGTTCAGTTCCAGCAAAACCGGAGTGTTCAGAGTGATCGAAATGTTCAGCGATTCTACATAACATGCACGAAATGATCTATCAAAATACAAAACTCGATCAAATACAATACCATTTTGGTAAAAATATTGAGAGCACTTTTCAAAGAAACTGAATTTCGCTTCTGTGAGTGAAACAAATTGTGTTAAAATGAGAAGAAAAAATTTTTTTCAAGTATTTTCAGTTCAACTAGAAATTCTTAAATGAGAAAGCATAATACTATTGAAATGTCGAAGAAAGAAGAATAGGCAACAGACATCAAGAGAGAAAGAAAGTGAAAACGAAAAGAGAGAGAGATAGAGAGAGAGAGAGAGAGAGAGAGAGAGAGAGAGAGAGAGAGAGAGAGAGAGAGAGAGAGAGATAGAGAGAGAGAGAAGGTATAGGAAAAAAAGAGAAAATAATAGAGGCTGAGAAAATATAAATGATAGAGAAAAAAGGAGTCAAAAGAAGAGAAAAAAAAAGAAAACGAAAAATAAAGAGATTTGAAGAGAAAGAAGAGAAAAATTAAGCGATAGAGGTAGAGATAATGGTAATCGGGGATAGATACGTCAAAGTTAATGAGTAGCGCGATTGCATTTCTTCTTGTTGTTGATTCCGCCCTCCATGTCCTGAGCCTGGCTTTTCTACATATAATGCGAATTTTTCAGCATAAACTCATTCATAGCTCTCCATCACAAAACGGCCTCGTGTATCTTTTTTATTAGTTTTTCGAGGCGAATTTGTTTTTTCGAGTTTTCTAAACTGCTCGAGGAAATCTTGCTTCTTCTGTTTTGATGTTATTCTCGAACCCTAACTCTTCAGCTTCATGAGCATGCGTGGCTGAGAGAACTTATTGAATGAATCTTTTACAAGGTAACATTGGCATGATCAATCAACTTTTCCTCTGTTTTGCTTTAGTAACATTCGACAAAAAAGACAGTTTGATTCGATCCTGCTTCAATCACCATTTTTTCGCTTGAGTAAACTCAATCAGTTCGAAGTAGCTTCAAAACTCCCTTTCAGTTTTGTCGCTCAGAAATGGTATTTAAATGACCGCTTTGTCCAAAATTTTGTTTTAATAAAATATTGCTTTTAATATTTTTCCAATTTAGAAAAAAAAATGAGATTATTGCTTCTCTTCGCATTTCTGTTCACGTTCCTGAGTGTTGGCGTCGCTCAGTTCGGGTTTAATCGATGTAAGTTTATTATTGTTTGCATTGTTTTCTGAACAAATTATATTTTAAGTTTTAAATTTGTTTTTAAGAAATGAAAACATTTTAATTAATTTAAACAACGACTCAACTTCCTTAACTGTAAGTTCAATGACTTCTTGGATAGTGTATTAGAAAATGTTTTCTTGCATCATTCCATAGTTTTTCTTTTTCAGATGAGTACCGAAATAAACGGAAAAGATGACAAAACTGCGCATTTTGGTTGAAACTTTTTAATCTTTTTTTTAGACAACAGTTTGCACGCAGCAACTTGTTATCTTCTAACACTAGAACGAGTGAAGGAGTGATTTTTCATAAAAAAAATAACCTCTTCAAAAGCAGAAATGAAAGACGAGCATCTTCTCCCGTCTTTCTTTGATTATACCTAAAATTATTTCTCGAGAGTTTCCTGTTTTAATGCGATAGTTTGACACTACTACAACTTTTTCTTCAAAAATTATAAAATATGAAGACTACATACGTTTCCCTAAACAAGATACATTTTTATATTTTGTGGCTTGATGAGTATATCAATGTTCCTTTCCCAGTTGGTGGTGGCGGCTTTGGAAGAGGAGGATTCGGCCGAGGATTTGGTCGAGGTGGATTTGGAAGGGGAGGATTTGGGAGAGGAGGCTTCGGAAGGGGAGGATTCGGAAGATGGGGCTGAGGAGATTCAGTCAAGAACGAAATTGATTATGCGCTCAAATGAAAATTTCTTGTTGAAGAAGAATTACATTTATACAATGATTCAATACCGAATGGAGCCTTACAGCAAACAAGCAAGGCTTTGTTATTGTTATTGTTTTGCAGAACAGAACACAAATTTGATTTCAAGTCCTTTGCTCTCTGACGCTTCTCAGAGGCTCAATAAAAAGAATTTTAGTTTTGATCTTTCCATCGACTTTTAGTTTTGATCTCTCCATAGACAAAACAATAATTGAATGCTGGTGAAAAAAAATCGAACCGTCATCTGAAAAAAAACAACGAATTCTTGATTTAAAAAATTATCGCACTGAAAAAGATAGTGCACGGCTCACGATGAAGCCCAGCCGTCGTTTTACTATTAAGGGAACATTCCTTATTCCTCTTAATTAATACGCAGGCAACAACCTATGAAATGACACATACGAGAATAAAAAACAGGGGGTGTATCTTGCAGACAAAAAATAAGTATGGAAAATGACACATATTTTTATAATCTATTACTATTCATAATTATAATCTATTACTATTCATAATTATAATCTATTACTATTCATAATTTAATCTATTACTATTCATAATTATAGTGTGAAAGTATGACTATTTATACTTCATACGTATAAATAGTCATACTTTCAAATGTATATGTGTCGTTTTTCATACTTATTTGTGTGTGTCTCTGTGTGTACATAAACACGTTGTTTTTGAAATGTAAGAACTGAAACGCAAAGTCCAGATAACTTTAGAGGGGAATCTTTTCCTACTGCAAGTTCACTCACTTAAATGATGATCGAAATCAACCCTTTCTCAAAAAATAGTGCGTTGAACAACGTGATATCTCAACAACTCCCTTACTTGTTCAGCGAACTATGAGCCAAGAAAAGAAAGAAAACAATTAAATAATAAGAGGAATAGACAAATGTAATAAATAAGAATAATTTGTTTAGCAAAAAATTAAAGCTTTCGAATCTTGTGAAGTGAAGAAATAAAAGAAACGGAGAAGAATTTGAAATGTAGAGTCAAAATACAAAACGATTCTCAGAGAATTTGAAACACTGAAAATATTGAGAAAAGTTTTTTGGAGAGAAAAACACTGTGAAAAATAAAAATGGATAAACAATTTCAGTTCAGTTCAGTGAAATTAAAGAAGATGCTTTGAAAGCATAAAAAGAAGAAGAAAGACACTCAGTGGTGACTCAGAATCTCAGTTGTATCCTCCTGGCCTAACTGCTGGTTAACATGACAAAATGGATAGCATATACAGCGAATTGGTCAACGACATCTTATCAAATGTTCTTGTTCTACAGATTATTCGACGAACGAATTAAGACACAGCATTCTCTGCACTAAGGTATAAAAGAGCCTCTTCCACAACCGTGTGGTTTTCAACAACAACAAAAAAGATTGCGCGAGCCCAAACTTTTCCAGTTTCTGTTTTTCAACACTTTTGAGGATGAAATTCATTTTGAATATTTTATAGTTCCCATGTTCAGCAATTTCAAAAAATTCTTAGTTGTTATTAAATGACTGATTAAAACTTTTGAAAAAAACAAATCCTATAAACGACATTTCCGTAGTCTTATTTGCCAAATCGGAGATTTATGGTTAATTATGCTTGATAAATCAGAAATGTATCGTTCATTGCTGTTTTGTCAGTATAAAACTTTGAGTTTTCAAAAAGGATAAAATGCTGAAGTACCTACTGATAATCTTTGCCGTTCTGTTGTCTATTAGTCAATTGAGCGCTGCTCTCGCCATAACCGGAGTCGAGGACCGCAAAAGCGCAAGGGGTTAGTTTATTCTTCGAAGCGAATTTGGTATTTGATAGCTTCACAGCCAAAACTTATACGACAGTTTTTGATTTTACCAAGTAGGATCATCGTTTCAGCGTGCGCATTCTGTCATGAGGCGGGAAATTTGCGAGTTAGGGAGCGTTAGATTTCAACTTTTCACTGTCTCAACGTAATCTCTGCTAAGTGTTCTCGTTGAACGCTCTAATGACTCAACACGAATTGCCGTGAGAATGAAAATGGACTGCAGTATTTTGTATTTACGTCCAACAGTAAAAGTGAGAAGTTGAATTATAACGCTCCATTAAATTCTAACAATTATGAGAAAACTAGCTGAGAGTAACTGCTAACATTGTTTATAAAAGGCGCAAAAATAAGAGAAACAACCATGCAACTGCGACAAATCTCCATTGTACGCATATGTTTATATGTCTTCAAGGAATAAAGAATTGAATGACCTTGCAAAAAAGGTCTTGGTCCTTCACTTAGTTTTTTTCAGTGTCAAATGTATAAATAAATTAAAATCAATCTTACGACTTTATGAGAGACCATAGCCGTTCAAAAGGAGGCATGTACAAATGAATGATTCAATCTCAATCAAAATATGGCGTTAAAAAGAGCTCTACGATTTTAGTAAAACGCTACGGTGGTTACGGAGGATATGGGGGATATGGTGGATATGGGGGATACGGTGGATATGGTGGATATGGGGGATACGGTGGATATGGCGGCTACGGTGGATACGGAGGCTCTGGAGGGTACGGCGGAGATTTCAATGGATTTGGCGGATTGTGGGGCTGAGAATAACAAAAAAATGGTTAAAAAAGGCGCGAGAAGTCAGTTCATTTCGTATCGGAGGACAGAAATTTACTGTTTCTCCACTACTTTCTTGTTTAATATCAATGATAGGCTTTTTCGGATCAGGGCATCAACTAAAATTGAAATATTGTAAACAATTAAGTAAATCTTTTCAAATTTAAACTCATTTATTTCATCAGGTTGACTCATCACAACAAATGTTTGCATTATATGTACATACATGCTCTCGTTTCATGGTCTTCCAATTGAAATAGACAAATTTGGAAACTTGAAATAGACAAATTTGAACGTGCGTACCGTCCAAACCTTATTCTACAGCTCGTGTCTCTACATTAAACCTTCTCCCTCGCAGTTAATCGAAAATGTTAAGAGTAGTATAACTGTGTTGATTTGTATGAATATTCACGGCATCGACTATACAAAGTATCATTGAAGCCGAAACAACCTAATTTAGCGGAATAACAATGACTGTAAACAACCTAGTTTATCCCGTCGCTCTTGTTCGCAATGAGTATCCGGCTTGAGATTTTCTCTCTGATTTTTTCTCCTAATCGATGAGATCGAATTCATTTTTGAGGCAGGAGTTTCGATCCTTAAAATCATATCTTTTTTAACTAATCAAAGTTTGCCAATTCGCTAGGTTTTTTCGCAGAACTCACCCTAATCGTTTGTTGCTTTAGAAAATTCGCAGAAATTACCAGACATACTTCCTAATTTCCTGACTCGAAATTAAACTTTTAATAATTATAACTGCACTAAGTGATGACCTTCACATATAAGCCTGACCTCTTAGAAAAGAGATAAAATATTTACTGAGTGGAGCAAACAAGTTTCTCTCGGCGATTGTCCACCTTTCAACTGTTGGAGTTGTTTATGCATGAGGCCTTATTTATATTATATTGAGTTGAAGTGTTCAAATTCACCTTTTTTGTTCATCGAACCAACCGGTTACTGTAGGCGGCAATAAATTTAACGGTTTTTGTGTTGAATAGGTGTTTATGCTTTAACCGGTGTAATTGAGCATTTGATGTTAATTGAATATATTCATTTGAAAAAAGGTTTATTTGCAACTTTAGCAATCAGCGAATCTGATTGTAAAAAAACATAGTTTAAAATTCAAACCATAAATCACTAGCAAGGGGATGATATGATCTCATCCATACCCGCATATTTACCAAACACAAGACAAAATTTCATTGTCAAACGAAAAACGGCTGTTTGTCGACGAAAAAACCAACATAGAACTTATTGACAGCCTTTAGCTCTTAGATTCTCCTCACTAAATTGTCAGTCTTCCTAGAACTAACTTCAGCACAAAGAAGCATACATTAACTCTGAAAAGAAAAAGGCGAAACATCAATCCAATGGACTTTTTAAAACCAATTTATTTCATCCGAAAATGCGAACTAAAATTACATCATAACACTAGAAAAAATGACAAAATTGAAAAGAGTTCGTATATGTGTCTTTTTCAATAAGTAAACAACAACGCGGATTAATCAGATTCGTGGACGCATCAGGTTTATGGGTACATAATATTCGATAGATTGAAAGAGTACATCATAAGTCCCATAAACCATCAGGTTAATTGGACTTTTGGATTCATTAAGTTCATGCATACTTCATGTTCATGGTTCCATTAGGTTCAATAATTTCAACAAAAAACATGAATCCCATTAAACCACCAGGTTCATATTTCCATCAAGTTCATAGATCTTTCATGTTCATAGTTTCACCAGGTTCAATAAGTTCAGAGAGTGTATCTCCCATCAAACTATCATGTTCATTAGGCTTATGGACCATGCGCTTCTCAGGAGAGGTACTTATCGATGAGCGCCTGCTTCTTTCTCTCCAAGATCATCTCCTCAATGTCCGCCTGGGAGGGAACCATCACATGGCGGATGGTCATCTTCTTTCCGTCGTCCGCGATGACGATAGACTCCTTCGTCGCCATGTCCTCATCCGAATCCTCAAACACAAAAACCACATTTGAGAAACAATCATTAGTCAATTGCCGAAATTGACGAGGCCTTCCAACTTTTTTGGGATGTTAAAAATAGGCAAGAGCAGAGAAAGGAGAAATAAATCGCGTTAACTTGGTATTGCAAGAGGACAGATATCGAGGGAGGGGAAGGGGTTCCATATTGGTAAGAGGAAGGGGTTCCATATTGGTAAGAGGAAGGGGTTCCATATTGGTAAGAGGAAGGGGTTCCATATTGGTAAGAGGAAGGGGTTCCATATTGGTAAGAGGAAGGGGTTCCATATTGGTAAGAGGAAGGGGTTCCATATTGGTAAGGCAGAAATCGGGCGGGTTCAGAATAACAAATTGAACAGGACTAAAACTTTTTATTCCACTTAGGAAAACGGTTTAAAGAGTTGAACCAAAACTTCACTTGCAAATATTCATTTTCATCTTGTTAACCATTTTTGAATCTAAATATTTTCTTCTGAAGATGTCTAAACTAATAAAGCATAATCTGAACCTCTTGATCTTGTTTGTAGATGTCAACATCGACATCGTCTGCTAACTCTCGCAGTACTCTCTCGCCTCCTTCCTCTGCAAACTTCTGCAACAGAACAGGGGGTCTTAAGCAGCAGTGTTTTGATGTCCTCCTACTGTCCGCTAGCGGACACGAAGGACCTCTGATTTAAAAGTGGCACCCTTCTAACAAATGTTCCTAGCTATCGACAAAACTCCGCGCAGTTTCTGCTTCAATTTCGAAAACTTTTTTGCGGGTCTGTTTTCCCTTCACTGACTCACTGTAAAACTTCCAGTGAAAAGTTGAAAATGGATCAGCAAGACTTTTCCCCCTTTTTTAATGATCATTACAAGATTTAACTAATAGATGCGTGTCCGATCAGGTATAAAAAACTATTCACTAAAAAATAAATTGATCTCACTGCTCTCAATTCCACAGCAAATTTCACCTTTCGGGTTACATGAACCGTATTTTCGTACAATTTCTAAATGAAGGCCGCCAAGTTATTGAATAACTCCGCCCATTTCTGACCTTCTCCAGGTTTGCTCTGGCTTTCTCCTCCGCCTCCTTTTCAAGAGGAACCAACAGACCATCGTCATCATCCAAATAACTGAATAACAAATAACAATATGTTTCACGGCTCTACAACCTCAAAAATTCGACAGAAAAGTTCGAAAAGAAGTTAACACCGACATTTTTTCAACAAAGAAACATTTTTATCAAACATTGGCAATCATTGAATAAAAAAAGTTAGTTGTAAAATATGGAAAATTATTACGAGAACTTCCAAGTAAACCGATAGTTCTATCGTTTGAATGAGCTTTATAAAATAAACCATAAGCGATCAAGCACCAGAATCACTAAAAATGGACCAAATCAAAGACTGAGAGACACCTTAAGGCGGAACTTGGCTTTTATTGAACTGAAAGCTGAATAAACTCATAATCAAGTGGTACCGTTCTCTAAGTCGTAGACTTCGCTCTTTGACGGGACAAATCTTAGGAAGAAATGTCACAATGGGCAACATACCCGTAATAATCCGCATCAACGTTCTTCATGAGCTGCGCGCGAGTTTTACGTATCTCCTGCAGCAAAACAATGTTCATCGATTTCCAAAAGAACTCGCTATATAGAACTATAACAAGAGAGATCGTTAAAAACGCGTTTTTTTCCCACTTGGAAGATCCCAGAGATAAATTCGAATAGAAAATACAAGAAGAGTTCTAACATGATGTTCTCCAATTTTTGATTCATATAGGAGAAATCCAATGTTTTATACTGAAAAAATAGTATACCAAGAGAAGCGAGAAGCTATTGTCCTGGATTACATAAATAGCTACTCATCCGAAGTAAGAAGATATGACACGGAGTTTGACTAATCTCTTGGAAATTACCTGTTTTCACTACTATTTCTCTTTTTTTTTAACTGAAAAAACGCGAAATTTTTTGCTTGCAGAACTCGTTCGAGAATCAGTTCTTGGACAGCAACCGAACCCGTGAAGTCGCTTTCTGAGCATTCTCCAACCGATCTACCAATGAACCTAATCTCTTGCCCTTCCAACAGGCCTGTGACACTCACCTCATTCTCCAAGTTCTTTTCGAATAGCTCGCGGACTCCCGGGAGATCTTTGGCTGCTCCGAAGTACTTGTAGCCGCGGTTTGAAGTCACCTCTCGGCCCTCTTTATCCAACTGGCGAGGAGCCGTTTTCCTGAAAAGGAAGGCTGTTAGATGACTCTTATTTCATTTGGCGTACAGTTATCATAGCTCAACAGGATGTGCTAAAAAAAAAATTTTTTTCGAGCATGTAACCGGGCGACCTTTGGCGACAAGAGCACGGGGGGTTGATAGGAAAGGTGGTCAACAAAATTTTTGTTCCGTTCTCCTGATTTAATTCATCTTCATTTCGCGTGGCCGGTGCGGAGTTTAATATTTGACATTTTGTTAACTCACGAACATTTAGTTTTTCGAGGCCGACATTCATTATTTATTTACCATTAAGAAAATTTTTCTGGCAGACCGGGGGGGGGGGGGGCGACCGGGAGAAATTTTGATAAAAAAAGTAAATTAGAACATACCGATAATCCGTCCCGCCGAGTTCTTTGATCCTCCACTCCCACGCCATTTTGATCCGTAACAATTTGTTGATCTCATCATTCAGATCACGAATCTTGTACTCTCCCAAGCCGGGATTTTGAATGAGCGCTATTTTCTTTGCGACTTCCTTGGCAACCTCACGACGAAAACGATCCGCGTCCGCTAGATTAACGCAGTCCTGCAGAAAATTTCAATCAGGGGTTAAATGGAGCCGCCCAGTTTGGGTTTACATGTATCTGCCGCTCTAAGTTTGGAGGAAAAAAGAAGAGGGGTTGAAGGAAAAGGGTAAGAAAAGAGGGAGTTTTTTGTCAATAGTTTGTCAATAGAGGGAGTTTTTGTTTTTGTCAATGTACATGTATCCGCCGATGGGACCGATCAGGTCACTATTTAACCCCTGATTTCAATTAATGTTTTTCCTTGTTCATTCGAAACTTGATAGTGCATGATAGTAGAGTAATATGATCAATATGATTTAGTTACCTCGTAAACCCAACCTTCTACTCTAACGCGCACGGACAGGTTTATACACGTAAAGAAAAAAAGAGAGAAAAAACCGGGGACGGGGTTGAATAGTAGCCAAACCGGCTATAATGGCGCCAAAAATGATCTTCATCCCCTTCTCCTTTCGTTCTATTCTAATTTTCCTCTACTTCCCTTTCCGTTGTTTGTAGCCTTTATCCGTCCCTTTTTCAACTCGCTCGGCGCGTGCGAAGATACCTTAGACGGGTCTCATTCAATCAACTCGAGAACCGCCAAAATCATCAGATTTTCGTCATCTATAATTCATTTGAAAAAAGCAAAGAGCAGAGTAGAAAGCGTGAAAGTTCCCTAAAAATGCCTTGTGAAAAAATGAGTAGGAAAACGTAGAGAATTTCATTCGACTGTCCGTCTTAGACAACAGAAACCGCAGTTCAGAAGTAAATTGTCAACTATAGCTAGAGATAAAAGGTAAACTGCCTAGTCACAAAAAAGTTTCTAGGGCGACCGACCTACCGACCCTTTCCCTACCGACTCGAAATGAATGTATCGGAAAATTCACAGCTAAAACTGAAAGAAAAAAACTTTCATTCTACATAAGTAGAACGGCTCATCAGTCATGACTCAGCATCAACCGGTTTCGTAAACTTACAATTTAAAATACATAAAGGAAAAGAACTAAGCTCTCTGGAAGCCGCGAACGCCTTTGCCAAAAAACCTGGCCAAACAAGCCCCAAAAACATCGGACCACACAAACCGCCGAACACTAAGATGGATAAAAGGCTTTTCCAGAGTGAACGTTCCTGTGTTTTAGATTGATGACGTTGAAAAAGTGTGCAAAGCAACTAAGGGGTCAAAGGCAACTGATAGTGAAGGAATCTGCCCACCCATGATCAAAAACGCAGGAACCGCATTCAAAAGATGCTTGGTCATCCTCTACAACAGCACACTCCAATCCGGAATCATACCAAAGCCTTGAAAAACAGCCCGAGTGATAATGCTGCCGAAAAGAGGAAAGGACTCGTCGACGATTAAAGGATATCACCCGATTTAAATTTTATCTCCCATTGCAAAACTTTTCGAAAGAAGTCTACTCCCTTTGATCGCAGATGGAATCGAAATGGCAAAAAGGCAACACGGATTTACAAAAGGCAAATCTACAACCTCAGCGCTCCTTGAAATAACTGGCCAGATCACAGAAGGCTTCAACAGAAAACCTCCTCCGAAGAAAACGATAATGGTTGCTTTGGACCTCAACCTCAGCATACGATCTAGTTCACATTCCAACACTCTGCAGAAAACTCGCCCAGAACAAAATTCCCAGAGGTATCGTAAGATGGTTTTCTAACTATCCTCGAGGAAAATCCGTGAGATTGACCTTCCAGAACACGATCAGCAGCTATTTCACAAGTCGTGCAGGCGTTCCACAAGGCGGAGTGCTCAACCCCATTATTTCCAATGCACTTCTAAACAACCTTCCAGAGCCCATGGAAAACACCAACATTGTTGCATAAGTGGACGACATCACAATAATGTTATCGAGTGCACAAATCAGCGAATGCGAGGAAAAAAAGAATGAGCCTTCCCAGACTTGCATAAGAACTAGACAGCCTAAAGATGCAAATCTCCAAGGAAAACTCCTCGATTACCCTGTTCACTACATGCACAGCCGAATGTAAAGAAGCAGGAAATAAAACTCAGTAACGATCTTCTTCTAACCACTAAAACACCTAAGACCTTGGATGTGGTGCTAGACCAACTAGGAACATTCTGACACCATGCAGAATCTATCAGAACGAGGGCAACCAAACGTCTCAATATCATCAGAGCGTGAGCAGGATTACTCGAGCACGTTAAATAGTTACCTTCATAGGATAGGTGCCACTGACTCTCCTCTCTGTTCTTTATGTAGAGAGGTAGATCATACTAGTGTACACTTGTTTAACTGCCGTTGTAACCCCACTAGACTTACACCGCTAGACCTATGGTATAGACCTGTCGATGTTGCAGATTTCATTTCCCAATGAATGTTGATTTTCATTGCCAGTCTAAATAGTTCTTTTGCTGTTCTTGCTGTTGTCTGTGTAGGTTGGATTGTTGAATAATATGGATGGAAGGATGGAATCAGCTTTATAAAAAAAAAGCCAGAGCCCGAAACCAAAAAAAAAGGCGAAAAGAAAAGAGGCAAAAAAAGTGAATGAGAGAGAGAAAGAGAGAAGTGAGTGAGTGTGACTGTGTGCTTGACCTTTTACCGAGAGCTCGTGGACCCCCTTTCAACGTCAAAGGAACCGCACGGGCAACAATCATCATCATCAGCGTGAGCAGGAAAGAGGTGGGGCCATAGTCCCACAAAACTCATAGCGAAATATAAAGCAACGACGAGGTTAATCATGGACTATGCAGCACCTGTATAAACCCCCCCCCCCTGGACAAGATTGCAGGCCTGTCAGAAAAAAGCAATTAGAGCAGCCACGGATAACCTCCGAATGTCGGGGACGCAGCATCTAGCTCTTGAGTCAAAATTGCTTCCCGTGAAAAAAACAATGAGCTACTGACCCGCAAGTACCTAGCTGAAGCCAGAATGAAAAATATCACCCATCTTACAATCTCGTTCTCTGAGAACATCCAGCAAGAAATATACGTCGACACGTGATTAATATGGACATCAGTCTGAGAGATAAGGACTGCAAAACAACACTGAAAAACCTGCATACTGAAGCCGTCAGGAAATTTATCAGAAACTGCGAACCAACCCCGGTCTCAGGGTTCAAACCACCTATGATCCTTAAGTCAACGGGGTGGGGTTACTAACTAGAGAACAACAGGTCACCCTAGCGCCACTTAGAAGTGGTTACTCAAGACGTTAATTAGCTACCTTCATAGGATAGGTGTAACTGATTCACCTCTCTGTCCCATATGTGTAGAGGAAGATCACACTAGTTCGCACTTTTTAACTGCCGCTGTATTTTAAGTCTTTCTTAAGCTGCTAGATCTATGGTATAGACCTGTTGATGTTGTAGATTTCATTGCCAAACGAATCTATGGTATAGACCTGTTGATGTTGATCTATGGTATAGACCTGTTGATGTTGTAGATTTCATTGCCAAACGAATGGGAGCAAGGATGGAAAAAAAAGCCAAAGCTCGAACCTACAAAAAGGCGAAAAGAAAAGAGGCAAAAGAGAGAGAGAAAAAAGAAAGAGAGAGAAGTGAGTGAGTGTGACTGTGTATGCGAGCCTTTTTACCCAAGAACTCGTGAACTCTCATTAACGTCAAAGGAACCCTCGCGGGCAAGAAACAACCACAAAATTCATCAGCAGTTGTACTCTGTATCACTGTTCCACATTTAAATGTGTTTTTTTCTCTCTCTATCATCGATGATACTTCACAATATTCATTCATAAATTATATCCAAGCAGCGGTTTTTTAGTGTGCAAGAAAAACGTACATACGCCCACCGGAAACGGTAAATTTCTTCTCACATAAGGTTCCCCCCTTATGATAAAAAAACAGATGCCCGCGAAATTTTTTTTGTTTTACAGAAGGGTCGGGGGGACCTTATGATTTGGAAAAACAGAGGCCCGCCGACAGCAGGTCTGACATGACTATTTAATCCCTGTATCGATGATGTCTTCATATAATATAAATGTACAAATTCACATGTCATAAAAATGTCAAAGAAGCAAAGCGGTTGCCACAAGTAAACTTTTTCATCTTTTTTATTCGGTGGTTACATGTAAACATCGATTTGTCCTGTCGCATTCAACCCCTGGTACGGGTTCGAAAGCGTAACCTTTGCCTAAGCCTTTGCGGTCTTTAACAAAGTGTACACCTGGTTCGCGTTCGGGCTTTACACCTTCTTTACACCCGTTCGCGCTTTACACCGTCCTAAAACACGGCCTCAACTTAAAAACGGCCTGGCTCAATTAATTAGTATTCTTTTTTTCTTCCTCTTTCTTATTTTTCTCTTTCTTTTTTCTTTCTCTTTCTTTTCCTAAAGTCAACTTTTTACTAAGCCTAAGCGTTTTTTAATGTAAGAATAACTTTCTGATGTAAAAATAAAATTTGGCAAAAATTGCTCATCAGAGCGAATCCGAACTCTCACAGAGCTACTCACAGTCAAGCACACTAACCCCTACACTACAATGCCTTATAAAAGATAAAGACGAATAGCAGTCTTGTTCTTCTTCTTCTTCCTAGCGTTATTCCCGCTGAAGAGCGGGGTCCGCTGTGTAGATAGCACTTCGCCACATCATACGATTCGAGGCGTCTTCGGCTATCAGCCCGATAGCCGCCATGTCTTGTTCTATGGTGTCTCTCAATCTAAGCTTCGGTCTACCTCTTGGTCTTCTACCCTGGATTTCTATGTTCCAAGCAGACTTGGGAACGGAGTCAGGATTGGATCTCAGCATGTGTCCGTACCACCTAAGCCTTGACTCTCTGAGTTTTTCGGGTAATGGGGCAACTCCTAAACGAGCTCTTATCGTTTCGTTGCGAATCATGTCTTTCCGGGTGACTCCGAGGCTCCATCTCAACATCTTCATTTCCATTACATGGAGCATCTGCTGGGTCTTTGCTGTTGAAGGAGTGCATTCGAGTCCATATAGAGCAACTGGTCGTACGACTGATTTATAGATCTTACTTTTCAGTCGATCAGACATGCGTCTGTCGCATAGGATACCAGTCGATTCCCTCCATTTGAGCCATGCTGCGTTGATTCTGGCACTGAAAGCGGCTGTTGGGTCCCCGTCTGTGTTGTTGTTGTTTGTTGTCTTGCCCATAGGTCCTGTCGAGGGGAGTCCTTTTGGGATAGGTTGGTGGTGAGGATCCTTTTGAGTCCGGAGAGATTTTCTCCGTCTACACTCGCACCGCAGTCGGCGATCCTCTTGGCGAGACCCATTCGTTAACCGGAGAAGGGCAAGAGGTTATTTTACTGGCGCCTCGACTCGCCATTGAAAAGTATAGCGGAGTATCGGCTGATGTTTTGTCCGGTGGCATGCCCAGGCCGGTCCGGCATCGCCCTCCTTTGACGAGCTATACTACCCAGTTTTGGTCCGCGGCGGGATTTCTCCCGCTACCTCCCATCACGAATTCTTCGTAGGGAGGCGTCCCTCTATTCGCCACCTGAGGTCGCGCTCGATTCTGGACTGGATGATCCGGCTCCATCCGTGACAGGCTCTTAAGGCTGTAGAGTCACGAATGGCCACTGTTGCCAGTGTGTTTCGAGGCCCGTCTGTGGATATTTGAGAACCCAAATACTTGAAGTGCTCGACTTTCCTTAGCTCAGTGTTGTGTACTTTTATGGAGCTTGGGTCTTGGATTGTACTCGATGTTCCAGCTTCAAGATACTCGGTCTTCAATGCATTGAGTCGTAGTCCGTACTCCGCAAAGCGATCATTCCATTTTACCACTTGACGTTCGAGATCTTCTCTTGTCTCCGAGCATAAGACGATGTCGTCGGCGTACAGGAGTGTCTCCGGTGGGTCTCGCTGGAGGTCTCTGGTTATTGTGTCCATGACTAAGATGAACAGCAAAGGCGAGAGTGTGGATCCTTGATGAATTCCGACAGAAATTTGGAATGGCTCAGAATTTCCTGCTGGTGACCTAACGACGCTCCTGGGGTTGGCATACATCATTTGTATCCACCTGATGTATTCTTCTGGCACCAAATGATCACGAAGGGAAAACCATATGAGATCATGGGGGATCCTGTCAAAGGCTTTTTCTAGGTCCAAGAAAGCACAGTGGACAGATTTCGCCTTCTCTCGGTGTTTTTCTAGATATAAGCGGATGGCAAAGATCGCATCTGTCGTCCCTTTTCCTTTCACGAAGCCACATTGATTCACACTTGTTTTGGTGATCTCACGTAAGCGTGCTTCGATGATCTTTTCCAGGAGTATAGTTGTGTGAGGCATAAGTCTGATGGGACGGTAGTTGGCGCAATCGGTAACATCTCCCTTGCCTTTGTAGATTGGAATGGTGGTTGACATGCTCCAATCTTCAGGATACTCCTGACGAATCGTAGCTTTCTGGAATAGCTCGACGAGGTGGTAAACTCCACAGTCTCCTGCTAGTTTCCATGCAACTGATGAAACATCGTCTGGTCCACAGGCTTTTCCTGGCTTCATTCTTTTCAGCGCTTTTCTCACCTCTTCTTCCGTAATAATGGGAACTGGTCCTTCTGTTGGGAGAGATAAAGGAATTGGTGGATGATCGAACTCAATGTTGGATATGTGTTCGAAATATTTTTTCCAACGCTGACATATGTCGCTATTCGAGCGCAGAAGTTTTCCGTTCTGGTCCCTTATGAGTCTGACATGGGTGATGTCCTTCGCTGCTGTAGCTCTGGCTTTGCAAATTCGGAAAATTTCTTTCTCTCCTTGAGGCGTGTCAAGCTTGTTATATATCTCCATAGTAGCGATAGATCGAGATTTAGCTACGCTTCTCTTTGCATCTCTTTTTGCGAAGATATATTTGGCTCGGTCATCCTCCGAAATTTTCCATTGCTTAAGAGCTGATTTCATCAACTTTACCGCAGCTTGAACGATTTCATTCCACCACCAGGTTTCTTTGTCGACAATGCGTTTGCAAGCTGGCTTCGTCCTGCCCAGGGTTGCTTCTCCGATCTCTTTTATATTGTCTCGTAGGAATTTCCAGTGCATTTCAGTAGATTCTGGGTATGTTCTTTCGAGAGTGTGAGGGAGAAATTTAGAGTGGACTTGGTGCATGAAGCGCAGTTTATTGTCGTTGAATTTCCACCATTTTATCCTGGATATCTCGTTTATAGGATCGACTTTGCACGGCTTATGAGAGTAACGGAGGTCGATGACAACCGGTAGGTGCTGGGAGGTGACGTTGTCGCTGGGAATCACTTTGCAGTTGACAACAAGCTTCAGGTTGTTTTTCTGTGTGAGCCAGTAATCAATTTGAGATGATCTTCCACCACTGCAGTACGTGACGAGATGGGAATCCCGTTTCTGAAAGAATGTGTTGCAGATTGAAAGATCATGTTCCTCCGCGAAGTGAATAATTTTCGTCCCATCTTCGTTGACTTTGCCATATCCTTTTCCTCCGCGAGCTCTCTTATGCTGATCCGCGGTTTTTCCCACGTGTCCGTTCAAGTCACCTCCAATAAGTATGGTTTCCTCTGATGAAAACTGCCTTGTGATGTCATCGAGAGCGTCCCAGAATTCTTCCTTTTCAGACTCACAACATCCTGCTTGCGGGGCGTAGGCACTGATCACTTTAAAAACTCTGCCTTTCCAGTCGAGTGATAAGAACATCAATCGATATGAAATATGACAGACTTCCGTAACCGATGAAAGAAGCTTGGTGTCAGCTACGATGCCTACGCCGTTGCGCGTGGAGGAGTTGTTTCCGGAGTACCATAATTTGTAATTTTCACTCAGGAGTCGAGCCTTTGAACCTCTCCATCTAGTTTCCTGCAGACATGCGAATAGACGAATAAAGACAAAGACGAATATCAGTAATGAACGTAATTAATTGAGCCAGACCGTTTTTAAGGGACGACAATTTCACGTCTATCTAATTTGAAAAACGTCTACCTGATTTGAAAAACGTCTACCTATTTTGAAAAACGTCAGCCTAAATTCGTGCAACGTCAGCCTAAATTCGTGCAACGTCTACCTATTTTGACAAACACGTCTACCTATTTTCGTGAAACGTCTACCTATTTTAGTGAAACGTCTACCTATTTTTACAAACATGTCTACCTATTTTGACAAACACGTTTACCTATTTTTACAAACTTGTTTACCTATTTTGACAAACACGTCTACCTATTTTTACAAAATTGTCTCTTTCTTATTTTTTTCTCTTTCTTTTTTCTTACTTGTTCTGTTTCTTTCTTTCTTTTCTTTTCCTTTTTTTAAAAATTATCTTTATAAATTTTGGGGAAAGGAAAGGGGGGAAAGGGAGGGGGGGTTTACCTAAGCAGGGAAGGGGGGGCCTAAAGGGGGAGGAAAAGGGCCCTACCTAAGCATAGGGGGTAGGGGCCCTAGGGGGAAAGGGGAGGAGGAAGGGGGCCCTAAAGGGGGAAGGGGGGCCCTAAGGAGAAAGGGGGAAGGGAGTTTTCATGAATACACTCTCTTTCTGAGAAAAAATCTTTGGACGGCTAAAGTAGATTAAAGCCATCTTTTTACTAAGCCTAAGCGTTTTTTTTAATGTAAAAATAAATTTCTGATGTAAAAAAATAAAATTTGGCAAAATTGCTTATCAGAGCGGATCCGAACTCTCACCGAGCAACTCACAGTCAAGCACACTAACCCCTACACTTAAGTGCCTTATAGAAGATGAAGACGAATAGTCAAAATACCTAAACAAGTTTGTAAAAATAGGTAGACGTGTTTGTCAAAATAGGTAGACGTTTCACTAAAATAGGTAGACGTTTCACGAAAATAGGTAGACGTTGCACGAAATTAGGCTGACGTATTTTGTTTATTTAGGTGGGCGTTTCACTAAAATAGGTAGAAGTTTATTATTTCCCTGTTTTCAAGTTGAGGCCGTGTTTTAGGGCCGCGTTGCGGGGCGAATGACCGCGTTGCGTGGCGAAGCGCGAACGCGAACCAGGTGTACACTTTGTTAAAGGCCAGCCTTTGCTGAAAAAAACATAAAAAAAAGATCGGAAAAACTTTCATTCCCGTGTTTGTTAATTAAATTTTAAAGTTAAACCGAACAAACCTTGGTGTCATGGGGTCTTTTAGCGACGGGTCCCTTCTCTTCTTCCTCTTTGAGACGACGCCATCTGGCGAGCGTCGTCATAGCCTTCTCTGCATTTCGTGCCTGAAATTAATAGAACATAGGAAATTTAATCAGAATTTTCTAGTTTTAATGCAGTAATATGCTTAAAATTGTCGGAATGAGATTAGAGTCAAAAGTACATACCACTTTCAAGATTTTGAGTATTACTTCAAAGAACGTTTTTGTTCCTCGATTGGGCTCGAATTTAGAATAATCAATTTTTTTGGAAACTTCCTTAGAAATTAAAAATCTTTTCGTTCAAAAATTTGAGATACGATAAATTAAAACTTTAAAAAAAACCTTTTCAACGCAAACTGACCATTTTTTGAAGACTTCGCAGAGACTTTCGAGTGAAAGAAAACCTTCAAAGATAACTATTTTACAATATAACTTTTTAACACAACAGAACAGATGTATAAAAACTCTGTCTATCTTACAAAACTAAAAATCACAAAAAAGGCAATACGAAATATTTTAGTGTAACTTTCCGAGAAAAAAGCAGAAAGCTTAAAACGCATGATTTTCATGTACACCGAGTTCTTACAAAAGTATAAGAATCATGTACGAATCATTTTCATCATAAGAATCTTTTTCACCTGAATGTTAAGGTATCAGCGAGTCCATCATTAAATTGATATCATGCTCTTTAGACAATCGTAAACAATCTGTATCTCTTGATGGCATTCTCACCCCCAGCAGTAGTATCCAGTGGAGTTCCCCAAGGCTCGTCTATTAGCCCTTTATTGTTTCTGCTGTTCATTGACGATATTACTAAAGTTATTCTTACGACGTTTCGATATAGCATTTTCGCCGACGATCTTAAGTTGTATGCAGAAGTCCCATCACGTCACAGTGACTTGCAGTTAGCCATAAACAACATTTGAGACTGGTGTATAGAATGGAACTTAACTCTGTACTCTACTAAGTGTACTGTTTTTCACCTTTGTAAACAACCTATTGAGCAAACTTCATATAGAGATTATTTGCAAAAATGCATCTTCTTTAGCTAATATGATCCTCGGAGCATTCAAATCTAAGTCTCATTTTCTCCTCATGCAGTCTTTCAATGTTTATGTTCGTCCAATACTCGAATATGGTACAGAAATTTGGTCAATTGTCTCCAAAAAAACTAGTCAATGATAGTATATATGTGCAACGTAATTACACTAGAAGAGTTTTCTATATATTTGGCCTTGGCAATGATTCCTACTCCGAAAGATTGAATTTTCGTGGTACTGAATCACTTGAACTCCGTCGCACTACAAGAGATCTATGTTTTCTCCATAAGAGCCTACATTTAAACTTAACCATCGATTCGTCTCATTCGTTACGAATGATTCGTATATATAATACTTAATCAACACCACCACAATACACGACATGGTCACCAATTGAATATTAGACTTGTCTATTCTGCTAGATTGTCTACTTTTGTATCAAGATCGATTTCTATATTGGATTGTCTCCCTATTGAAGTCAATTCATTCCAAAGCTCTGCTATATTCAAAGGAAAAATTGAAAACATCGATACTTCACTTCTTACCTTAAACTCCTTCGTTAATCTGTAGCCTTCTAACAATAGAACATTTGTTTTATCTTTTCTTTTTGTAACTAGATTATCTCTAGCATCAGTGTTTAGACTATGTTCCTTTTATGTTAGTTCATATATCATAGTCCATGCTCTGATTTGTCTTATTAACTACAAGGTGGCCCATATTTCCTGTTATCAAGTTTTTACTGGATAGCTTGTTAATCAATAGAGCAATCAAGTTTATTTTTCAATATTTATTGGGTCAATATAATAAAAAAAAAGGTGATGTTTCATTCATTCCGGGCACCTTTGGCTCGAACTACATCGCGAAGCCTCTTAGGAAATGCATTTATCACTGCACATAGGTAGCCGATGTCTATATTGTCCCACTACTTAAGCAAGACGTGCTTGAGTGACTCCAAATTCTGGTGAAGATGAGCATTGACTGCTTTCAAGGTACGACCAAACCGAGTAGTCCATAGGATTCAGGTCCAGCGAGCGCGATGGCCATTCGGCCGCGGAGATGAAGCTAGGAAAATGCCTCTCGCACCACTCTTGTGTCTGTTTTGCTTTGTGAGCCCGAGCTGAATCTTGCTGGAATGTCCAGGTTTGATTTATGTAGTGAGAACAGGACCAGGGTAGAAGTACGTGTTCTAGGATGTGTTTCTGATAATAATTTTGGTCGATCTTAACTCCAGGTTCGACGAATACTAAAGGAGTTTTGCCTGTTGCGGAGACATAACCCAAACCATGGCTTGAGATGGTTGGGAGGTTCGAAAAACGTGTCTATGTGCTTCATTAGCAGCAACAAGAATTCCTAGCAAGTACACGCACGTTTTTTGGGTTGTACGCTTCTTCTACGGTGAACAGCTTCTCGTCAGAGAACACTGTTCTCAAATGAGATCCATTCCGCGTGCAAGGAATAAAATCGAAGGATTTCTGTACGCAGTTGTTGAAAACCTGCCATTACCTGCAAAGTTAACTTATTGAGCCGAAAAAAATTTGCGTATAAGAACAGAAGTGGATCTAAGTAACAAAAAAGACCTTGGCTTGTCCCCATCTTTACTTTAAGATGTATCGAGGCTACGTTTTGAGATAGTTTGGCAACTCTTTTCCGCGAGTTAAAACATGTTCCAATTTCTTAAGTAGTTTTTAGCCTTCACTTTTTTTTGCTTAGGGGCATGAAACATCCTGAATCGACCCGATGAGTAAATGTTGCTTGTAGAAACTTTTATTCAAGCCTAAGCATGTTAAAGTATATCAATTATTTCACAAAATTTACCCAGCGGACGTAGAATTGAATTGTCGTAGGAGTGAATTGCCGGGAGTTTATGTCGGGAGGTAATAGTTTGGAGTGAATCGTCTTGAAAAAAAGGAAATATGTGGAAAGCCAAATCTGCTTTGTTTTTCAGGCGACGCTCTTTCAATTAAGCTCTTAACGTTTACAATCCTTCACACTTTCAGCGTACTCGCTGAATTATATTAATTGATGCTAAAAATCATTCAGTTCGGAAATGTTTTGAATATTAATCTCTATTTCGATACCGAAACTTACACTCAATAACCGCTTTGTAAACAAATAACTTTCCGGTATTTCTTTATTCTCAATCGTTTGTAATGACACTGAAATGTTATACTTTCGACACAGAGAACATTTTACGGAGGTAATACATATATTTATGTACAGAGGAGAATGTTAGAAAAACAAAGAAATTGTTTTTGTTGGAAGCCATTCAGTGATTTTTCTTTGAATTATTCATGGAAAATATCATAAAATACGCAGTTTCCGTGATATAAATTGTTGTAGAAAGGAACATCTCAGCAGGTTCTGGGATAACCGATAGGACAGTTGCATTAGGTTGAATAATAATAATAAAAATACTTAAACCAACAAAAAAATTTGCAAAAAAAAACAAGAGGCACTCTTAGTGTACATTATTTGCAGCATCTACAGCAAATTACTCACCTTTTATATAGAATAGTAAAAGAAGTATGCAGTTTACATCATCAAAATGTTAAATTTTTTATCAAATTGAAATTAGAGGCAAGAGAACATATAAAGCTGATCAGCTACTTGCTGTTAAGTCCCGTATGATTCGCGTGGCTGGTCATCTACTTGCCATATGATCCCAGACCGCTCGCTTGGTTATTCCCCATGAATGCAGACAGGCCGCCGGGGTATGATCCTGTGCCGTACAAACGACCAAGACCCTCCAGGCCAGGAGATGCTCCACCCGTTCCAAGTGGAAAGGTGTTAGCCGCCTGGATGGGAGAACCATATCCAAACGGCAAACCTGCAGATAAATTCTTGAACAATTCAGTAAAAAAGAATCCTTATGGTAAACTTCTGTACACATTAGCTTCCGAAATGAATTAAATATGTATACTCGCTTCAATTCAAAACTTCTGAAATTTCCAAATAATCAGGCTTTTCTATGATCTTCTTTTGTTCTTTCAATTGAAAATTAAGAATTGATTAATAATAAAAAAAAGTCGGAATATAAATTCGGAATACTTTTTAAAATGTATGTATGTATATGCTTCATAAGAAAAATTTTTATCTCCAACTTCCTCCAAACTTTTTAATCCTCATTTTTAGAACTTTTTGAATAAAAAATTGTAATTAGTTCCACCCGTAAGCCTAATTTTTCTTATGTGATTTCGCTACTCATACTAATTGAAAAATTATTATACTTTGCATGTAAGCACTAATTTTTAAAAAAAATTGTCTCCTTCTTGAAAAATGCTACTATATTATTGAACCACCTCTGGCGATAAATTTAAACGTCATTTGTTTGCGAATGTTCAATCACGACTTGCCTCACCATGTTAGTATGAAATCCTTAATGTAGTTTCATGACTAATATAAGATAGAACTCAATCGGATATTAGTCAAAATATGAAATTACTTATTGAACACCTTTTTATATCTTCGTTATTCGTTTGTTATTCGGTGAAACTGACCGATTCCACCCATTCTACTCATTCCTCCCAGCCCTCCGAGTCCTCCGAATCCTCCAAGCCCGTATTGAGACATCCCATAAGGAGAACCCATCCCGGGATATCCTCCACCCAGTCCAGACATCCCGAACTGACCCATTCCCATATTTCCCCCTAAACCTGGGTAAACGCCACCTGTAAATAACCGTTGTTCAGTTTTACAGCTTTAAAAAAAAACACTAGCTCTCCGACCATCTGAAATTAAACTAAGAGTCAAACTTGATAAAGTGAAATCTAATACTAACGTTCAATGAGAAGAAAAATACTGAACTTGAAGGAGATGAAGAAAGATAGTTAAAAGTGAGAAAGATAAAGAGAGAGAGAGAGAAAACAGAAATAGAGACAGAGGTGCAGAAAAACAGAAAGATAGAGAGAGAGATAAAGAGAGGAAGAGACGGAGAGAAAGACATAAAAAAGAGAGAATTTTGGCGAGATATTTTTAGGAACATAAGATATAATTGACTGACCTATTCCAGGATATCCACCCAACCCTAATAGTGACTGAGTGTAAGGGGAGCCGCCCCCATACAATGAACGTAAAGCACTCGATCTGCAATTGAAAGCGAGAAATGTATCATATAATTGTTGAACATTAAAAGTTAAAAACTTTTTGAAAATTTCTTGTAATTGGAAGACACCAAACGTTTTCATTGTCTATCAATGTCTTCGTAAAGCCTTCCAAGTACTAACCTTCCAAGTACTAACTGATTTTAAATACTAGGGGTAGAAACAAAAGTAGGCTATTTTAACTACAAAGTTCAGAGAGAAGACGAGAAAGTATTCACAAAGCATCGACACCGTTCCGAGTTGACCTCAAAAATATTCAAAATCAGCTAAAATGTACCATGAAGTGAGAACAAACCTATAAAAAATAATTGGTAAAGTTTGTTTACTCGTAGATGGGAACTCGAGAAGATTATGTAAAATGGTATTCAGTCAAATCTCAGGTGCAGTCCGGCTTTTAACCCACAGAAAATACTTACAATCGTCTTTGTACAAACCCCCCAGCTACACTATTTAACTCTACAAGATGAAATCATGGGCGAGATTAGATCATTTCGAGGTTGTTTACCTTGTTATTGACATTTCAGAGATTTCAATCTCTATGCGATGATCTTTCATCAAATTAATATGTAATATCAATATTTGGATCATACAATTGATCATAGATCATAGACATAAGAGAGGCACAGTTTTACAAGTACTTAAAGGGTTTTTTCTTGGTTCACGAGGTGGCATTGAACCCTGTCGTATCCTTCTTTTCAAAAGCGAGCGTGTTAACATAACGCCATCGAGGGCACATGAGATTGTGGATCAGATGTGTTTAAACTCGAAATAAAATTTACTAACGATCCGCCGGAGAACAACGAGTTGGAGTCGAATTGGGAAAAAATCGGAGTCACTACAACTAAGACGAGCAGCAACTGCAGCTGCATTCCGCTCTGTTCAAGATGATGAATGGAGCAGAAGAAAAAAGTTGAAGAAGGAACGGAAGAAGGAACGGAAAAAGGATGAGTAAAAGAAAGCGGAAGAAGGACCAGTGGAGAAAAAATGGATCACTGAACATAGAGCGCATCGACTTCGAAGAAAACTTGAGTTTATCTAGTAGCCTCTTTCTCATGAACACTATTAGTTCAGTTCAACCGGGTTATATTTCGTAAGATTCCAAGTTTTATATTTAGTTAAGGTTAAATATACATTCATGTATCAAGATAATAAAAAAGACATTCTATAGAAAAATGTGCACAATTTTACTTAGCGGGGCGCACTTTACTTGGAGGGACGCACTTTACTTAGGGGGCGCACTTTAATTAAGGGGGGGGGGGGTTTGTTACAAATTTAGTCGTTGAATTGACAAAAAGTTATAGCATGAGAAATTTTCTCATTTGGTCTCGTTAGCCTAAGCCGTACGGCCTCGTCATCGTAACCTTTGACTAAGCCTAAGCGAGAAAAAAAAAGTTAATAATAGCTGAAAACAGCTAAGTCAATTTCCTCAATTAGACTGGATAAAAATGAAATATTGTGGCTAATTGTTCTATACGGCCTCGTTAGCATACATTTTACCTATACCTAGGCGAAAAAAATCAGTGAAAAGTGACCTCCCCCCAAGTAAAATGCGGCCCCCTAAGTAAAAAAAGTGCCGAGAAATGAATGAGTATTTCTTTTAACCAATCACACAGACGGAAGTTAGTTCCAGGATCGAACCCACCGGCTTCTCTCTAACCAAAAGCGAGAGCATTATCAAAAATCAGTTCGTAAATAACTAAAATATCTTCCCTCTTGTTGAAAATTCTTCGAAAATTTTTCTTTCATAACCTGAATAATTGGTATTTATTATATATCACATCTTTTAAAATGAACTATGAGAAATTAGGCTTTAAGATACATGTAGATATAAATATAAAAAGAGCGTAAGTGTTTTGCCATGGTTAACATATAATACACTGCAGAATGCATGTGTTTGAACCGTCAAAGAGAAATTCATTTTCCGAATAACTTGTTATACATCACGGCAGGCGAGGATTTACTCTAAGTTGGATCTGGAGAAGACTCCATACAACGCAAACAAAGGATTACATATTTAAAAAAAAAAACACAATAGACGGTAACACAGCCAGAGGCGAGCTAAACGTTGGTAGATCGGGGTTTTTCCTTCTTCCCTCTTTATACTATGCGCGTTGGATGATCTCCGTCTACATACAAAACAGATCTACCTAACCGGATACTACGAACAAGTTAGAACTTGAGAGCATCACGAGAGGAAGGACTGAATTGAGAGAGCATCACGAAGAGAAATTAAGTCAAAGTGAGGCAGACGAAGAGTAGAGAAGAGAAAGAAAGACTGAATAGAACAAGAGAATCAGACATAATTCAGAGAAAAAGAATGCAACAGTGAAAAGGGCCTTACAGGAAACGGTAGCCAGGATATGTCGACATACGGACAAATGAGACTATTTAACTACATGATGAACTGATGGAATTTTCAGATGAGCAGAAAAAGTGAGAGCAGACTGCGTATGGGGAATCAGGAAAGTAGTAAAGAGAGAGAGAGAGAGAGAGAGAGAGAGAGAGAGAGAGAGAGAGAGAGAGAGAGAGAGATTAGATTAACAAGCAAAAGAGAGAACCTGTGAAGTAAAGATGGTTAGAGAATGAGAAAAGAAATAAAGATTTATTTAAGAGAGAACGGCAGAAAGAGAGAAGAGAGAGAGAGAGAGAGAGAGAGAGAGAGAGAGAGAGAGAGAGAGAGAAATAAGAAATACAAAGGAAATATAGAAAAAGAGATGGATGAAAGAGACCTTGGTTGCATCACTTACAAATCCCTCTATCTGCCTGATAACTCTTTATCGCATACAAAAAAGAAGGACAACAATTTCTTGTCTATCTATTTTGAAAAACGTCTACCTATTTTGAAAAAAAAACGTCAGCCTAAATTCGTGCAACGTCTACCTATTTTCGTGAACCGTCTACCTATTTTTACAAACATGTCTACCTATTTTGACAAAGATGTCTCCCTATTTTAGTCAAACGTCTACCTATTTTTACAAACATGTCTACCTATTTTGACAAACATGTCTACCTATTTTGACAAACTTGTCTCTTTCTTATTTTTTCTCTTTCTTTTTTCTTACTTGTTCTGTTTCTTCCTCTTTCTTTTTAAATTATCTTTATAAATTTTGGGGAAAGGAAAGGGGGAGGGGGAGGGGGAAGGGGGGCCCTAAGGAGAAAGGGGGGAAGGGAGTTTTCATGAATAAAATCTCTTTCTCATTATGAAAAAAAAAACAGCAAAAGTCATTAGATACAGCGGAAAGTCAACAGAGACAAGAAAAAGTCATAGGTTGACTATGCCCGAAAAAGGTTGACGTCGCACGAAATCAAAATGTCAAAAAAACAAGTTTGTCTAAATAGGAAGACGTGTTTTTTTCAAAATAGGTAAACAAGTTTGTCAAAACAGGTAGACGTTTCACTAAAATAGGTAGACGTTTCACTAAAATAGATAGACGTTTCACTAAAATAGGTAGACGTTTATTATTTCCCAAAAAAGAATCACAAAGAAAAAATAAAACAGCGGAGCAGAAAAACTTCTGCTGTCAAATATTGTAGTCTTAGAGTATTTTAGATATCCATCCACAATAAAAGAAAAATTCAACTCGAGTTATTCAGCTTTAAAACTCAGTTTCGAGCTCGTTCGTTATCTTTCCCGGCTTTTGTATGTTCGAATCTGAAAATGGAAATCTCGGTTTCATGAAATTTCGCGCGGACCGCGACTAATTGAACCCGAATTTCGAAATATTTTTCCCAATAGTTTTATTATGGGGGTGTTCGTTCTATACGGTCTCGTCCTCAGCCGTAGGGCCTCGTAAACGTGAACTTCATTCAGCCTTATAAAAAAATATAGAATACAATATTCTGATTGCAAATTTTTCGGTGCGAAATTTCATGATACCGCAAATCTATTTTATGGAACTTTCAGAAAAAAAGTTAAGTATTCGAGGCCAAACTCACAACCATTTTGAAAAAAAAACTCTGATTTTTTATTATAAAGAAGCCAAGAAAAAAAGCATGCGTGCATCGTTGTTGAAAATCTGGCAACAGTTGGTGAAATTTAACCTATTCCCTGTTTCTGCTTTCAAGACGATGTTATCCTCAATGAACTAGTACAATGAACTGTAATGCGTGAAATCTGTTTAACTCTGAAATGCTTTTTACACCCATTTTGCATGTTATCTCGCTTCTGTAAATTATTAAATTATGTCTTTCTTGTACTAAAAAGAACAAGGAAGAAGGGTAACGTTGTTCAGGCAATGTGTTGAAGTTTTCGAACAGATATGACATTTAAACCTTCTTAGATTCACATTGAAGCCCTTCATTTGCCTGATATTCCTTACTTTTTGATGCTACGATAAGTATTCATGTTTATTTATGTTATTTTCCGAGTATTTTGAAAAGATAATCCGTATAAATGTTTTTTTTGCGGTTAACTAGGCTTCAGTTTCTGAGCTTTAAACATTGTAAATTCTCTAAGATGTGCTTATTAAAGATACCCTGGAAGTAAAACTACCACATCGCTAGCAGTGCCGTATGAAAGGCACTGCTAGATTTGTAATCTTGTCTATTTGTTTAAACAACAAATTATACTCTTGATCAGGAAATTTATACATCAACAAGATTACCATAAAACTGTTTTTCTTTCAATTTTTTGAAAGAGGTGCTCAACTCATTAGATATAACGGTCCCTTAGTTTAGGAACTAAAAAAATTAACGAAAAAATGCTTTAAGAATTTGGAATTTAGAATGTCCTATAAAATCACAGACGAACGTTTAAAAAAGATAATTCCTAAGATGAATTATGTCAAATTACTCGTTCGATGCATACATCTTTTGTTTTGTTCTTTCATATAATTCAACACTTCACAACTATATACCAAGTTAAACTTATAACTTTTTTTTCAAAAAAAAGAAAATTTTCAGTCAAATGACTAGAACTTTATGTGTAACCTTAGTGCAACAATTTCGGTATAGATTGGTTCATGTTTAGTTTAAAGTGCAACAATTTCGGTATAGATTGGTTCATGTTTAGTTTAAAGTGCAACAATTTCGGTATAGATTGGTTCATGTTTAGTTTAAAGTGCAACAATTTCGGTATAGATTGGTTCATGTTTAGTTTAAAGTGCAACAATTTCGGTATAGATTGGTTCATGTTTAGTTTAAAGTGCAACAATTTCGGTATAGATTGGTTCATGTTTAGTTTAAAGTGCAACAATTTCGGTATAGATTGGTTCATGTTTAGTTTAAAGTGCAACAATTTCGGTATAGATTGGTTCATGTTTAGTTTAAAGTGCAACAATTTCGGTATAGATTGGTTCATGTTTAGTTTAAAGTGCAACAATTTCGGTATAGATTGGTTCATGTTTAGTTTAAAGTGCAACAATTTCGGTATAGATTGGTTCATGTTTAGTTTAAAGTGCAACAATTTCGGTATAGATTGGTTCATGTTTAGTTTAAAGTGCAACAATTTCGGTATAGATTGGTTCATGTTTAGTTTAAAGTGCAACAATTTCGGTATAGATTGGTTCATGTTTAGTTTAAAGTGCAACAATTTCGGTATAGATTGGTTCATGTTTAGTTTAAAGTGCAACAATTTCGGTATAGATTGGTTCATGTTTAGTTTAAAGTGCAACAATTTCGGTATAGATTGGTTCATGTTTAGTTTAAAGTGCAACAATTTCGGTATAGATTGGTTCATGTTTAGTTTAAAGTGCAACAATTTCGGTATAGATTGGTTCATGTTTAGTTTAAAGTGCAACAATTTCGGTATAGATTGGTTCATGTTTAGTTTAAAGTGCAACAATTTCGGTATAGATTGGTTCATGTTTAGTTTAAAGTGCCACAATTTCGGTATAGATTGGTTCATGTTTAGTTTAAAGTGCCACAATTTCGGTATAGATTGGTTCATGTTTAGTTTAAAGTGCCACAATTTCGGTATAGATTGGTTCATGTTTAGTTTAAAGTGCAACAATTTCGGTATAGATTGGTTCATGTTTAGTTTAAAGTGCAACAATTTCGGTATAGATTGGTTCATGTTTAGTTTAAAGTGCAACAATTTCGGTATAGATTGGTTCATGTTTAGTTTAAAGTGCAACAATTTCGGTATAGATTGGTTCATGTTTAGTTTAAAGTGCAACAATTTCGGTATAGATTGGTTCATGTTTAGTTTAAAGTGCAACAATTTCGGTATAGATTGGTTCATGTTTAGTTTAAAGTGCAACAATTTCGGTATAGATTGGTTCATGTTTAGTTTAAAGTGCAACAATTTCGGTATAGATTGGTTCATGTTTAGTTTAAAATGCAACAATTTCGGTATAGATTGGTTCATGTTTAGTTTAAAGTGCAACAATTTCGGTATAGATTGGTTCATGTTTAGTTTAAAGTGCAACATTTTCGGTATAGATTGGTTCATGTTTAGTTTAAAGTGCAACAAATTCGGTATAGATTGGTTCATGTTTAGTTTAAAGTGCAACAATTTCGGTATAGATTGGTTCATGTTTAGTTTAAAGTGCAACAATTTCGGTATAGATTGGTTCATGTTTAGTTTAAAGTGCAACAATTTCGGTATAGATTGGTTCATGTTTAGTTTAAAGTGCAACAATTTCGGTATAGATTGGTTCATGTTTAGTTTAAAGTGCAACAATTTCGGTATAGATTGGTTCATGTTTAGTTTAAAGTGCAACAATTTCGGTATAGATTGGTTCATGTTTAGTTTAAAGTGCAACAATTTCGGTATAGATTGGTTCATGTTTAGTTTAAAGTGCAACAATTTCGGTATAGATTGGTTCATGTTTAGTTTAAAGTGCAACAATTTCGGTATAGATTGGTTCATGTTTAGTTTAAAGTGCAACAATTTCGGTATAGATTGGTTCATGTTTAGTTTAAAGTGCAACAATTTCGGTATAGATTGGTTCATGTTTAGTTTAAAGTGCAACAATTTCGGTATAGATTGGTTCATGTTTAGTTTAAAGTGCAACAATTTCGGTATAGATTGGTTCATGTTTAGTTTAAAGTGCAACAATTTCGGTATAGATTGGTTCATGTTTAGTTTAAAGTGCAACAATTTCGGTATAGATTGGTTCATGTTTAGTTTAAAGTGCAACAATTTCGGTATAGATTGGTTCATGTTTAGTTTAAAGTGCAACAATTTCGGTATAGATTGGTTCATGTTTAGTTTAAAGTGCAACAATTTCGGTATAGATTGGTTCATGTTTAGTTTAAAGTGCAACAATTTCGGTATAGATTGGTTCATGTTTAGTTTAAAGTGCAACAATTTCGGTATAGATTGGTTCATGTTTAGTTTAAAGTGCAACAATTTCGGTATAGATTGGTTCATGTTTAGTTTAAAGTGCAACAATTTCGGTATAGATTGGTTCATGTTTAGTTTAAAGTGCAACAATTTCGGTATAGATTGGTTCATGTTTAGTTTAAAGTGCAACAATTTCGGTATAGATTGGTTCATGTTTAGTTTAAAGTGCAACAATTTCGGTATAGATTGGTTCATGTTTAGTTTAAAGTGCAACAATTTCGGTATAGATTGGTTCATGTTTAGTTTAAAGTGCAACAATTTCGGTATAGATTGGTTCATGTTTAGTTTAAAGTGCAACAATTTCGGTATAGATTGGTTCATGTTTAGTTTAAAGTGCAACAATTTCGGTATAGATTGGTTCATGTTTAGTTTAAAGTGCAACAATTTCGGTATAGATTGGTTCATGTTTAGTTTAAAGTGCAACAATTTCGGTATAGATTGGTTCATGTTTAGTTTAAAGTGCAACAATTTCGGTATAGATTGGTTCATGTTTAGTTTAAAGTGCAACAATTTCGGTATAGATTGGTTCATGTTTAGTTTAAAGTGCAACAATTTCGGTATAGATTGGTTCATGTTTAGTTTAAAGTGCAACAATTTCGGTATAGATTGGTTCATGTTTAGTTTAAAGTGCAACAATTTCGGTATAGATTGGTTCATGTTTAGTTTAAAGTGCAACAATTTCGGTATAGATTGGTTCATGTTTAGTTTAAAGTGCAACAATTTCGGTATAGATTGGTTCATGTTTAGTTTAAAGTGCAACAATTTCGGTATAGATTGGTTCATGTTTAGTTTAAAGTGCAACAATTTCGGTATAGATTGGTTCATGTTTAGTTTAAAGTGCAACAATTTCGGTATAGATTGGTTCATGTTTAGTTTAAAGTGCAACAATTTCGGTATAGATTGGTTCATGTTTAGTTTAAAGTGCAACAATTTCGGTATAGATTGGTTCATGTTTAGTTTAAAGTGCAACAATTTCGGTATAGATTGGTTCATGTTTAGTTTAAAGTGCAACAATTTCGGTATAGATTGGTTCATGTTTAGTTTAAAGTGCAACAATTTCGGTATAGATTGGTTCATGTTTAGTTTAAAGTGCAACAATTTCGGTATAGATTGGTTCATGTTTAGTTTAAAGTGCAACAATTTCGGTATAGATTGGTTCATGTTTAGTTTAAAGTGCAACAATTTCGGTATAGATTGGTTCATGTTTAGTTTAAAGTGCAACAATTTCGGTATAGATTGGTTCATGTTTAGTTTAAAGTGCAACAATTTCGGTATAGATTGGTTCATGTTTAGTTTAAAGTGCAACAATTTCGGTATAGATTGGTTCATGTTTAGTTTAAAGTGCAACAATTTCGGTATAGATTGGTTCATGTTTAGTTTAAAGTGCAACAATTTCGGTATAGATTGGTTCATGTTTAGTTTAAAGTGCAACAATTTCGGTATAGATTGGTTCATGTTTAGTTTAAAGTGCAACAATTTCGGTATAGATTGGTTCATGTTTAGTTTAAAGTGCAACAATTTCGGTATAGATTGGTTCATGTTTAGTTTAAAGTGCAACAATTTCGGTATAGATTGGTTCATGTTTAGTTTAAAGTGCAACAATTTCGGTATAGATTGGTTCATGTTTAGTTTAAAGTGCAACAATTTCGGTATAGATTGGTTCATGTTTAGTTTAAAGTGCAACAATTTCGGTATAGATTGGTTCATGTTTAGTTTAAAGTGCAACAATTTCGGTATAGATTGGTTCATGTTTAGTTTAAAGTGCAACAATTTCGGTATAGATTGGTTCATGTTTAGTTTAAAGTGCAACAATTTCGGTATAGATTGGTTCATGTTTAGTTTAAAGTGCAACAATTTCGGTATAGATTGGTTCATGTTTAGTTTAAAGTGCAACAATTTCGGTATAGATTGGTTCATGTTTAGTTTAAAGTGCAACAATTTCGGTATAGATTGGTTCATGTTTAGTTTAAAGTGCAACAATTTCGGTATAGATTGGTTCATGTTTAGTTTAAAGTGCAACAATTTCGGTATAGATTGGTTCATGTTTAGTTTAAAGTGCAACAATTTCGGTATAGATTGGTTCATGTTTAGTTTAAAGTGCAACAATTTCGGTATAGATTGGTTCATGTTTAGTTTAAAGTGCAACAATTTCGGTATAGATTGGTTCATGTTTAGTTTAAAGTGCAACAATTTCGGTATAGATTGGTTCATGTTTAGTTTAAAGTGCAACAATTTCGGTATAGATTGGTTCATGTTTAGTTTAAAGTGCAACAATTTCGGTATAGATTGGTTCATGTTTAGTTTAAAGTGCAACAATTTCGGTATAGATTGGTTCATGTTTAGTTTAAAGTGCAACAATTTCGGTATAGATTGGTTCATGTTTAGTTTAAAGTGCAACAATTTCGGTATAGATTGGTTCATGTTTAGTTTAAAGTGCAACAATTTCGGTATAGATTGGTTCATGTTTAGTTTAAAGTGCAACAATTTCGGTATAGATTGGTTCATGTTTAGTTTAAAGTGCAACAATTTCGGTATAGATTGGTTCATGTTTAGTTTAAAGTGCAACAATTTCGGTATAGATTGGTTCATGTTTAGTTTAAAGTGCAACAATTTCGGTATAGATTGGTTCATGTTTAGTTTAAAGTGCAACAATTTCGGTATAGATTGGTTCATGTTTAGTTTAAAGTGCAACAATTTCGGTATAGATTGGTTCATGTTTAGTTTAAAGTGCAACAATTTCGGTATAGATTGGTTCATGTTTAGTTTAAAGTGCAACAATTTCGGTATAGATTGGTTCATGTTTAGTTTAAAGTGCAACAATTTCGGTATAGATTGGTTCATGTTTAGTTTAAAGTGCAACAATTTCGGTATAGATTGGTTCATGTTTAGTTTAAAGTGCAACAATTTCGGTATAGATTGGTTCATGTTTAGTTTAAAGTGCAACAATTTCGGTATAGATTGGTTCATGTTTAGTTTAAAGTGCAACAATTTCGGTATAGATTGGTTCATGTTTAGTTTAAAGTGCAACAATTTCGGTATAGATTGGTTCATGTTTAGTTTAAAGTGCAACAATTTCGGTATAGATTGGTTCATGTTTAGTTTAAAGTGCAACAATTTCGGTATAGATTGGTTCATGTTTAGTTTAAAGTGCAACAATTTCGGTATAGATTGGTTCATGTTTAGTTTAAAGTGCAACAATTTCGGTATAGATTGGTTCATGTTTAGTTTAAAGTGCAACAATTTCGGTATAGATTGGTTCATGTTTAGTTTAAAGTGCAACAATTTCGGTATAGATTGGTTCATGTTTAGTTTAAAGTGCAACAATTTCGGTATAGATTGGTTCATGTTTAGTTTAAAGTGCAACAATTTCGGTATAGATTGGTTCATGTTTAGTTTAAAGTGCAACAATTTCGGTATAGATTGGTTCATGTTTAGTTTAAAGTGCAACAATTTCGGTATAGATTGGTTCATGTTTAGTTTAAAGTGCAACAATTTCGGTATAGATTGGTTCATGTTTAGTTTAAAGTGCAACAATTTCGGTATAGATTGGTTCATGTTTAGTTTAAAGTGCAACAATTTCGGTATAGATTGGTTCATGTTTAGTTTAAAGTGCAACAATTTCGGTATAGATTGGTTCATGTTTAGTTTAAAGTGCAACAATTTCGGTATAGATTGGTTCATGTTTAGTTTAAAGTGCAACAATTTCGGTATAGATTGGTTCATGTTTAGTTTAAAGTGCAACAATTTCGGTATAGATTGGTTCATGTTTAGTTTAAATCTCGGAAAAAAAGAACAGAAAATTTAAACGATTGGAAATTTTTTAATCAATGTGTAAACATTTAATTATTTATTTAAAAAAAGAAATTCGCTGTATTAAGCAAAAAATTTATACTAATGTTTAGTTCCCTTGTAGATTGATTTAATTAAGTCTTTCTCGTAGAAGAAAAGATTGTTCCTGACAGAATTTATGAATACAAAACCCGGGCTTTTCAGCAGAATTATTATTCAATCATAATAATACAATTTTGCAACAATCAAAAAATAGAGAGAAAGTTTGTAAATTGAACTCGTTAGTCAGTCAAAAAAAGTTTAATGGAAGAACTGTATGTCAGATGCCTGTTTGAGACAAGAAAGTACAATACATAGATGTTGTTTAGAGGATCAATAGACCGGTAATACGAAGATTGCTAATTTATTAGAAGATCGCACGGAAAAAGCTATTCCACCGGGTCGGATCGAACTCAGCCATCTCTCATACATATCTCCAAGCGAAGTTCGAGCGCGTTCGATAATAGACAAGATTACACACACAGAGGATGCATTTCATTAAGGTCCAATGTTTCTGAGGCGAGCTCAGTGACCGAGTATTCAGCCGATGAGCTTGAGAAGAGCCGCATATCCATAGGGAATGCATCGACAATCATGAGCTGTCAGAGTCGTGGTTGTAGCGAAATCACGGCAGCCGCCCTGTGAATGTTGTTTAGAGCGAGAAATAACCTAATTTGGTTTTTGCATTCCAAAATAACCTAATTTGGTTAAAACAGGTAGGTGAACTTTAAGTATCACAAGAAATAGGTATGATGCACATAGGCTGTCGAACACAGGCAAAAGCAATTTACGGAAAGATTCGAACCTAGCGGTTTCTTTTTTAAAAGGAGCAAGTGCGTTTCCTTTACACTAACGATAAAACTTAGCTAGATTTCGATCATTATTCCAACGCCGAGAAAAAACTTTACTTTGTTTTTACACACTAATCTCATATGCTAATGAACTCGAATTTACTTTAAAAATTGAATAAGCGCATTTGAGATATTGTTTTTGAAATATAGAAACTTTTTTTAATTCGCTTTTTAGACAGAAAATGAGTTGAACTTTAAACTGTAATGATTTAAGAAAAAAGCAGATAGGAACAACCTTGCAGAGTCCCAATGCGTCGGTGCAGCGCATTTGTACAGCATCCCATCCACAGCCACTTGGCTGCGAAGCACTTTGTTTAGTAGTGGGTTATTCAAATTGAAAAAATTTTGTCTCGCAAAAAAAAACTAGGTTTCATAAACGAAGCGAATGTGAAGGGGGGAGAGAAGCCTAGTCAATAGCTGTTCCGAGCTTCAAATTAAAAGATAGCTCTTCCGCAAATAAACAATATCTGTGAACTTTTCCAACGCCATTTAAGAAGATAGAAAAACGTTTTTCGATCAAAAAGCCGATCTAGAAGAGACGAAGACTGTACAAGAAAAAATATTGTCATAAAAACGCATAAGAAAGACTGGTTCTCTGCAAAAGATGAACCTAGCCGTATTTTTGTGAGCGGTACACTTCCGCCATTCATTCTAGAACTTTTCTTTCGACATACTATGTACATCGGTGTTGATTTGGCGAGGAGCACATGTCTTCTTTTACAAAAAACATTCAAATCTCATAACTAAATTGAACGCAAAAGTTACTCACAACGAAATTTTCTTTGTCGTTGACGAGAGATAGGAAACTCGCATGTTCCAGAATCACCGGACTGGTCGCCCCATTCACGTCGTAGGCTAAATTGGAAGTTATTTCACGAGGCAAAAAACACCAAGTAAGAGAAAAAAAGATTGAGAGAAATAAAGAAGAAGAAAGAAAGTTCAATATAGAGATGTAGAAAGAGGCGAAAAAGAGGAAAGTTGAAAAAAGTCTTAGCCAGGTTATATGTATGAAGTTATTTTTGAAAGGAGTTTTTGCTACTCATTAATCAAATTAAAGGTGATCGTAGTAATTTCAAAAACAAAAACTTCTAGAATTACCTCCAAAGAAACTTTTCACTCTTTCGCTCTGCTATCACACTGAGCGGTGACCCTTCCTATTGCTCTCATATTGATTCTTTCTATATCAATTGTTGAGCCAGTCCTTTTCTCAAACCAATTCCAAACAAACAGATATGTCTGTTCCCTCGTCAGTTTCTCAACCCTCATCTGATGTACAAATTCTGATCCAAGCTGTCAACCGTCAAAGCGACCAAATCTCCCAACTTCTGAATGCAGTAACCTCAATGATGACGACATTATCTTCTCTCATTCCTCTTCTCTCTAAGCTCACAACCCAAACCCCGGCCCCTCCATCCAACTCTTTGATGACTTCCTCTCTCATATCGCAGCCTGAACTTCTCGCCTATGACGCGGTCAGGAGAGTCCTTCAGGAAGACAAAGTCATTCTGGAAGAGAAGGCTCACAACATCGTTTTGGTCGGCATTCCGGAGGAGATAAGAAAAGACGCCACGGATCAACATGATGGAAAACTTCTTGATTCTCTCGTTAGTGAACTCAATATACCTTCTCTCACTAATGCATTCAACCAAGGTTCTATCACTCATCGACGCTTCGGAAATGAAGAGAACAAGAGAAGAATTCTTAAGATTCATTTTCCATCGCCATCTCTCCCAACAGAAGTACTTCGAAAACTACGAGTCCGTCGTCCTGAAGTACTTCGCATATTTCCTCACGCGTACGCGAGAGAAGACCTTACCAGAGAAGGACTCCAACTCGAGAAGGACTGCAAGAAACTCGCTAAAGAAAGAAACGACAAAGCTGGATTGATGGAGTGGGGGGTACAAGGAACAAGGCTCATTCGATTCTCTCATCCGCGTCCTCTATACACTCCGAAGACAGACGCTGAGGCTAATGGTTCTCTTCAAAACGTGACGGTGACAAGAGGAAAAAGGATGGACGCAAACGATGTACAGAAATAGGTCAGTAGTGCTGATGGCGATAGCCTGTTTACTTCTTCTGATATTTGGAATAGCCAACATAGTATTAGAGGAAATTTTAGTTTTTACTATAGTAATTGTCGCTCTATACGGAATAAATTGTACGATCTTAATCATTTATTATCTTTAACGCAATACAATGCTATTTGCTTTTCAGAAACTTGGTTACACGATAGTGAACCTGATGTCATTTTACATTCAAATAAACCATATTCTGTTTTTCGTTCTGATAGAAACTCTAATATCAGTAACAGAGGTGGCGGAGTAGCAATTTTAGTGCAATCTAGACTCAGTCCAGTAGCAACTTCGTCGATGTCAGTTTCAGAATGTGAAGCTATTACAGTTGAGTTACAATGTAGTGACAAAAATTCATATTTTTCTCGGGTTAGATTAATGTGTGTTTATCGATCTCCCAGTGCCCCAGACGATATCATGAATGAGTTATTAGCATACTTCTCTTTAAATACCATTCCCAATGTCCCTCTCATAATCGTTGGTGATTTGAATTTGCCTTGTATTGATTGGGACAAGTTGACGTGTTCTAAGAGCTATTCTTCTACTCAATTTCTTAATTACTGTTGTGATAACCATTTCACTCAGTACATTCTGATGCCGACTCGAAGTCAGAACATTCTTGATCTTCTTTTATGCAATCATCCGATTATCTCTTCTTCTAGTGTTATTGCTCCCTTCACATCCCAGTGCGATCATAATTCTATTTGTTTCGATTGTATTACCTCCAAAGTATTCGATGACATAATCAAGCCTATAAAACTTTATTCTGAGGCAAACTGGCATATGATTGAGTACTTTATTTACTGTCATGATTGGACCTTGGCATTATCATCTCTTGACCCTAATCAAGCTTACAACTATATCGTTGATCTACTATGTGACCTTATCGATCGCTTTGTGCCAACTGTTGTTCCTAATTCGTCCTCCTATAGATATCCAGCGCGTATTCAACGCTTATTCAATAAGCTTCAGAAAGTTTCAATTACTGCTCCTTACTCCGAATATTGTAAAAATCTATCAAGAAATTTTAATTCTGAGCTTTATGATTTTGAAACATCTAAGGAATCTTCTCTGATTGTTAAAGGCAACCGTAAACAGTTTTTCTCGTATTGTACAAATCGTATTAAATCTCAAAACGATTCCTATGTTTTGTATGACAGTAGTGGAACGGTAGTGACGGACCCTTCCATAAAAGCTGAAATGTTTTCTTCTCAGTTCTCATCAACTTTCTCTGAACCGTCTCAGAATGTTCTTCCTGTCCCTATTTTTGCTCCCTTCGATCAACACTTTTCTCTTGAAATAATTGATGATCAAATGATAATCGAGGCTGTTTCTAAGTTAGAGAATAAATGTAATACCTCACCCGATTCCATTCCGAACATTTTTATCAAAAAATGTAAATTTGCGTTGTTGAAACCTCTGCGTATTTTATTCAACAACTGTTTAATGACTGGAATCGTACCCGATATGTGGAAGTTTGCTATTGTAAAGCCTCTGCTCAAAAACAAAGGACCTCCTATCTTATCAAATTACAGACCTATTTCTTTAACCTGCTCGATTTCTAAAGTAATGGAAAAAGTTATTGTTAATTCTATTTCAAAGTATCTTGAAGAGCGTTCATTGCTCTCCCCTTTTCAAGCCGGTTTTCGACCTAATCGATCGACAATCACTTCTTTAGCCGAATCATATTCCTTCATAACCCACTCTCTGAGTTCAAGTATTGATATTGATGTAATTTTCCTAGACATCTCAAAAGCTTTTGATTCTGTAGATATTCGATTTCTATTGTTTAAATTGAATTCACTTGGTATTGTAGGGCCAGCACTTAAATTTATCTCTTCTTTCCTCAACTCCCGTAAACAATCAGTGATCATCGATGGTATCAACTCAGTACCAGCTTCAGTTTTAAGTGGTGTTCCTCAAGGTTCTTCAATAGGCCCGTTGTTGTTTTTACTGTTCATTGACGACATCAAGAAAGTTATCTCTGCTACTATTCGCTTCAGTATTTTTGCCGATGATGTTAAGCTGCTAGCTCAAGTACCCTTATATTCAGATGACTTACAAACAGCAGTCAACAATATATTTGAGTGGTGCACTCAGTGGAACCTTACTCTATCAACTTCTAAATGTACTGTTCTTCATATAGGCAAGCAATCGGTGTTTCACCCCTACTCTATCAACCATATTCCATTGATTGTTACCAACCAGGTTAAAGATTTAGGGATTTTGTTAACTCATGATTTCCGTTTCAATTCTCATATTGAGAAGATTTGTAAAAAAGCCTCTTCTACTGCAAACCTTATTCTGAAGGCTTTCAAGACCAAATCATGCGAAATGCTCATGCTTGCTTTTAATGTATACGTTAGACCGATTCTCGAATACGGGACTGAAATTTGGTCCCCTACCACGAAATACCTCATCAATGATTTAGAATATGTACAACGTAATTTTACTAGAAGGCTGTTATATAGATGTGGTAATGTAAGCCTGCCTTATTCTCAGAGATTGAAACTGCTCAAAACTGAGTCATTAGAATATCGTCGAGCATTCAGAGATCTATGTTTTTTGCACAAATGTTTACATAACAAATGCTCTCTCGATTTTTCCTTTCTATACATTTTATCTCCCCCCAAGTATAATACAAGACAAGCGCACTCTCTCAGAATTCGTCTGCCTATCGTTTACCCGGCTAGGTTGTCTACGTTTGTCTCTAGATCAATAGCAATATGGAACTCCCTTCCGGAAGATATCGTTGTAATCGAAAGTTCTTCAAGTTTTGCGACAAGACTAAAAAAAATTCCATTTGAAGTTGTGCTTCCTTGTCCGAGTGTAACATATTGACGATTATTTGTATTTACATACATATGTATAGGACACAATTTTCTGATTATAAATAACTATAGACGCTATTTCATATCTTTTTTTTTTCTTAGATGATATTTGGATTAGATGAATGCCATTCAGCACTTTTGAATGAATGATTGTTTTTTTTTTCTTTGTCTCCCTATCCTACGCGTCCATGCTAATTGGAACTACCATTCATAATTGTATTACAAGTTGTTGTTCTTGCATGGAATAAATGAATTGAAATTGAATTGAATTGAAACTTATTCAAAGAAAACAAACGGGTTCAACAGCAATGTAGTCTCATAATCAAGCAAGTAAAATATTACTTAGAAATAGTAGCTTTGTGTTCAGCGGTTCACTCTTTAGAAGGATGAAGAAGCAATATATTTTGTTCATGTAAATAAGCTTGGATTATAGAATATATGTATGTATCTAGATTGGTGCAGGTGTGTCCTAAAACATGGACGCTTTCCAATTATTGTAATAAACCACTTTAACTCAGTTCGTGCTGTGATAAAAGTTGTATGACAAAATTGCGTCTGTTTATGTATGACAAAAGTACTTTAAACAAAAGTACGTATGTATGCTATCGAATTCATTGAACCGAATAAGAGAGAATATTGAGAATTCTTTGTAAAAAAACGATGACCATCAAAGTTACTTATCATTTTGTTGGCATTCCTCTTGTTCTTCGCTTTTATAATTATGTTTTCCTTGCTCTAATAAATTATAAATTATGAAACGAATGAAAAAAATTAATATGTAAACTTTCAAATGCTCAGTTACACAGTTCAAAGGGAGTGACGACTGGTAAAGACGACAATTCATAATACCAAAGCACGGAAAAAAAGCTGTTCTCACCAAGCGGGATCGAACCCATCGTTTTGTCTATTTAATACGGGGGAGCAAGCGCGTTACATATATATAGCGCTATCGCACAGAATAGTTATGCGTCCCCGTGGTGTAATGGTAACGCGCGTGCTCCCGGATTGAGAAGAGATGGCTGGGTTCGATCCCGAGAAGAGATGGCTGGGTTCGATCCCGAGAAGAGATGGCTGGGTTCGATCCCGTACGGTGAAAACAGCTTTTTTTCGTTGTATTACCAAGTGACTTTGTAGAAAGATGAAAGAATAAGTGGTAAATTAAGTTGATAATAACAGACAGAGTGGAAGCTGCTGCTGTCCTTGCCATCCAGTCGCCAGTGCTGCCAATCCGCCCTGTAGTCCGCCGTAACCGAGACCATTTAGACCTGGATCATACTCGCCTCAAAATGTTTTATGATGCTTAACTTAACCTTACTTTGTAAATAACTTGAGATTTTTTTATTTATAGTTTTTTTTCAAGAGAAAAAGCTCGGAAACATGAATATAATTATGAATCTACCCAAATTGTAAGTAGACTGAGTGTTGAAATGCGAGAGGCCGTATGGAGAAGTGCCGTAACCACTCAAGAAGCTGTTGTCATAACCCGGAGGATACCCGCCGTACCCCGGATAGCCTGAAAAAGGTTTTGCTGATGAAGCTTCTTTTTATAGAATTAGAAACTTCCGAGCTTATCACAAGAGCTTCACTCATTCGAAGCTTCACTTGACCGATATTTGTTCATTCTTTCAAAAAAAGGAGTAACAAAACTTGAGAAACACCCTTTGCTCTTATTTCTGCTACGCTTCATAACGGTTGCTCTCCCCTTTTGTCTTCTAACTCTTTGCTTGAAACATTTCGCTGCTTTTCGCTAGTCTTGTGAGAGGAGTTTTGTTGCGTATCTACTAAACGAAATTAGCTCAAACCCCTTTTCGAATTTTTTTTAATTTTAACATGGCGAACAAACTCTGAAACGTGCCGTTGTAGCGATAATTCTACTTTCGTTGATTTATAATATGATTACAAAGACAAACCGAGATAGGGCGGCGGCATCCCATAAGGGCCTAGTGGCTGTGAGGAGGCTGGTAGAGCTGCTAGGAGGGAACCCGCAAGTACATAGAACATCATAAACATCATATGCCTGTAACAGTGCCTCTTTTGCTTCCTTTTGTTTCTTTTTGAAAAAAAAGTTGTGTTTTATATCAAAAGGAAATTATGTTTAAAATATCAAAGTTGAATGGAAACGATAGAAGAGTACGGTTTTTTTACTGGGCTCTCGAAAAAAATTTCAATGGGAATTTTTTTTATATAATCATTTCTTTTTTAAGCCTCTGAAAATAATGCTTTCTGAAAAGATCTACTTTAAACAAGAAATTCAACAAGAAATAAGAAGGCCGGTTTTCCAGGATTCTTATCAGTCCATTGCTGTTTTATACTCTAGCATCAAACGGCAAACACCGGTTCTATCATTAGGGTAAAACTGTGACTCATCTCAAAGGAGCGCGTACCCTGCCGTGAGGCGGGCATATGCATGAAGATTTTTCTCGTTATGTCATTTTTTGTCTAAGATAAATGAATGGAAAAAATTTTCAACAGAGGGATGACACTTTTCATCTCTTTTAAATTCGGATAAGTGTCGAATAATGGATGAGAATGGTCGGAGGTGGTACAATTTCAAGAATCATAGAAATAATTACTCAAAAATACCCTTTTCCGTTCATGTTCTACTACATCCATGTCTAATTAAGCATATGTAAGCATGTGTGTCTTCATTGTATCCGATGCCTAAATAGTTAATTCAAAGGAAAAGTGAACTTCATTTTCAAATAGTATCAGATTTTATTAACTTGAAGAGAAAAAAAATTGAACATTGGATTTTTTTTATAACAAAAAAGGACAAATGTGAAAGCTCTGAAATAACATTTGAAACGATCCTACAAATAAGTATTGAGAAAGAAAAGTATTCGAGTAGAACTGAGAAGCATCCATCTTACTTAGAAAAGACGAATGAATAGGGTCGAGTATTCTGGGAGGAACTATTCATTGAAAAGAGAACTTGTGTAATAATGGAGTGACCTAATATCTTGTATGAAAACAGCACCCCGGAACAATCTTTCAAATTTCGTATTCAAACACCTTTTTTCTATTTTATGAATAACTTTTTTAAATCTTTCTCATTCTTCTCTCACCTTCTCTTTTTCTCTCTCACTCTCTCTCTAAACTTTCTCTCTTATCTCTTTCTCTCTCATTCTTCTCTCTTACTTTCTTTCCGTATCCCGCTCTTTCTCCCTTTCTCTCTCTCTCTTTTTTTGTTGTTTGAAATTTCAGTCTTCAACCCCTTCTCTCTTCGTGTTACTTGCTTTCTTCTTCTGGAAGGTATTCTCTAGCCTAGCATGATCTTCTATTCTTTCTCTTTCTTCATCGGCCGCATTCCCTGAGTACCTCCATGCTATTCTTCTTTTCATAATAAACCCTCGACCCAATTTTCTGACCTCTCTTCTTCAACTCAAAACACTCTTCTCTTCCAGTGACTCTTTACCTCGGAATCTCATTCGCAACTGACTAAAAAAATGGAAAGGATACGACAAAATTTAAACATTGTTTTGAATAATTTTCACACTTCCCTCAAACATTTACATATGACAGAACAGCTTCGGAAAAAAATACGAAAAAAAATTGGAGTATCTTCTTACTTTATAAATGATAGTCCGAGAATATTTTGATAAGGGACCAAACACAATTTTTTTTCCAAGCCGTTTGAAAAAATATGTTATGCGTACTTTAACTTTGGGACCGCTGAATATTGGCAAACGGGTTAGCAGAAACTATTACAAGGTGCAAGAGCAAGCAACAACGATTAGAATGGTACTTTAGCTCGAAAAGTTTTCAAATTTTCAGATACTTTATCTATGGCTTGAAACAGCTGTAATATCGGTTTTTGAACAGAATATCATTTACCAGCTTAGTGAGTGATAAAAATACGACATTTTAATGATTAAAAGCCAGCTCACTGGATTTTTTTTGTTCCAGAGTCAAACAATAGTTCGGGAAATTTACTGTCAATAACAAAGGCGAAAAGACGTACAAAACTCAGTTTGGCCCAAAATCTTAGCCGAAAAATAGTTTGCCTAAAAAAATTTACTCAAGTCTTACATTCATCCTCTGTTACTCGTCCTGAAAACAGGGATGAGCCGTTGGTTTTCTCTCTGCGCTTCAAATCAGAAAAGCGCGTAGCATGGCTTGAGATGGAAAGAAGCACGGAGAATAGAAAGAAGAAAATGCGTGAACAAGGAAGTTTCCCATTCAAAGATAGGGACGAAAACGATATGAAGATAAGATGGCTTTCTCACGTCTATAGGCATACTAGATTGGAGATTGGTTGTCTCCAACACTGGGAAATCATTCCCTTTCAAAATACAGTTGTTATGATAAAAAAATCGCCATCGGGACCGCGTTCTGATTCTCTCCATACATGTGATATTTCTCGAATATGACTCTGGCACTATACGAAAAATAGACCAACGCGGACTATTTGTCTGAGAGCCGCTTGTGAAAATTAAATTCTCACGATTCGGCCATTGAGTTGTTTATTGGTCGTTTTAAGCTCGGCTTTTAAGGAGAGCCCTATTTAAGAGAAGCATTGAGGCGAGGTTCTACACAACCAATCAAGCTCTCTTCGAGGCTCGTCATCTTCTCGTCGAAACCGATCGAAAACCCTACTTCGGTAACTTTTACTTGTCACATCTCGAGAAACTTCTAGAAATGATGATTCAAGCAATGCTACTCGTCGCCTTCATAACCTTCACAGAGGTCTGTTTTTTTCAATAAGAGAATTTTCATAATTTTCTACCATGTCCGATGCTTCCATAACCTTCTAAGTTTCTTTTTTTTAAATCGAAAATATTTTAAAATCCATCAAAAACGAAACTCATTATGACAAAACTCATTTCCCGAACGGGTAGAACAGTTGTTCATAAGCTAACTATATTATTAAAAGTGTCAAATTTGAGTGTTACGCAATAAATAACTTTTATATAGTAATATCTTTGGATGTACTAATTCTTTGTTTGAAAAAAAAGATGTGAGAGCAAAATAAACTGTTAATCAATTTTCACTAATTAGGTTTTTTTTTGGGAAGTTGAAATATTTAGTTTAAAACAAGTTCATATGATAGTACTAGCTTAAAGGATATGTTAAAAACATAAATGAAGTCCTGGCTGGAAAACTAGCTTATGGTGGATATTGGTCATTAGACGAATTGTGAACATCTCCAAACTCTTGATAACTTTACAAAAAAGTAAGTTTTTGAAAAATGTTTAACAGCGATGCTGGAATAGGTATGTCTTTATCGTCTTGGCAGGTTAAAGTTAATTTTATAAATTATAGTGAGTGACCTTGATTATATCATTTTTCTGATTTCCACTTGCTCGGAGTGGAGTTTTCCTCTTTTTAGAATTTTATTCCTAAGTGATGTTTTTTTAATATTTACATTGGCGTATCCTCATTAGATTGATCTTTTTTCGCATATATGAAAAAAGCAGTCAGGTTATAGTTTTAAACCCGTTACAGCTGATAATTCTTGATTGGATAAATAATAGAAATCAAGAGCGACTCAGGTCCTGAACAAGGTAGATTGCATAAGTAGATTGCATTCTATGATACCTCGGTTTCAACTACTTAATTTTTCTTTTACGTGTGTCTGAGACAATTTAACGTTTTGATGCTCTTCGAATTCAAAGGGCTGCAATCCCACCACTGTACAGCAGATGACTACAACTTCTCCGCATACGACGTTAACGACTGTAGCAACGGGGGGTCCCAAGAAAAGGTGGGCCAGTATTTCTTTTTTTCCCTCTTGATGAGACGATGTATGAAAGATCGGAACACCTCACGTCATACAAGTTAACACGTTTCCAGTGTTATTCCTGTGTCTGATGTAATGCGAGCAAGAAAGCAGAGTTTAGAGACGGGAAAATGTAGACTATGTTTGGAGAAGGACGGTACGGTCTCAAGTTGGATTGATTCCACTTCAGACATACTTTTGACCTTTAAAATTCATTTTCCGTGACTTTCTCACCTTTACACTATATCTCCTCGAATCGTGCTAAAGTAAATTTTATGTTCAAAGATCGGAGAGTGGATAAACAGCCACACTTTCACTCGGAACCCCCGATGTGAGAGCTGCCAAACTATAGTCTAGTGCTGTAACGATTGAGACAGTCGGGGGCGTGTTATTTTGTTACTATCTCAATTCAAGAAAAGCTGATTTTTATCAGAGCCGGTCATTACAGATCAGCTGAGGAAGACGACGACTCAAAGCTTGTGGACTTCCAAAACAACACCGTTGAAGTGAAGAATCAGCAGGTTCTCTAGCGACCAGTGGTTTCTCTGGTTTTAAAAAAGAGAATCGGAGGGAGAAAATGGTTCAAAGTCTTTCTGAGACCTCCATTATTCAATGTAAATAAGCGATAATCTTTATTAATAAAATCATCTCATCAGGTGTTTTTAGATTGAATTCTGAAAAAAATTGATTTCACGCCACTTTTTCTTATATTCTTTTCTCACATAATATCTTCTCGAATCGTTTTAGGAGTATGCAACCTATGACGATGATTTTGATGTGAAGATGCAATATATTGTAAGCAACATTTTACAGCTTGGCGCACCGTCTTCTTCGAAGCCATATCTTAAAGAAAAAGAAGAAAATAAAGACTTTCCCCGTCCCACAGATATCAACGGCAAAAACGGAAGGATTATTGTCTCCGTTCTGTAAGTTCAATTAATGCTTGAACTTTTTATTAACACTGTCCTCTGAAAGAAGCAGGCCTAAAAGGCAAACAAAAACACTTCTCACTTTCTTATGGTTATTCCATTGAAGTTTTCCTCGTAGTAGGTGTTTTTTGTTGTTTAGGTATTAGAAATCTCTCTTTTTTTCTGTTTGATGTCTTCTTCCCTTTTTTCTCTCTCTCTGAGAGCTATTATCTTTCTATTTTTCTCGTTTCTTCTCATTAACTTTCGATCTCTGACACGACTCGTTTTAGCGACAGTTACACAGTGGAGAGATGCCGGGATATCATGCGTGATCTCAAAAAGGCGAACCAACATGTCGCTAAGGCTAGCTTTGTTGTATTTTAATTTTTTTTTATTTTCTTTGATTTTTTTCTGAACATATGATTTTTTCACCATTTTTCTCTCTGAAACTTTTTGACTATCTGCAAGAGTTTTGAAAAATCTATTGTTTGAGTGCCACATGATGATTTCACCAGAAACGATACATACAACTTAACTCAATTTTATTCCATCACTTGATTTTAGCGCTCGATGTCCCGTGATAATCACGGGACAAGGAGCGCTAACTTTCAGAATTACATTTTTCAGCTTCTTGATCAAATGTTTTGAGACGGGTAAGTGGAGAAGACCAGCCAGAAATCATTGTAGATCCGAGATGCATCTACGAAATGTGGGAAGTGGTCTCCGAAGATCGAGGCGATAAGATTCAGTCGAGTTGCTGCTCTATGAGCAGCTCGCATCTGACGCCCGTCACGAACTCTATGAAGTCCTGAAACTTTTTTGTAACGTTTTGAGTTTTTTTGAGACAAAATGAAAATAACAGTCTTTTTGGATATTAAATCAAAGAATCAGCTTGAATCCATAAAACATATAACCTAAATTTAACATCAAAATTGACTTAAATTCTCAAAATGAGCTTGATCATTAATTGAAAACTGTTGGTATTAGCCGCTGTGCTCCTAACACTCTTCTCTCGCATTTCCATTAACAAAATATTTATTCTTATTTATGAAATTAATCAAATACCAATTTATTTATGTGCATATTTGTTTTTGAATTTTGAAAAGCTTTGTAAACTTACGAAGTAGAACTTGGGAATTTTGTGTCATCAATAAACTATCTTTAGTTTGAAGTATTTGGTGGAACTTTTGTTAACATGATTTTGCTTATCCACTCATTTTGCACGCGATTGAGCTGCGAAAATGGAATGAATTAATTACTCAATAAATAAATAGAAGAATGAATGAGCAAGGTTGACAAAGACAAATCGTGAAGTGCATTCTCGAGATTGCGAGGATTTTCCTTCAATCTCGAACCTTATCTACTAATGATCCTAGCGCAGAACTTTCATAAACATAAGAAACGTTAGACCCAAACTAAAAAAATTCTTGTAACTCTTGCGTTGCCCCTTGCGATAGAACGAAAAAAATGTTTTTTTTTCAAGAAAAAAAAAAAAAAAAAACAGATTTTGAGGCGTTTAAAACTTACGAACTAACTTTTACGATATAGGATTGTCTTATGTTCTCTTTTCACTCTCGCCTTACTAAAGCAATTCCGAATTCTACCAATAATCAGACGTTTTAGGCAGTATTTTTTTACCACATCACCCTCTTATGTAAATTACTCTCTTCCTCTCAGAGAGAAGTAATAATTCGTGCGAAGGGTCGAGCTATCTGGAGAACTCACAATTGAGTTTGAATCGAACAGAAGGGTTTTGACAAGGTTTTTCAGTTGCTTCGCGTGAAGTTCGTCTACTTTTCAATTAAATTGGCTCTGAAGCAGATTAGGTGCTTAACGGAGTTGAGATATAGAACGCCTCGTTGCAACAATAACTGCTCTCCAATTATCTCTTAAAGTACTTATCAGTGTAAAAAATGTGAGATACAGGACAACACAAGTTTTAAACTTCAAAAACTTTTTTTGAAAATTTAAATTAATTTTTCAACCTCTCAGCTTTGGACGAGCCTCTACGGCGCATGTTGGAAAACCAAACTATTTACAAGAGTGAAACACACTTCCAATTTGCCCCAGCTTTCAGCGGCCTTTAGATATGTATATGAATAAGGATGCAAAAAATCTTATAAATGAAGTAGTAGAATGACAAACTTATCCATGGCCTAGTGGTGGCAGTTTTGGAATCGTCTGATCAAAAAGAATATCTACGACAGCAATACTTCAAGTGCATTTCGTGCTTGCAATAATGCTTACCCCTAAGAATTTAAGAACTTTTTTGATTTGGATTTTCGGTCGACGTCGCTCTTATTTGGAAATGAGCTTCATTTTCTTCGTTGCTAGTTTACCATTTCATTTTCATTGAGAAGAAAATTAGTATTGAGTATGATTGATTTGTTCTATGGGTCTTAAAATGTGCACTATCACGTGTGCATGTGTAGCTCAGCGGGAAGAGTATTCGCCTGGAATGCGAAAGGTCACTGGTTCGGTTCCCGTCACACCACACAATTTTTTTATAAGTTTCTGCGAGCAATCCGCTCCTCTGCTCGGTATAAAAATCCGTTGCTTGAGATCAACGAGGAATAGGGAATACTCTTATTTACACATGCAATAGCAAACAAATTCCTTTTTTTCAATAGTAATTGGCTTCTTGTTTTGTTTTTTCTACTCTTCTCTGCACTCAAGTATGGCCGATCCGGGAAACTTGACGAATACCTCGAGGCTCACTCAAATCCACTTCACCCCTTCTTGAAGGAATCATCATTTTTTGGTCGTTTCATATTCTATTTCTCAAGCTCTCTCTATAACTTGTTTTCTTTCTCTCTCTTTCACCCCTTCTCTCTTTTTTCTCTCTTTCTATCTCTCTCGCCTTTTCTTTAATCTTCTTCTAAAATTCTACCGCTCAAATCCTCTGATCCACTCTCTCGTCTCTCCGATACGCCTTTTGGTTACTGTACAGACTTTAACAGGCGAGAGTTCTATTTTCCTTTTCTAGCTATCCTTCGTATCCCTTTCGAGGTCAATATCCATAATGAGGTTCCGAAAGGGGAAGCTCTAAGTGGTGGCGAGTCAGTCGCCCAAGAGTTCTATCCTGATCTTACGGCGATCTCTTTGAACCAACCCCTCTCTGACTTCCAGCTTCGCATATTTCTTCCCCCTTTTCATTCTTACTTTTTTATTCTTTATCCTCTTCTTCTATTCTAATTCTCTCTCTCCTCTTTTTTTCGTTCTTCCTCTTTCTCTTTCTTTCTTTGATTTTCTTTCTTCGCCTTCCCCTCTGTTCATTTGGTTTGTCTCTGACATTCCTGTCGACTGCTTCAGCCGGCGAGCAAAACTGGACAAGTTGGAAAACTGAGAAAGACAATTTCAGACCATTTCTGGTAACCATGCATTCTGTCATGCGAGGTGACAGTCCTTCGTTTTGAAACTTTTTTTCTTTCTTGAACCTTCTTTTCTTTCTCTTCTATATTTTGATCATGGTTCTTCGATATCGCTTTTTTTTTCTTCCATGTCCTTTTTCTCACTCTTTTTCTCAATTATTTTTCACTTTTTATAAATTTTTTTCATAAATTACACAGATTTTTTTCTTCATTTTTCTCTTCGTCTGTTAAAAATTCTCTTTTGTTTTAAATATTGATTCTCGCTGTTGACTTTTCATTCTCAGTTCTTTCAAAAGAACATTTTCTATTTTCAAGACTATCAGAAACCCACCCAATTGGCTTGGAAAACATATCATTTACATGCACACTTTACGAAAAAACTAAATCTTTTTTTTATAAATAAGAACCAACTAAAAAGATTCACAAGTGAAAAGCCAGTCGTAGGAAAACAGACAAATGAGTGGGACTGAAAACGTGAGAGGATCAGTGAATACGGGGATTAAAAGATTGAGGAGCGCAGATCCGGAAAGACCTGATCAGAAAATTAAGAGTTGGAAGGACTACCGTTTAGGAGATTATGAAACTTCCAGATGACAAGTCAAAGTTTGAAGTATTTTATGACCGTTCAAAACTGTGTTGCTTCTAGCTAAACTTTTAGGGTAAAAAAGTCTCTATGAAGTAAGATAATATGTGAAAGAAATCATAGCCTAGCAGATGGGGGTTTGTAAGAACAGGAAACACTTATATGAGGATGAAAAAAGATACAAAAATAAAGAGAGAGAAAAATTGAACATAAGAGAAAAAGGGATCTATTAAACACCATGCAAGAGAATAGAGAAATGTGTGAGAAGATGATGGAGTAAGAAATTGAGAGTAAGGATTGAAAGTGAGATTTCTTGCCCAGAGGATTATCTGAATTGGTCACTGCGCAAATGCCTCCGTGTTTCAGTTTTAAGTTGTCTCTTTTCCTTTTGTAGCTTTTTTCCTTCTCTCGCTCTCTCTCTCTCTCTTTCTCTCTTTCTCTCTCTTTCTCTCTCTCCCTCTCTCTCTCTCTCTCTCTCTCTCTCTCTCTCTCGCTATCGCTCCCCTCTCTCCCTTTCTACCACTATTTCTCCATCCTTCTCTCTCCCTCTCTTTCTATCTCTTCTTTTTTTCTCACTTTAACTTTATTCGTTTTTTTTAAAACTTGAAATCCTTCTACTCTGTCTGTATTAACTTTCTCCTTGTTTTAGTAGCGCTGCCTTCCACAGCAATATCCTATATACTAGTCCCATATTGCTACTTCTCCTTCTCTCTCTATGTTTTTTCGTTCTGCTTCTCTTTTTTTCGTTTCATAAGCGTTCATGGGTACAATAAGTTAGGCGTTAAGCCCATGAAAGTCACGACAGGAGGGCCCGAGGGAAGAAGGGGCTTTTCTACTCAGATGGTTATCTCGTAGGATTGTGTTGGTCCGCTGGGCGAGCAAGAATATTGATAGCATTCGGACGATTATAGTATAGGTTAGAGAGAGAGAGAGAGAGATAAAGAAAGAGAAAGAGAGAGAAGAATGAAATAAAGAGAATAGAGAGGATTAAATTGAAAAAGAGAAAGAGAGGAAAGTGCAAAGGAAAGAAAAGGAAAAGTCATTAAGTCGAGTGAACAGCAGAAGTGGTTGTTGTAAATTATATTGAAGACCAGAATGGTTTGTTTCTTCTTTTTGACTGAGCCAATACGATTCCGCCATTCCAATCGTGTCATACTACGCACAAAATATACAAACGGAAATTTAAGCTTCTTATTCATTCACAATTATTTCTTTTTTCCAATAATTATTATCACAGAAGTATTATCCTAACTTCTTCTTCTTTTTCTTCTTCCTCGCGCTTGTTCCCGCCTCGCGGCAGGGTACGCGCTCCCCTGAGATGCAGGACAGACCTATCCTGGTAGAACCAGTGGCTGCCTGCTAGATCACTGCTAGTGTGATTAGCAGCAGTGGGGAGAGTCAGATTCGTGCATGAGCACTACCAAAATTTCTTAACCCCCTTGGTTTGGGAGGATCTGTCCGGGGTGGGAGTCGAACTCGGGACTCTTCGCACAATGGTCTATCACACTACCACTATGCCACGCCCGGACATAGAAGTATTATCCTAACACAGAAGTAAAAATGTTATAATCTGTAACCTCAATCCAATTTTCTCATTCTTGAATCTATGAAGCTAGTCACGACAATTATGAAATAAAAACTATGAAGCTTGATTCGAATGAGAAAAACAATGAAGCAAGTTCTGACTATTTTAGAAAATGTTCTTAATACTGACTTTTCGTGTTGCAAAATTTTCTGACTCTGCCTTTCAACTGTGAATTTGCCTCGTAATTGAACTTTCTTCATAAGTGAATTCTTATGACTGAGCGATCTTCTCTCCCCTTCTCTATTTTCACTCTCTTTTCTCTTTCACTCACTCTCACTCTCTATTCTTTTTCCCCACACTCTCATTTTATGTCTCTCTCTCTCTATATTTCAATATCTCTCTCTGTCTCTCTATATCTCTTTCTCTTTTATCATTTCATGCACTCCAGTAGGTAAACTTTTTACAGTGAGTGTCATGAAAATTGACCGTGTTTCGTTGTTTGCTTGCATGAAGATTTCATCACTGTTCCAAGTTATTAGATCATCTCTGATGCTTCTGATGTGAAGTCTTTTTTGTATAAGGGCTCAGTGAAGTGCGAAATCGTTTTTTTCATACAGACATTTTTCTTGAAAATCATTCATCGAAATAATTTTCAAAAAGCACAGTTTTAAAGAGGATTTCTAAAATGTGTTGGAGAACTCGTTATCGAGCATAATCAATACATATGTACTTGAAACTTGCATGTTTCTTTGTCAAAAAACTTGCATAATAAAAACCCTCATTTTTTCACGTGTTTATGAAATTCACAACAGTAACTAGCAGATGTGTGCAAGTCTCGGGAATAGCTACAGATTCTTGGACTCTCGCACAACTGGTCCTAGTTCTATCCGCACAAACAGCTTAACTTAACCCCATGTGCTCAAGGAATCTTGATAGTGTTGGCGTGACCCTTGCTGTAGAGTGACCCAGAAAGCAGAAATTGGTTCCACCAGGACAGGTAAGTATGTACATATCTCATCTCAAGGAAGGTGGAAGAGAAGTTACTAGTTTTGGAAGAAATAATTGAACTGACTTGTTTGGAAACAAAAAAAATTGATTCGCTAATTTGATTCAGTCGAAGTGCTTGCTTTAGCGGTAATTCTTCTGACAACTCTCGCTCAAAGAGTGTTTTTCTAAAAAAAAAAAAGTAATAAAAAATGCAAATTGATGTTTTGTTTGAGCAGGGAATTAGAATTTTCACAAGAACTGCTATACCATTGCACAAGTTTTCGAGATCAGAAAAAAACAGCGATTGCAGCTACGAAACATGTTTCGAGTCCAATAATTTTCAGAAATCCGTAACCGTTTGTTTTCTCTCGAGTCTGATTTTTTTATTATAAAAAATCTTCTTTTCTCAACAACTTTCAAGTTGTGCGGAACCAATATATTGGTGCGAGAGTGATTGGCGAGGCCTAGAACACTTAGCGGTTGGTTTAAATACGCAGGTAAAAAATCTTTTTACTCTGAATGGATCCATGACACTTTGTTAAACGACACTTTGTTACAGGGGCTTTTGTTTTTAGTGTGTTTTAATATTTTGTATTTGACATTAATTTTTTTTGTATATTTGTATTCTGTATTTTTTGACAAAATTAGTCATTGAATCGACAAAGAGTCAAGAAATTTTTTCACGCGGTATTTTTCCTAAGCCGTACGGCCTCGTCAGCATACATTTTAACTGAGCCTAAGCGAAAAAATCTGTGAAGGGCTTGTGACAAACTTTCGTGTAACAAAGTGTCTTGTAACAAACTGTCGCGATACCATCTGAATAGTAAATTCTGCGAGGATTACGCTTTTTATAATCCAAAACTACAAAGAGATTTTTTTGTTGAATATTTACCACATTAGGCCTTAAATTGAGGTTTTATTTGAATGGAAAATTTATATGTTGGGTTCGGGTTTGTTCAAATAGTTCAATTTTTCCGTTTTTTTTCTGAAAAGTTTTTTTTTAATTAAGACCATTAATTAAGGCTAAAAAAAATTAATTAAGACCACGTTGAAACATGAGAAACTTCACCTTTACATCACATAATTTTTTTTACTTGAAATTACGAAGTTCGTACATAATTTACGAAGTTCGTACATAAATGCTTTCAAATAATCTGAAGCTTGCGACAATTAAGTTTTCTGAGAATCGACAGTTAGAATTCTCATTCATAAATATGTTTTGTTCACACTGCGTAGAGCAGTCCGCTTTTTAGTTGCTTTTCTCGTTTTGTTCGACCGCTATGATAATTATACTAGGAAGCAACCATTTTTAAGCATTGAATATTCAGAAATCTACATTTTCTGACGTCTTCGTGAAAACGCTTTCAGTTGTTTTACTCTCCAACGTACCGTCCGAGCCCTATTCGACATTCCTCATTAGCTTAACATATTGAATCACTCGGAAGATAAATATGGACCAAAAAACATAAATAAAAACTATTTCTTGCTTTCAGATACCAACTGAGAAGTCTATAATCATCATATTTTCGGGCCCCGACGAGTCGCGTTATTGAGTCGGTTCAAGACTGAGGAGTTTTCTGAGCGAGCTCCCGGAAACATCGGATGTCTGGGGAGTCCTTCAACCGCTTCCGAATACTTCTTACCAGACTCCTCACAGTGATTCTGCTGACTCCTCTCGCTCGTTCAGCACCTTCACAGCGGGGAAAATGCGCACTCGAATGTTATTCGAAATGCTTGGAAATGGGAACGGTGAGTTTTCGAGTTTTCAAACGTTATCATTAGAAGATAACAAATATTCGAGACCGAACTCTAAATGGAAGACTTCTACTTTTCTCATCATTTTAATCGTTACGAAGTATGTTTACAAACATTTGAAATCCAGGAAATTTACCAAGTGGTTGTTACAAATGATTTTCATTTGTTTTTTCAACATTCCAATTTCAACTAGTTCACAAGTTCTTGAATCCTTTTACGTCTCTTGACCGATTTACTTCTTCAATTTCAGTTCTTGGCTTTGTGTTTTTTCAAATGTAATTTGTGTGGGTTGCACAATTTTTATTGAATGACATTAGAGATTGCCTGAGATAAGAATCGGTTGAAAACACCTACACAGCAATGTCTTTTTCGCTACATATCCATTCCAACCGTAATTTAGAAAGCTAAAAAAAACTCTAAAAGCTCGTGAGTTTTATTCTTCGTCTCAAGGGATCATTCGACTTGAAGATTATAACCGAAACATGTTAGGGGCTCTCTACAAAGCGAGCAGAGAAAGACCAGAAAATGAGAAAAGCAGCACTACTTCTTGTAAGTATGCATGTCACTTATAAAACAATTGAAATGTCATCTCTTTTGGAACAGGTCAAGTGTCATCTGGAGATTTATTATTTTAATCTTACTTCTTCAGTCTCTTCTCAGATCATAACTTCGATATACGTCTTTGTTCGAAACTCTTTTTCCGATTATTCTCTTCCTCTTTCTTTCTACGTTCTTACTCCATCCTTTCGGTCTCGTTTCTCTGCGGCTTACTCTCTCTTTGTCTATATCTTTGAAGCTTACACTCTCTCTTTCTCTGTCTATCTCTAAAGCTTACTCTCTCTCTCCGTCTCTCTTTTTTTGAAAGCGCTCTTTCTATTTCTCCTTCTCTCTCAAACTCTCTGAAGCTCTTTTTTCCCATGAAAACTTAGAGGTTTTTTTAAACACATATTCCTATCGTGTTTTAGCTTCATTATTCCATTTTCTTGTGATTAGGTGGCTCTTCATTTCTAAAGCGAAACTTATTCATTAGTAACCGTTCCTTATTTATACTAATTTCTTCGTAGTAACCGTTTTCTTATTTCCTACAATTGCGGTGAAACGAGTTACAAGATTACGGGGAGAAGAGCAAGCTCATTTCAATTAGGATTTACTAGATTCTTCGAGGGTTTGTAATATTCTTTTTCATCTCGTTCAAACTGCTTTTGAGTCCTTTTTTTCTGTGTTAACTTTCCATTCACTGCAGTCTTTTCTGTGGCGGTTCTTTCTCTCTCTCTGTTTCTCTCTCTCTCTTTCTCCCTCTTTTTCTCTCTCTCCTTCTCTCTCTCTTTCTCTCTCTCTCTTTCTCTCTCTCTCTCTCTCTCTCTCTCTCTCTCTCTCTGTTTCTCTTTCTCTTTCTCTCTCTCTCTCTCTCTCTGTGTTTCTTTTCACAGTTCTCGCATCCCTTTTTCTCTGATCTAGTTTTATGTTTCTATGATCTATATTTCTCAATTGCGATGAGTTTCGCAGAACTATCCTGAGTTAAAAACTTTTTGCAAAAAGAAAATTAAAAATCGACCCGAAGTGAGTGTAATTCGGTCTTCTCATACTTCTGATAACTTCTTCTTCTTGTGACTTGAGTCTTCTGAGCAAAACAAAAAGAGACTCTTCATAGACATAATAGTCTTTTAAAAAACGAATGAAGAACCGCGTAACGCGTCGCAAACTGAGAACTCGATGAAGAAAATAAAACTAGTATTCAACTGAATTATTGTTTAGGTTTCAGAAAATCAAAAGTTGAAAAAATTTCTCTATATAACATTCGGAAAAACACTTATAAAAATTGATGTTGTCAAAAATCAATTCAGTTGTAGAAGAATCAGAAGATTCACGTTCGGTCTATTTTTAAAACTGAAATTCATATGAATAGTTTTTTAAAATTAATTTTATCGACTTTGATACATTATTTACAGCCCAGTGCGGTATACTGCAATTGTCCTGTGCAGAAAAGCTTCCGACACTGTGAAACAATTGAAGAGCGACTAAACACAGGTTCATATCGAAATCTGCTAACAAAGGGCATAACTTATCAGAACATGAACTGGATGAAAAAAAAAATTCTTCGCTGTTACTCAGTATAGTTATTTATATTTAACAATAAATGGTACAGGGTGCGATGGAAATATGGAAACACCTTTTCAAGCTATTTTAATCATCATTATGCAATCAATACTCAATCAATACTCAATCAATACTCAATGAATTCTCAATCAATACTCCACTGTGCGATAGAACTTTTTTCTGTATACATTGTCATGTTTTGTTGAATAATGTTCATTTTAATGTTCATTTTTGTAGTAACGGTGAGCCCCCATCCCAACATAGCCGCTGATCTACATTTGCACTCCTATTCTGAGATCGCCAAGCAGTTTGGAATGGCTCTAAGCACTGCGTGGAAGGTTATGAAAAGAAAGGAGGAGGTCGGAAGTACAAATAAAAGACAAAGACCGGGACGTCCACGCACCGCAACTTCTCCTTCCATCGTCAAAAAAGTCGGCGATCGAATAAGGCGCAATCCTAAGAGGAGTATGAGAAAGATAGGCCCGGATCTGGGTTTAAGTGAGAAATCGGTCCGCCGAATAGTAAATGATGAACTAAAACTTTCGTCACACAAGATGACCAACCGACATCAACCTACGGCTGTAAATAAAAAAAAAACAGGAGGGATAATTGTCGAGCACTGCTGGAAAAGACACGCACTAACGCGCACCTCAGGACATTGTTCATAAATGAGAAGCTTTTCACTATCGAACAAGCCGTTAACGGTCAGAATGACCGTATTCTTGCTCCAGACACTCCAACGACTGTCCAGCACGGATTGATTGTTAATTGTTCTGAACACCCGTTGTTGTTGCCAGCAAGCAGCCCGCATCGAAGACTTTTGGTCATGAACACTCTCTTTAATGAGAGAGGTTCTCGTTCGGACGAGATGCGTCCGGAGAAGGGTTTTGATGTCCTTTGCAGTCCTGAGACTGTCATGCTGCACCTTGTGAAGGCGGACATCGTTGTAGCAACCTGTTCATGATATAGGCCTTGTGAGTGGGTGGTCAATCCGGCCTAGCATCGTTTTGGGTGGGAGTAGAGACGTCTCGCCTGTCGTTGACCGGAGATAGGCAAGAGGCTATTTGACTGGCACCTCGACTCTTCATTGATAATTATAGCGGAGTATCGGTTGATGTTTTGTCCGGTGGCTTGCCCAGGCCGGTCCGGCATCGCCTTTGAAGAGCTATACTACCCAGTTTTGGTCCGCGGCGGGATTTCTCCCGCTACCTCCCAGCACGAATTCTTCGTAGGGAGGCGTCCCTCTATCCTGAGGTCGCGCTCGATTCTGGACTGGATGATCCGGCTCCATCCGTGACAGGCTCTTATGGCTGTAGAGTCACGAATGGCCACTGTTGCCAGTGTGTTTCGAGTTCTGAACACCCGTCGTCATTGATGGTTTGGGAAGGGATAAGTTCAACTGGGAAGATCAAGCTCGTTTTCGTCGAGCCCGGCCTCAAGGTGAACGCCGAATACTACAAGTAGATTATTTTTGAGAAGGAGGTTGACCGCTTCGCCAAGACACAATTTAAAAACACCCATTCGATACTCCAACAAGATTCCGCTCCGGCTCACAAAGTGAAGACTACCCAGGACTGGCTTCGAAACAGTGTGACCGACTTCATTTCGACCTTGGAATGACTGCCCTACAGCTCGGATCTAAATTCTCTCGATTATTTAATATGAGCAGAATTGGAAAATAAGGCCTGCTCGACAGATCATTCAAATCTGTACTCACTCAGGACAGCCCTTTAGGAAGCGTGGGCCGAGATGGACAACGAATACCTGCGCACCGTGGTGGAGTCCTACCCCAAGAGCCTGAAGGCCATTTTCAAGGCAAAAGGATATCGGATCCCCAATCCTTAAACATTTCTTGTTGAAAAGATTTTAAATGAAGTGCATGCTCAAAAAATTTTGTATGCTCCCGTTTTGACTGAGATGAACGGTTAAATCCGTGCTTTCATATATTTCCGCAGCGTTCTGTATAGGTTTCATCACAAAGCCAGAACATAAAATCACATAATTCTAGCATTTTCTACTGAATTAGAGAATGAAAGATGTTGAAATGGTTTTGACGAGACTGCTCAAAAGTGTTAAGTTTTCACTACTATATAAGCTGGGTTCGGTTGCGTTTTCGATATAATAGCATCAGCAGCCCCAGGCGTTGCGAACAACTAAATTGATATTTTGAAGGATTCTTTTGTGAATGGATATTTTCTAAGTCGTTCATGCACTTTTTTCATTCATGCAGTTTGCTTTATTCTTATGTAGCTATTATAATAAAACTTCAGCCCCGGTGGGAAGCCTTGCTGGTGCAACAACTGAGTATCTGGACGCCCATTCGATTCGAGTGCGGATAAACCCGGTGCCCGGTGCCTTCATCTACGTCTTCGAGTATGGTACTATAAGTACATCTCCGGATCAATGGCTTTTTGCGGTAAGTCTTGTACTAGGAAATACTGGAACATGGAATAGTTATAGAGTATTTTAAAGTTTCTCGTTGTGTTTCTAACTTTCAACAACATTGTTCCTAGAAAATTTCAAAAAAGATTTTTCTAACCTTTACATTTACGAACCCAACAAGTCACGGTAAAATTCCAAAAATTATCTCTTTGTCTCTAATAAGATGTTCCTCTGAGATTCTCTCAAATGCTTCCCTGATTCAGGGCGCCTCCTCCTCGCCCACCATCTCCTTCACAGTCATCGACCCATGCCGAGACTATCAATTCCGTGTCCTCTCAATAGTTCGACCATCGACCATAGGCCAAAATGACGTCATCATATATCGGTCAGTTGAGCTCTATTTTCCCCACCTTTTTCATGTTGTATGGGAGGTGTTTGGTCTAAGGATCTCAATCAGTACAAAATCGATCAGAGAGTATACCGGGCTGATAGGAAAAGTAACGAGTGGTTCTGAAAAAAACACAACCAATCTTCTTTCGTCCAAAAATTAGAAACTGAGAATGGATTCAAAACTTCTTCTGAATGCTGAGTTCATTTGATTCTGAGGAAAAGAGCTGAAGGTTTCGGCCTTTTTTACTTGAAGGCTTTTTGCGTTCAATTATAGGTGAACTCTGCAAGCGAGAATAGGGGAAAACTCGCGTTGAACAGTCATATATATCAATCAATCATTTATTCCAATTCACATGATAGAATAGCACATACGTACATGCATTGATGAACTTGGATCGCTGTCACGCATGTGAGTTCAGCTATATTCGAAAAACATTTCAAAACGAATTATAGAAAGGGAAATTATAGAGACAAATTATGGAGACAAAGAAAAATCAAAAATAAAGGGACAGAATAGAAAAAAATATTAAATAGAACATATATGTATTTATTGCATGCTTGAGGGCTCTACCAATCCCTGTACAACTCCCGCCATTCGTTCTTCACACTGATCAGGTTTCTTTGAGTTACACAGTAAACTTCGTTTTACAGTAAACTTTGTTTTACAGTAAACTTCGTTTTACAGTAAACTTCGTTTTACAGTAAACTTCGTTTTACAGTAAACTTCGTTTTACAGTAAACTTCGTTTTACAGTAAACTTCGTTTTACAGTAAACTTCGTTTTACAGTAAACTTCGTTTTACAGTAAACTTCGTTTTACAGTAAACTCAGCGTCATTCGTCAAAAAAGTTCTTTTTACTAGATCTATATATGGATCTATGAAAATTGTACTAGCTTTCCCTAATTGATCTACATATGCTTTGATCTAGAGAAAATGTAACTCTAAACGGAGCTTTAGAAACATGTAGGCTTAATGTTCTTGCTTAGGTGGATGGAAAAGGTGCAAGAGGCTAACTCTATCTTTAGTTAACTCTCAGTTCTACTGCTATTTGTACTCACTACCGTAAATCTTCTTATATTTGATTTAAATATTTTTCTACCAGAGATTTATTTTCAAGCCAGTTTATGAGTCTCCTTCAACACGAAGTCGTTTTTACACGGATTCTCATCGTAAGTTAAAAAATATGGTTGATTGTATTGAAGGATGAAACACAGTAAGTCATAAATTTGGGTAGACCGAAAACAAATAAGATAGGCGAAGAGTATCAGAGAGAGAAAGGACGTGTGAGATGCTCTGTTTCAACTAACTAGTTGAAGATAACGATGGAGTCTCTGAAATGGAATGCGACGAATGAGCAAGTCAAGGTGTGTTACTCAAACAAGGGCAGGTGACACGAGCATTAACATTTTTCTTCATTGTGACTATTCGACTCAACAATTTAAAATTTTTGTGACTATTTTCGCTCAAGTAATTACTTTTTAAAGATCACTTATTCACTTTTATATTAACATGTTACAACAGCAGAAAACGCAAGTAATGTCTGTTTCGCATAGTTTGTAGGACTCTGTAGAATGGAAAAAAACACTCTGTGACAAATCGAGAATGGGGTTTGAGTTATCAACAGAATCATCAGTTCAATAATGTCATTAAAAAGTGAGCAGATTTGATTAAGTGCTTTGAATAGTTGAGAAGTCGAAAACTAAAAGGTACACAGTTTAAAAAGTGGTACCTGACTAAAAAAAATTTTCTGCTTCAGTCTTTGCACAGAAACACTTGACTCTCTCTCTCAGTTGATTTCGATTTTATATGACATCATTAATTTTAGAGAAGAAGAAAGCGTGTTAATTACGTTTTATTCGAATCCTCACTATTTTAGAGAAAAAGCTCTGAATACCGAACAGATAAACGGGCATGTTTACAGAAACATAGTCAAAAAATGTGTGATGGGCGAAGGAAAAGTCCACGACTTTCACTTCTTAGGCGATGCTATTACTGACTGAGCTACACGCTCACACAATATGATGTACATTTTAAGACCAATACAAAAAAGGAGCAAAAGACTACATTGTTCACATCAGATTCATGTCCGATGGTCCCTTCCCCGTGGCTACTCTGATTCGGACGTCTACGGCTACGAAGCGCCTTCTCTTTACCCAATCCAGTGCGAGAGAGCACATGAAGACGAGCTTCAGACTCCTCACATTGTGGCTTTTCATGTTGTTTAGAAAAGAGTCTTGAATAAGTCAGTCACCCATTGTACGAAAGGCTACCGTCAAAATTAGAGATTGATAAATGCATATGGAAAAAAGTCTTCCGGTAAATTTTATTTGAAAAAAATAGCGAAACAAAAAAATAGAAAATGCAGAAGAGCAGGGTAAAGTAACGAGCCAAGCTTATTCTTCGAAAGAAAATAAGTCCACATGTGGAATCGAACCCAGCCACTTCTGTCTCACCGGGAGTGAATCGAACCCAGCCACTTCTGTCTCACCGGGAGTGAGCTAGTTACTACTTCAATTCTAAAAACGCTTTGCAGTTCCTTGCAATTTTTATTTGTCAAAGAACCACGTTTGTGTACCTTATTGATCAGGCGTCACTTCAGGAGATCATGAGAAACGGGGGTCGCCTGGTCGTCTGGCTACCCGCTTTCATTCTAGAATCCCGTTGCAGAATGTGGGTCGAGGTCAGCTTTCAGAAAAACACAAAAAAAAAATTAATTACGCATCATCGAAGCTTTAAGTTGATTAAAAACGAGCCAAATGAACCGTTATTTAAATATATTAAAACACTTTATTCTCGATGTCATGGGACATGAAGCGCCATTGATTCTAACGATTCCAGCTTCTTATAGGTTTCTTGATGTCGAGAACGAGAACGTAGAATGTAGACTGAAGTGTCGATCATGGTTTGGACGATACGGCCTCAAGGTGTCCAATTCCTGCTAGAGACCGGAATCCTTCATTTTGGGCGATAAAAATGAAGAGCGAGAAGTGAGTCGACCGCTCTCAGCCAAGACGAAATGAAGGAATTCTAATGTGAAACTATGTAAAACTGCCATTAGATGAATCATGCAAGATTAGAAAAATGCTTTGATACTTTGTCGGAAGTAAAACTATGTATATTCTTGTGCTACTGAAATGTAGGCTTGGAATTCTCTTCAGAGTGGATCTTCTCATGGAAAATTGAAAAAAGAAAATAAGAAAAAATGTCCAAAAGCCGGTAAACCGCTTTTTTCTTCAAAGGTGCGGATGTTGCCTCGATGTGTTCGTCTGGAGCCATTCTCTGTGCAGAAGGCGATCGAAATCGACTGTTCTAAAACTCCAGAAGTAGAGGCTTGTCTGAGGAGCATGCAACAGGGTATTCCTAGGTTTTAATCCTCTTGTTCCCATCCATGGCTCGAAATCGAAGGTCAAACAGTAATTGAGAGGTGCCCGGGAACCTCTACATGTAAAACATTCGAGTGAGATGCGAAAGTGACACCGCAAGTAAGACTTTGAGTTAGAGAGTTTTGTCGAAAGTTATCAGTGAAGTGGCCTTGAGAAAAATCTGCCTAGAAACGCTTGATAGGGGCAGACAACAAAAAAGGTTAGTCCTTGTTTTAAAACATCCCTTCTTAACAAAAAGTTTTGCAGAACTCAATACCATAGTTTCTCTCCAGTCAACTTGGTTGCATTCTTTGTCGTATCACAAAACATGCTTCAATTGATGAATAACTCAAACAATCATGAAAATTTTTTTAAGGACTTTGAGTCTTATTCACAGAGAGTTTTGACCTGCTTCCGGAGTGCACGGATGTGATTGACGTCTTGGGGAATCAGGGCGAGGCCATTCTCATGTGGAAACCAACTGATAAACTTCCGCTTGTCTATCAAATACGCTACGGACACGCTACTATGCAAGTTAGCTTGACCAAAAGGGTCTAAAAATGTTAAAAGCTGCTGATTGTCATTGTCAATAACTCTTCATATGCAGTGGCTCTTATTTAGAATGTGGTGACCTACAATATTAAATCACATCTAGAATTTTATGACTCGAAGTGATATATGTATGTCATTTTGTAGGTGGCGACTCGTAGTAGTCATCTCATTTGAATCTAAATGAAAGCCTATTAACATTCTTCATAGAACTCTTCTTTCTTCGCTTATTCGTTTCTTGTGAATGGCACGAGTCTGTAGCTAATCGGAGATAAGTTCGAAACTTGGCCTGATATAACCGATGACTGCTCCTATAGTCACTGCTAGTTTTGTACATCGGGCTTGGAAGGAAGAGAGGGGAACAGAGTAGAGTAAGCATTACCGAAATCTTCTATCCCCATACGTTTGATTGGGACGGTCAGAGTTAAAAGTTGAGCTTGTGAACCATTCTACAGCCGTGATCGCATCCTACGATTCAGCTATACTAGACTATCCGATAGAAAAGAATATCAACATACAAATCACCAGGGCACAACCCCGCTCGTAACATGGAAGCTGAGTGACGTTCGAGCCTTGGAAGTGGAAGGCAATGTCACCACGGTTACGATAGCCATGGAGGAAGATCAAGATTATGGAGTTCAAGTTAGGCGGATAGATGTGAATTTTGAATTGTTTAACTAAATATATTCATGTGAATCACACAAAAAAAAGAATTTTACGTTGATAACGCATTCTTCCCTCGTTAAACAGATTTGTGCCATCTACTCTGAGAAACGCCCACCCAAATACGACGTGGTCACAGTCACTCCCTTGATGTGTGAATCTTGCCCGAAAAACGGTTAGTTTCGAGAAAAATTTGAAAGGCAAAAGATTATTGATCGATTGTGCTTCGACATGAGTTTATTATGTTTGTTCAAACTATTTAGGTGCTTTTACTTTGGTAGAGCATCAAAGTTATACAAAACTCAATTTATTAAGTTATTTTGGTGACCGAGTTTGCTGGTTTGGATAACTTGCATATCGTCAATTTACCAAAGAAAACAGAGAAAATAATTCATCAGAATTTGGAAATTTTTTATAGAGTTTCTCTTAAAATATTATAAATACATAATCTTTCGATTATTTCCAACAAAAGCTTTTTTTAGCAGTAATGTATAGGACGTCCCAATAACAAATGTTTGCAATAAAAAATAAAGTTGTAAATTTGTAACTATAACAATTTTACTTTAAAAAAAAGTTTCGACGTTCAGCGTAAAATAAAAAGAATTAAGTAAAATATAACCAATGACCTGTTGTTCTTCTAGTCGCTCTAGAAGAAATACCCAAGTGCAGCCTGTGTCATAAAATCGAAGTGATAACTTCACCCGATGGAATGGGGAGCATTTCTTGGAAAGGACCACTGGATAAGATTCAGGGCAAGGGAAACAACAAAGTGGTTAGAAAGATCACTTAGCACTGTAACTTTTGAAATAAGACGAGTCCAAAAGATGTATAACGACTTAAATTAAGCCGTGTTTCATCATATTTGGTAGTAGGAATGAAGAGGAAAAAGGAAAGAAAAAAGACTTGAAGTTCCTGAAGCATGAAGAAACTCTTGAATGACAAAGCCTAAACTTAGTTGTCAGTGAATTTATTGAAACATTTAACGAAATGGTTCAACGATTGATTTTTTTCTTATTACTTGAACGTATTCAATTAGAATTCTAGACTACCGTTTGAGTTGCAGTGTTGGTCCTCTCAGCCACTGTGTGACTTATTCACCCGGAGAGGTAGGACTGAATATCCAGATTGTAAGGCTTGTTATTCAGAGCAAGTCCTATTAAGTGTAAACTGTCTCATCAAAATGAAATCGATATTATTTTTCTTTTCTAGAAAACGACTTCTGGCTCAATGAAAGCGGAAAAGGAAAAAGAAAACACTCCCGAAACAGTGGAAAGTCACAAAGAGGCTCGAAAAGAAAAGGTCGGCTTTTGATCAAACTGTCGTATCGTCACTTTAAGAATTGAATCTCCAGTTTCACACACAACAATATACTCAGTTCACCCTTAAAATGAATTCAAAAACATTAACATAGACTGCTTTTTTTCATGATCTTACTCGTTCTATAATCAAAGTTAGAGACTTGAAATATGGAAAATCTTAAACTGAGATTTGATTTTAACCTCCAAAACTTTAGTGAATATAGCAATTCTCTGAAGTATTCGGCATTTCGCAGATGCCCGGAAGACAGACGATCTTCAGCATGGATGCGGACCTCGTCGTGCAAGGCGTCGACCGAACTTCTATTAATAAGATGACACTCTCTAAGTCGCAAGCCAGATCTGGCGGAGATACGGTGAGCAACTTTATTCATTCAAACGGCGGGGAGTTTTAGAGGCTCCATCTAAACATATATGTAATCAGGATACATGTTTGGTAAAGCTTTCTACATACATATATAGGAAAAAATATGATTAGTTTATACTTTCTTTAATTGACGGACAGAGGCTACATATTACTTTTCTTACTTTTCTGGTGTAAGATAAACGCAGCGCTAATTTCGTAAGTTTATTTGGTCCCACCACGAGCTGCCTCGAAATTTCAATGTTTTACGGTGTTTTTCATTGAAACTTTTTTGGTAAGTGATTGCGTTTTGTTGGGAAAGGAAAGCTTTTGAAAAAAGCAATAAAATACCTTAATTCGTTTGCATTTCGCGACAATTGGTGGTGAGACTCAAGAAGGTACGAAGTTAGCGCTGCGTTTACCTTTCACCAGAAAAGCTCTTTTTTTAATTTTAACGCTCCATAAGACGTCAGTACGGAAATTTTGCGCTCTAAAAGAGCGGACGTGTGACCAGACTATATTCGAAGTATAAAAAAGAGTTGAGGTCTATGAAAGCTGTACTCATACTTAATCCCCATCACAATAGAATGAAGCAAGAGCAAAATAAATCCAAAAGAACATTATAGTTTTATAAGAGATAAAACTTGGAGTGGTCGGGTTTAAATCGAGCTTGAACCCCTATTAACACGTTAAAAAGAAAAACTTTTCATGGAGAAGAAATATCATAGAAGTTTCAGCAATGCCATAAAAGTTCCAGCATTCCACGGATAACCCGATCAAAATAAAGAGTCTCAATACCAAGAGTGAAGAAGATATTGAGCGAACTTTCGATTCGAATGAAACTTCGGACTTCAAAGACATTAAAGAGGTTAGCTGAATTTTATCAGAGATCACATTACCAAGTCTTTTCTTCGAGTTATTTTTCACCCCTATGAATCGCGAGCTTATAGCGAAGTATTCAATTTATATATCGTTTACTTTCTAAAAAGGCTCGACCAAAGAACGAATGCGTGAAAACTGCGTAAAAGTGCTAGTTATGCTATGCGTTGGTAGATCAGTGCAAAGAGCATCCACCGTAAAGCAAATAAGTGGCTAGTTTCCCACCTAACACTCAGTTTTTTTATTACAAATTTTGTTCAAGTAAATTTGTTTTTCGATTAAAAAATACGTAAGGGCAAGAAGGTTCAAACTTCAAAAGTTTCAGAAGTAGAAAGTACAAACTACAAAGCTTGAGAAAATCAAAGTATAAACTAGAAGAGCGTGGTGGTTAAAATTGGAATATGATTCGTAAAACGCAGGGCTTGCCCCGGACGACTGTCTCTTCAGAAGAAGCCTTCGATAAAACAACCTTTGAGCAGATCATTTCTACGCTAAGTCAAGAAGGCAAAGAAGGCCTTTTTGATGAGGTTTTTTCAAACTGCGTTCACCCACGCTATTCCTTTTTCTCTCTTTTTCTCCCTCTCTACCTTTCACTCTGTCAATCTCTCTCTCTCTCTCTCTCTCTCTCTCTCTCTCTCTCTCTCTCTCTCTCTCTCTCTCTCTTTCAGGTTCTCTCCGTTTTCTTTCAGGTTTTCTCTTTAGGCATTTTTCTGTGTCTTAATACCAAAAGATGTTGAAACTTTAAAAAAACTAGAACTTTGAGCAAGCTGTTTTTTTCGATAAAGGGTCTCAACGCGTACCTTCAATAAGTGCTCAGCTACACAGTGTGAAAGCAGTGACTCCCTGTAACTCGCTCGCAATTTAGGCGAGCTAGGTTGAATTCTGCCACGTACACTAGAATTATTGTAATTGGTAGATTTTTCAAAAAGTTGCTTTCCTAATAATTTTCAGATTTTTTTCTCTCGGCTTCCAATCAATGGGGAAAAATTTAGAAACAAATAACTAAATTCGAAAGCTGCATGATAAATGACATGTTTATATTTAACTATTCAATAGAATTTTTTAAACCTGGGGCCGTATTCAGAGACAAAAATTTATACTAAAATTCATGGTAAACTTTATACTAAGTTGTAGTTTCGCCAAAATGGAATTCAGAGAGTATACTTTAGGGTAAACTTCATACTAAAGTTTAGTAGGAAAGCTGAGACGCTCTCACCCGTCCTGTCTCTGAATACAGAACTGAGTTGAACTTAGGTCTACAATATACTAGGGTAAAATTTACCCCTGAGTTCATCTTAGATCTCTGAATACGGCCCCTGATATTTGATTATATAAAACATAATTAGAAAAAAGTTATTAGAGAAAAAGGGGAAAGGAAGTTTTCTTTTCATTAAGATGGTAACGACTACCACCCCTTCTCCGGAATCTACCAAGAAAGTCACTACATCTAGCAATACGAGAACAACGGAAGAGCCTGGGTATGCAACATTCAACCTTTCATTCGATAACTTATTAATTTATGAATGATGTTTTCAAATTTTGTTTTTATAAGTCCATGCTCGAATAACTTCATGTCCAACCTTCAGTAACTCAACGCTCTCACAAAGGTTAAAAGAAACATGAAAAGAAAAAATGATTGAGCTTTCACACCTAAGAGTGTACGGGACGGGGTTGCAAACAGCCAACTCCCTTCCATCATCCGGCCTGTTTATGGGAGGGGGACGCAAACAGCCAACTCCCTTCCATCATCCGGCCTGTTTCTGGGAGGGGGTTGCAAACAGCCAACTCTCTTCCATCATCCGGCCTGTTTATGGGAGGGGGTTGCAAACAGCCAACTCTCTTCCATCATCCGGCCTGTTTATGGGAGGGGGACGCAAACAGCCAACTCCCTTCCATCATCCGGCCTGTTTATGTGAGGGGGTCGCAAACAGCCAACTCCCTTCCATCATCCGGCCTGTTTATGGGAGGGGGTTGCAAACAGCCAACTCTCTTCCATCATCCGGCCTGTTTATGGGAGGGGGACGCAAACAGCCAACTCCCTTCCATCATCCGGGCTGTTTATGGGAGGGGGTTGCAAACAGCCAACTCTCTTCCATCATCCGGCCTGTTTATGGGAGGGGGACGCAAACAGCCAACTCCATTCCATCATCCGGCCTGTTTATGGGAGGGGGTTGCAAACAGCCAACTCTCTTCCATCATCCGGCCTGTTTATGGGAGGGGGTTGCAAACAGCCAACTCTCTTCCATCATCCGGCCTGTTTATGGGAGGGGGACGCAAACAGCCAACTCCCTTCCATCATCCGGCCTGTTTATGGGAGGGGGTCGCAAACAGCCAACTCCCTTCCATCATCCGGCCTGTTTATGGGAGGGGTCGCAAACAGCCAACTCCCTTCCATCATCCGGCCTGTTTATGGGAGGGGGTTGCAAACAGCCAACTCTCTTCCATCATCCGGCCTGTTTATGGGAGGGGGACGCAAACAGCCAACTCCCTTCCATCATCCGGCCTGTTTATGGGAGGGGGTTGCAAACAGCCAACTCTCTTCCATCATCCGGCCTGTTTATGGGAGGGGGTTGCAAACAGCCAACTCTCTTCCATCATCCGGCCTGTTTATGGGAGGGGGTCGCAAACAGCCAACTCTCTTCCATCATCCGGCCTGTTTATGGGAGGGGGACGCAAACAGCCAACTCCCTTCCATCATCCGGCCTGTTTATGGGAGGGGGTTGCAAACAGCCAACTCTCTTCCATCATCCGGCCTGTTTATGGGAGGGGGTTGCAAACAGCCAACTCTCTTCCATCATCCGGCCTGTTTATGGGAGGGGGTCGCAAACAACCAACTCCCTTCCATCATCCGGCCTGTTTATGGGAGGGGGACGCAAACAGCCAACTCCCTTCCATCATCCGGCCTGTTTATGGGAGGGGGTTGCAAACAGCCAACTCTCTTCCATCATCAGGCCTGTTTATGGGAGGGGGACGCAAACAGCCAACTCCCTTCCATCATCCGGCCTGTTTATGGGAGGGGGTTGCAAACAGCCAACTCTCTTCCATCATCCGGCCTGTTTATGGGAGGGGTCGCAAACAGCCAACTCTCTTCCATCATCCGGCCTGTTTATGGGAGGGGGACGCAAACAGCCAACTCCCTTCCATCATCCGGCCTGTTTATGGGAGGGGGTTGCAAACAGCCAACTCTCTTCCATCATCCGGCCTGTTTATGGGAGGGGGTCGCAAACAGCCAACTCTCTTCCATCATCCGGCCTGTTTATGGGAGGGGGTCGCAAACAGCCAACTCCCTTCCATCATCCGGCTTGTTTTGCGAGCGCGTAACCTAATAATGAACAGAAAGTGGGTGGGGAAACGCACAGGAGAAAAGAGTCAGAACCTACATGAAAAAATGTAATACATAGTCTCAAAAATATAAAATAATTAGGAGTTTCTTACATAATGAAACATTTTACTGAAAAAAATGAAGAAAACTGAAAAACTGAAAAACTTTTATGAAGAAAAAATCGTAATAAACTTCAAATGCATAAAACAATAATACATACATTTTTATGCATATGCAATCAATTTGGGATATGTAGCTTGCGAATTTCTATCACTTTATTTCACTTTTTACACTAAACACTCGGGCAGCTACCCATGGGCGGGGTATGTCTGCCTACCCATGGGCGGGGTATGTCTGCCTACCCATGGGCGGGGTATGTCTGCCTACCCATGGGCGGGGTATGTCTGCCTACCCATGGGCGGGGTATGTCTGCCTACCCATGGGCGGGGTATGTCTGCCTACCCATGGGCGGGGTATGTCTGCCTACCCATGGGCGGGGTATGTCTGCCTACCCATGGGCGGGGTATGTCTGCCTACCCATGGGCGGGGTATGTCTGCCTACCCATGGGCGGGGTATGTCTGCCTACCCATGGGCGGGGTATGTCTGCCTACCCATGGGCGGGGTATGTCTGCCTACCCATGGGCGGGGTATGTCTGCCTACCCATGGGCGGGGTATGTCTGCCTACCCATGGGCGGGGTATGTCTGCCTACCCATGGGCGGGGTATGTCTGCCTACCCATGGGCGGGGTATGTCTGCCTACCCATGGGCGGGGTATGTCTGCCTACCCATGGGCGGGGTATGTCTGCCTACAGATGGGCGGGGTATGTCTGCGCGGCGCCCAAATTTACCTCGTCATCCTGAAAGGTTGGAACACTGACGGGACGCAGTCCAGAGCTTGCCGCGATGCTACGAACAAGAAGGTTCAACATTGCTGCTGTGCAGGAAAAAAATGGAGAGGAAGCGATTCGAAGCAGATAGGATACAAATACAAGCTTATAAACCATGTCACGTCCTCAACAAGGAATGGTGATGACATTATCCTCTCCTCGAAAATTGCTGATGACGTGACCGAACTCAATTGCTCCATGAATAGAAACTGGCCGTACGAATTTCTTGTTTCAATAACCACTTCCTCCTCGTTTAAGCATATGCTCCTCAACAAAGATATAGCGACGACGCTGATAAGGTAGACTTCTACGACTCTCTTGGGGAAGTTCTCAAACTCCGAGAGTTTCACGAAGATATCCTAATCGGCGGTAATATCAACGCTCACATCAGTTTGGATCGACAAGGTCGTGAGAGAGAACATGGAGGGCATGGAATCGGAACGATCAATGCTGAGGCTTAACGTCTACTGGAATTCTGTGCTCGGTGTGATCTGGCTGTCGTAAACGCCTTTTTTCAAAAAAGGCGGTCTCACTGACTCACCCACGAGAGTGGAAAAAAACAGAGTCAAATTGACTTTAAGTTAATCTCAGGAGCAAAGCTCCGGAGCGCGAAAAATGCAGAGGTCATTCCATCAAACCATGTTGCATCTCTACACCACCCTATCTTCATGGACTACAGCGTAGTAAAGTCGAAGAAACAGCCTCCTCTGTCAAATCGTGGCGCTCGACTGGTGAAGCAGAACGTTTTTTCTCTCTCATGCACGTCATCCATCACAATCTGCTCCTTCCTGCACTCTACAAGCAGTTTCCAGTTGACATAAATGAGCAATGTAAGCTCCTTGAAGACAGCATCAGAGCACCCCCGCAAGAATCTTCGGAAGGACGAAACCCGGAAAGCCAAGGATCGATAAATGCACCTGGTTCTTCTCGTTCGTAGTTCAGGATGTGATCAAGGCAAAGAAAAATGCTTAGAGGAGATGGAGAACGATAAATGAAGCTGGGGACCGCGCTGCACATAGCATAGCTACACCTAAAAAGCCGCCAAAAGAGCTGTCGCAGTTTCAAAAGCCTCCTACTTCCGCGATCTCTATGAGAAGATGGAAAAACCACGAGGCGATAAAGCCATATGTATATCGGCTTGCCAAGGCTCGACATCGCAAAACCTTGGATCACGATAAGCAGAAAACAGGAAAAGCTCGTCAGTCACGATAAGCAGAAAACAGGGAAAGCTCGTCACTGAAAGTCAGAGACAGGTGGCGCGAACATTGGACCGGACGACATAGCCACCGAAGCCTGGAAACTTGCGGGTGATGTTGAACTAGCACATCTCGTACACCTATTCAAACAGCACCACAAAGCAAGGTCGAATTCCGCACAACTGGCGCGACTCCACGACCGTTCCAGTCTTTGAAGGAGAAGGCGATGCCAGAGTATGCTGCAACTACCGTCCAATACGCCTTCTCAACCACACGATGAAGATATTTGAGAGGATATTTTTTCACGCATACGAGATATCTTCAATATCCCAGCTCAGAAATGGGGATTCGTTAGCGTAAGAGGCACAACAGATGCAATGTTTGCACTCCGGTAACTTGTCGAGAAGCGAGCAGAGAAAAGATCACCTCTATCTGACCTACCTCGATTTGGGAAAGGCGTTAGACAGAGTCCCCATGATCTCTTTATGATCTCTTTATATGCACCATCTGGTTTTGCGCAGCGATCATCTCGTTCCTGAAGATATGCACCATTCTGAAGATATGCACCATCTACCAACGCGTGTGATAACCCACATTCTCTCATTCGTCTCCCTCCGTGCACGGTTGCTCCTAGCACCGTCTCTTCCCTCATCTCTCTTCCCTCAAGATTTGGCGCTCCGGGATCGTAGCGCCATCATGAGCGACAGAAGAATGAGATGGAAGGACTACTTTGTCAAAGCCGTTAGTCACCAATTCCTAAGAAGGCAGAGAACGCTGAGGAGTGGAGTCGTCACATGTCGCAACAGATCCCATAATCGATGATGTTATATTACCGATGTGGCTTGCTGATCTTGATAAAGCGTTTAAATTGAAAAATTGAAAAAACTACCAACGCGCAGTGATCATCTGCCTGAAGAGTACATACCATGAATAATGGAAATGTACATACGATGATTCGAATAGTACTGTCATAACACTGGTCGGAATTCCAGGATCTTTCGCAGTAAACGTAGGAGTGCACCAAGTTAGTGCTCTGTACCCCCTTCTCTTTATTTTGGTTTTGAATACCGTCACGCGTCCTTTACTGACTCCGGCTCCATCAACCATCGCACGCATACGCCGACGATATTCTTCTCGCTGCTCCTGCACGTGCCGAATTCGAGAAACTCACCTAACCATGGATTGACGTTTTCATATGGAATGGCTTACGCCTCAACATCAAGAAAACCGAGTATCAGGAAATCAGTGTACAAACGACTGGAACTGTTCACATCAGAACCGCTCCCGAAAACCACCGAATTCAAGTACCTTGGTTATGTCATCTCCTCGGACACGTCAACGAATACAGCAGCACGCCAAAAAGTAAATGCAGCGTGGATGAAAGGGAGAAAAGCTACAGGTATCCTCTGTGATAAGAATATCACAGCTAGCATAAGCGGAAAGATGTATAATACAGCGTTCCGTCTCGTGCTTCTCTCTTCGACGGAGAACTGGCCTACAACGCGTGCAACTCAGAACATTCCTCACACAAACGGAATTAAAATGCTACGCTGGACACTAGGGCTGACTCGCCTGGATTCTGTGCATTTTGTGAGAGGAGGACTCCGCGTGGCTCCTATACAATACAAGAGGCGAGGAGGAAGAGTTAGATGGTATGGACACGTGATGTAAAAGTCTGATGAAAACACGTCGCAGTATTTATCGTTGAATTTTGAACGCGTTTGACCGCGCAGGTGTGAATCGATCTCCTGAAGTTCTTTCAAATAAGACTTTTTCCATCCGTTACCTAATCAAGTTTTGAAGCGCAAAGTTTTTAATAATAAAGATTCGGAAAAATCAGTTTTCGTTATAAGATAGGTTTGTTTTGAAGAACAATAATTTTGATAACGAATTTTTCGAAGAACTGAGACGCATTCAGGTTCCCCGCCTCCGATGTCTTCCCAACACTTTCCTGGAAGACGAACCACTCCATCTCAAAGTCTCGAGCGCAGTTGTCGGACTCGGTCTTCTCAAGTAGCCCTGCTACCGTATTCAGAGTAGCTGAGACAGCGCTAAGTGCGGGAAGCATTTCCAGCAGAAGCAGCAGCTCCACTTCTACAACCACAGTCTCTTCTCGTACGACGACTGAAGAGACCGTTGACAGAGATTTATCTTCAGAGCCTCCAACGACCACGCCGACCAGTGTCTCCAAGCAAAAGAGCAAACTCGAAGAAGTCATTAGTTTCATTAGCTCACTCTTTTCTTCCTGATCATTCAATCAAGCAGAATTTTTTTGAAAGTTGCTAGTAGTGAGTTGTCCGCGATAATAAGTTTCTTTCCTTCAAAAAAACATAATATTAAAATCTGAAAAATACTAACTTGGCGTTGAAGACGCTGGAAGTGTTCATTTTTGAACCATGGCTAAAATACAATAATTAGTGACAGATACTTCCTACTTCAAAAGAACCACTATCAGGTCCCCCGGTTATATCTATAAATGAGTACTTGGAATTGTGACCTCAGCTGAGTTGCAACACGAAAGTAGACATCAATGAGACTCTCGTACATTAAAATAACATAGAAGACTTTTATAACGGAAACAGAGTGCTTGAAGATTTAGGAATTCCCAGCTAAATGTCTCACAGAATTAAAAAAATGCTTTACGCACAAAGTTCAGAGGAAATTTTTCGTTCTTTCCGGTGATTTTTAAACATTTAATGAGGTTTTTTAGGTTTTGCATTAGTTATGACAAGAGCTCGAGTTTTAGGCTCTGAAATGAGCGATAGTGGAAGCTCATCAATTGAATTGTTTTTGTTTTTTTTATTCTCCGTTCACTATGTTTGTGTTTTTATTGGCTCATTGCATGGAGTGTTGTGAAAGAATGAAGCATGATTTTTTTCTTCAGTTTTTCAAGCATAATAAAGCATGATTTTAATTTTTATGATTTGCTCACTCACTTAATTACTGCCTTTTAAAACCAAAATCACACTATTCATCATTTGCGCTTCAAAAATAACAAAGGCTGATTCTATCTTATTAACTGTGCATGTTGATTACGCTTATATGATTGTAAACGAGAGTTTCTTTTGGATGATATTGGCTATACTATGCCCTTTTGGATTACAACCTCGCTTGATATTGGCTATACTATGCCCTTTTGGATTACAACCTCGCTTGATATTGGCTATACTATGCCCTTTTGGATTACAACCTCGCTTGAGATTGGCTATACTATGCCCTTTTGGATTACAACCTCGCTTCAGATTATGGTAAATTTTATTTCATATCAATAGGTTTTACCGTTGTAACAAGCTTTAATGAACAACGAAAAAAAAAGTGAGAACAAAAGCACTATAATTTTTTCGTAATCTCAATTCGACCGAATTTTTGTGAGCGAAAATAAGAGTCACTTTGCAAGTTGTTTGACGAGCATCGTATTGCTCAACAGAGTTCTTCCCGCCCCACTAAGAGTCGCCTCTAAACAACTTTAATTTTAATTTTTTTTGTTCAATCATAGGAGAAAATTATGTTGTTTTTTTAACATCAGCGTAGGAATTCGATTCAATTCAATTCAAACGCGTTATTCTCAATCTCATGGGACATAAATCGCCATGAATTTAAGCGACTTCATCTGATTCTCCGTTTCTCGATGCTGATTATGAGAGCGCAGAATGTTGAATGGAGCGTCGATAATGGTAGAATCAGCATAGGAATATCAATGTCTTTCAAACAATCAATTTTTAGCACACCAAGAAGGAACGGTAAGGAGGAATGGCTTAGTGCGCTTCCCCCCCCCCCCCACACTCAAAGAAACAAGGTTTTGTCAGTGCATGTATGTATTCAATGCTAATTCAACTTGAGTTGCGAGTTTTTCAGCTACTGAGAAGTCTGATTCACAGGAAAAGTTTAAGAACAAGCTAAAATACTCTCTCGCTCTTCTTACCGCTCTACGTATCTTTGGAACTGAGAGTTTTCGACACATAAAACTGCATGACTCATACTTTTAATGAAACAGAATGTTTTTTGGCCAAAAAAATTCACAAAGCTTGCTCAGTGTCAGAGGGTTTCGTTTTATAACAATCCATAATTATAAGAATTTTGTATTACATTAGCCTCTTACTTAGAATTTAAGTTTGAGGTAAAGCCCGAGTTTCGACATCAAGTTTCAAGTCTGAGTTATCTTTAAAATCGAGTTTTGAATTATAGTTCAACTATGAGCTCAACTTCTGATTAGACTCACTCTTTCTCTCTCAATTTCTCCCTTTCTTCTCAAGGAGCACATCATGTCAGTTAGAAAGCCAACCTTCAAATTATGCACGTGTACCAAAATTTTTACAGAAAGTGAAACAGAAGAAGAAGCCGAGCGGACGAACTACCACGTCTGTGACAGAGCCCACCGAATGCTACTTGTCCAATGGAATCAGGTACTATGTGTATAATTTTTTATTCTTCACCTAAGGTGTATAAATGACCAATCTTAATTAATATATGAAAACTTAGAGAAATTATAAATACTTTAAGATGCTCCAATGGATGCGAGCTTCCGAGTCTGCAAACAACCCAGCCTCCATCTTCGCGAAGAGCGGCGCAAAAAGAAAGGTTATTATCAGCTGTATTTTTAGAGTATATGTATACATCTGATATTTATATTTACAATTATATTTATATTTTTCTCTCATATTTATATCATGTTCATCAAAAGACAAAATATAAAATAAGAGGTAAAGAAACGCCACGAGTGCTAGTTTCAGAAACTATGGTTTCTGTCCAGGGTCTTTCTCGTCTTTCGGACAAAATTTACTTCTGTACTAGAAGAAAGTTTTAAACGATAATGTTATACATATATGATGAATTTTCAGAAAACTAAATCTCAGAAAAGGTCTTACAAAAATGACAAATTAGGTCTTACAAAAATCTTACAAAAATGACAAAAAAGGTCTTACAAAAATGACAAAAAAGTAAAATGACAAATTAGTTCGTTAAGGTGCATCTGCCCCGAGCCCCTCTACAACCATGCAAACGGAGCTTGCGGCGAGTCAAAACCTCATTGCGTGGAGAAAGATCATCTCTCCGTCACGTGGGATCCATCAACGCAGAACATCATATTAGTAAGTTTCACCCTCAGGAATCATTATTCTAAAAAAAAATTCGGCATCCTGGTTGTTTTTGACTTTATTATCTGTTATTAAACATAAGCCATTTGTGTTCATTTTTAACCACTTGCTTTGTAAACATTTCAAGTTTAAAATTTTTTAAAAATCATTTTTTAAACATATAATCAAAGCAGTCATACAACTGAACTCATTAAAAAATCAACGTTTTTTTGTCTCTAGCAGGTTCCAGAAACCTTGAGACGGTCGGTCTAAACCTCACTTTAAAGTACTGGTACAACATTGCTCGGTCTACATCACGAATACGATTTGAAAGAGAATTGAAAAGATCTGAAAAAGATCTGAAAATAAAAAAGAAAACACGAAACCACAAACATCAAATTCTTTTTTTTACCCACTAAGACAACAACAAAAAAGATAGAAAAAGGACAGTCATCCTTTTTGTAGTACAGTATAAAACGCATTGCGATTAATTCGTATTTTGAGTAGTTTTTTTATTGAAAGACAGAGGGCATTTGATATCTTTTCTTCTCGTACTTTGCTACACTGTTTCGCGTGCTCTCGCGACATCATCTCGTACCTCTGTGATAACGTCATGTTTTCGCTTAAAAGGTGCGAGAGTCATTATCTAATCACGAAATGTTTTAGTTTTATTAGCACTGACTCGATCTATCGAGTAATGATGTAATCTTCACAGATACATCACACGATCTCTCAACTTTTGTCGAGAGATAAAAGTCGCGGTTGGGAATGTATGAATTGGGACGCTACATGTCTATTAATTCGACTAGACAGCGAATAATTGGATGAAAAAATAACATTTTCAGAGACTTATTCTGTATTCAATTCACTTGATACATGCTTACATAATATGTAGCATCGACGTACCCGTCAAACGGCTGACTGATTAATGGCACATATCTGTTACAATCCATCACTCTACCTGAAAAACTATTCAATCGAGAAATAAAACGTTAGCTCTGCCCAAATGCTACTATTTTGGCTCAGGTGTAAGAAATTAGGTCATTAAGGTCCTTGTGTTTGAATTGAATTAATTCCGAGTTCGAATGAATAAAGTTGGATTTGAAAGAATAAACCTGAAGTTTGAATAAATAACTTGAGAGTTAGAATGAATAACTTCCAAGTTTTAATGTATGACACCTGTTAAGTCCTCCGACGGTCACTGGGATCCAGGAGCGAATAGGCTCTACGTTGAAGTCGGGCTCGTGAAATTCTCTCCTAATCTCATTTTCATCGAGCCGAAGAGACTTAGACAAAGAACTGTCATCCTTTTGCAGGTTTCAGATTACTGAGAGTTGAAGAAAGTCTGAGTATGACACAAAAGTAGTATGCACTCCTTTTACCGAGCACTTTAGACAGCTACAGATTAAAAACATTTTTAGTTTGATATGAACATTGAGCTTGTCTAAGCTAGATGGCAGGTTGAGAAATAAGTATATTTTAAACGTGAGTTCTTGCAGTTTCTCTCAGAACTCAGAACACGTATGGAAGTTGCACTCTCATAGACTCATTTTGACTTCTCAATCTTTAAATGTGGTTTTGAACTTGAATTTCGAAGACATCCTGTCTTGAAGACATACTGATAAATGTTATATTATCTCGTGTAAAAAGTCCAATACTGAGCTTCGAACAATGATGTTTTTTATTGGAAATTTAAAGCATATTAAACGCTCAGCCGTCCCGTCCACCAGGACTCACGATACTGATCCGTCTCAACCAGACTTTGAAAGCTTCCGGAGACTACGGTATTCGGGTATGCCACTACAGGTGAGCACTTTCTCAATACCAACAAAATGTAACTGTTAAAGCGCTCGCAGAGAAAAAGGATATGGTCGAATCCAATCCCGTCTTAGATGCAAAATTGTCATAAGTTAATTGAACAATTGTTTTTTCAAAGAACTGTACTCATGTTGTCCTTCTGAAAGTGGTTTTCATCAATTTCAGAAATGTTTTCACTTGTAGTCCCGAGTTGGGAGAAAATCAAGCTCTTACTTACCACTCCACCCACAAAATTAATCGTGTAGTTCAAAAAGAATTCCAGAGAAGTTTCGAGCTTTTCATTATTATAAAAGTCGATCAAAAACCTTCTTCGCTTTAGACAGCACTACCGCAGACAAGATTTCATTCTTCTGAATACAAATTCTAATAAACTAGAGCAATATTTCCGTCTTAATTCGTTCGCGGAAATTTTGTATTTGCTACGTGTTCCAGGGAAGGAACTTTAGTCTTAGACGGAATGAAGCACAATTGGGAGGAGATCGTAAAACCAGGACAGAATATGATTGCACCGGTGAGTAATATGAACGTTTATTTCATTCTAGAACTCAATCTAGGTGAATATAATGATGAAAACTGAATCGAAAAATAACCTTTTTTAGAGGTGGTTTTGGACATTCGGTCGTGATTGCTACGGAAAATAAGACTCTAGAGTCGGTACGGTACATAAAACAACGCTCAGTCGAATTCTTTGTCATAACAAATTTTGGCGAAGGTTTAACTATTGTGGACCCTTCATAACTGGCTCACTATTTATTGAATGATCTTATCTCTTTTTTGTGTGATACTTTAGGATTGAACAAAAAATTTGAAAAGGCGTTTAAAATTGAAAAAATTTTCCCAAAAAAAGGGTTTAAAAAATTAAATTTCTAAATTCCAGGTTTATTTTATTTTTTAAAACTTTTTTTTTACAAACTCTAGAATTGTTCAGAAGCGGGTTTCACTCGAGAATTTCGCGAAGATAAAGCCTTAGCTAATTTAACTTTCTTAGCTGAGTTTTGAAATTTCATAGTCAGAACTATGTAGCTATATATAGTAAGGCTTGCTTGAAATCGTGGTTTTTCACTCATTTTTCTTGCTTTTCATATTTCATCACTTGTTGGAACATAAGTGAATTTTCTCCAATTGCCAAACCCAAGTTTACTATTACTCGTTCAAATAAGTTGGAGCTTGAAGTTTACTGAACTACTGACTGAGCATTTTCTGAGCAACTGACTCTGGCGTTTTAACAATCCCGTTGAAAATAAGTTTAGTGTTAGGCTTCGCGAGTTTCTCCCGACGGACTCGTTTATGAGCTTTTTCATTGTCTGTAATACTTGAGAACAACCGCGAAAATTTTTCAAACTTTTGAAATTGTAAAAAAAAAATTTTCTTCTTCAAAATACTTTTTTTTCGGATTCACTGTTCAAGCCTTATCACGTCACAAAAAGAATGTTCAGTCAAAACTGAGTCATTTATGGAGGGATCACAATATTTAAATGTTCACCGGAATTTTAATGCGAGGAATTGGCTGCGCTGGTGATTTGGTTAAAAAAAAAGGAATCGCCTGGGCAGCAGAGTGTGTGTGCAGGTTAATTTCCAGTGCACAACCATTGCCCGGGATTTGGCAAAACTGGTCCGTTTTTTCTGTTACAAAAGCCCAAATTTCTGGTTAGTGGATAGTAAACTTTTGATAATGAGAAGAACAATTCAGGTAGAACAACTCGCAACGGCGTCCCGTAGCCCCCCCTCGATGACAGCGGAGACCGGGAACATGCCCAAGCATGATTCATATTGGTCCGCCTTCTTCACCATAGGCAAGATAAGCGTCCTCGTCGCACTAGTCAGTGTCTAGGCACTTTGTTGAAAACTCTTTCGAAAATCCTTGCATTTCTCAATTGATGTTCTTTAGAATAAAAAACTTTTTTGAGCCAGTCTTTTAAGTAGATAAGTATGTATGTACCATCTGTTCCCATGAAAATTTTTTTTTTCGCTCTTGAACCTTCCGAATGTTTTTGTTTTAAAATTTTCACCCTATAAGATGATTACTAGTTTGTTCTCCTCACTCTTCCTAATGAATCAGTTTGAGAAAAATTAATTGTGTCTTCTTTTTCGACATCCTCGCGATATGATTAACTGACCATTTCTTAACAAAATTATTTCTCTGCCGGGTCTTTTTCAACGGTTAACATGTAAGGGCTATCGCTCTCCATGATCTATTAGAGCTGATGTCTCAGAAAACTACAGCTTAATTATCTGTCTTGTCAATGTTGGATTTTTGTTACCGTCCAATCTTGATTATTAAAAGACAAGTGACATAATCGATAGCTTCATCTTTGAAAACGAATTTGCTCAAATTTACCACCTAGCAGGTCGACAGGTTTAGGAATTTAAAAAAAAGTTGGTCAAAAAGAAACAGTTGTAGCGTTGTTCTGAGAAGTCTAGGTAGACCGATTAGTACCTTTTACCTTTTTGAAGAGAACCTTTTTGAAGAGACCGATTTTTACCTTTTTGAGTCCGAAAAGTCCGCGAGATCAGACTGGGAATTCTCGCTCATTAGAAGTAGAACAGCAAAAGTCTCTGTGAGTCAAATTTTGGGGTCGTGTCTGACTTTGACTGGTTATGAAAAGAAGAAAACGTACGTATTGCAGTGGGTTCTTTTTTTGCCCTCGGGTTGTTCATCCGACTAAATGCGATCTAGGCTTGTTTCCTAGTGCAGGTGCTCATAATGGCGGTGCTTGTCTACGTCAACTGCACGCGTCTCCGGACTTTCTATGACCGCAAACGGACTCACTACTTCCGGCCTTTTGTCATGGGTACCTTTCAATCAAAATGTGATTATTTTTTAACAAAGAAACAAGCATATTATCGCGTGTTTGAATGAGAGATTACAGAAAATGAGTTTTAAGTAATTACGTGGAAAAACTTTCCGACTCGTATTGTCGTTGATATCGCCGAACGCGAAGTGTTGAAGATGTGTGACACATGAAACATCAAGAATGTTGGTACAGATGTTGAGCCAGATGTTGCTTTGCGTGTATTGAGAGTGGTTTTTCGTTGACCGGGTGCTTCTTTGATGCTGAAAGTTTTTTTCCCGGTTTCGTACTCGCCCGATTCGGTGCATCCTGTATGACAACATCGTAGAGGTCATTACTAGAAACTGGGTTCGATCATGTCCCTTTGATAGCTTTTTTCGGGCATTTTTCATAGCTGACTTCATTTTAATTGCGTTGTTTATACAGGGTGGTTCATAAAAAGTGTTACAAATGTTTGAGAACATTTCCTGAGGAAGTGACCGCACGTAGCGGTCACTTTTCTTGTTTTTTCCGATTCCCCGTAATTTTTTATACGTGTCAAGTGAGTTTCGATTGAATCCATCGATGTTTGGGGTAATGACAGCGTCGAATCGCTTGCGAACTGCGATCATTCGCCTACACACTCTTGGCCACGCCCCTGCTCGCATTGCTGAAACGCTTCGCCTGCCTCGCATGACAGTGTATCGAGCGATCAAACGATTCGAGGAGCTTGGCACATCTTTGGACCGTCCAAGGCGAGGTCGTCCTCGCACTGCTCGCACGACACAACTCATCGAAACCGTTCGGAGTCGGATCAACCGAAATGCACGACGAAGCATCAGACAGATGGCGCAGCAGCTCCCGATGAGCCGAACTTCATTGGGACGAATAGTCACGGAGGAGCTGGGACTCAGGTCGTATCGTACACGGAAGGCCGCTTTTCTGTCGGCTCGCAACAAGTCGGAAAGAGTCAAAAGATGTCGCGACCTTCTTCGTCGTACGCAACAAGGCGAACATTTCAATATGGTGTTCTCTGACGAAAAGCTGTTCACCGTGGAAGAAGTCCACAACTCCCAAAACGTCAGAGTGCTTGCGAAGGACGCAGAGCAAGCCGATAGCAAGGGTAGAACGGTCCAACGCAGTGCACATCCAACTCAAGTCATGGTCTGGGCGGGGATCTGCGCAACAGGAAAAACACCGCTTGTTTTCGTCGAGAAAGGCGTCAAGATCGACACGGAATACTATCTGAAACATGTTCTGCAAGACGTGCTCCATCCATGGTCTCAATCGCATTTCAATCAGAGGACATGGACCTTTCAACAAGACTCAGCACCAGCCCACAAAGCTAAAAAGGTTCAAACGTGGTGCAAGGAAAATTTTCCCGGCTTCATCACAACAGCAGAATGGCCGGCCTCATCACCCGACCTGAACCCGCTCGATTATTCCGTTTGGGCTTACTTGGAGTCCAAGGTCAACTCTCGCTCCCACCCAAATATTGATTCCCTGAAGAATGCCCTTCAGGCAGAATGGGACAACATCGGAGTCGAATACCTTCGTACAGTGGTGGAGGCGTTCCCAAAGAGACTTCGAGCTGTAGTTCGGGCAAAAGGAGATCGTTTGAGCTGAACTTTTGCGTGAATGTTGACATTTATGTTGTTGATAAAATATGTTAATTTGAGATGATTTTCTCTGTTTTGAAAAAAGGTATAACAATTCCAATTTGTAACACTATTTATGGGCCACCCTGTATGTGCACTGTCCTCGTTGATCAACATGATCTAAATATAAGAGTACAATATTACAACTGTGATGAACGCGCTCGCTCCTGGTTAGAGAAGAAATGGCTTGGTACGATCCCACCTGGTTGTCTTTTTCCGCGATGATTCGTAATACATATACACATGTGTGACATCTGAAGGATATGAAAGAAACAAAAAATCTCAGAAAAGGATAAACCGAAGGTTGTTAAAACGGCCTGAATTTCCAGGAGACCCTGGTCGAGAACGGACGCTGGCTTCTGCGCAATTCGCCGGCCTCCCCAGATCAGCCATGGAACAAGGCTATCAGAAGAGATCTACACCGAGAATATGATATGATACGACATGAATACCAATATGAAAGGTGGATGAGCAGCAGTGAGAAAGTATGCTCTAAATTTTGAAGAAGAAAAAAACTAAACATTGATATTTCTGCTATTCAAACGTTTTACGCTACCGAATCATCAAGGTTTGATGAGAGACTTCTTGTAATTTCGTGAACCTACCGACTTCATTAATTAATTTTTCACTCGTTCAACTCAAATGCATCATTCCATCACAAAAATAGTGAAGTTCTATGAGACTGACGCTTTTATGGATTTGAAAAAAATCGGGTGAAAAAAATTTTCGGTTATTTTTACACTCAAAGTATAACTCAAAAAACGATTTATGTAATAATTGGAGAAGGCTGTCCTATTATGATATAGATTTGGTTAAGAAATTCAAAATGCGCAAGAAATTTCGTGAACATTAGTACACACAAAAGGATGAGAGCGTCAATCAGGAAACAAAGACAAGGGTTCGGATCCCGCGCACCGATTTTTGCACGAGCTTCTGTGAGCAAAGTATACTGGCCTTTTTAGTTATTTTAAATGGGAAAATTCAGAGTTTTTTAAGTCTTGAAGTATTAGAATGCTAGAAACATTTTAGAAGATTTTGAATTTTTGTCGTACTTTCCGGAGTCCCTAGAGAGGTCCACTCTGAATCTTTATATAAGCCCCTTTATTTTGTTCGATGTACCCGATTTCTTGCGGTACATATACCTAATATATAGAGTAAATGATGGATTCTTGAAAAAAACGTGCTAAAATTTTGCAATTGTGGGTGGGAACTGAACTTAGATTTTCGGTCTCGAGGCATTGCGCTTTCTACCGAGCTAACAATAAACACAATATACACCACCTTTCAAAGTCATTTTGGATGAAAAATTGGTTTCGAGTATTTAAAAAGCATTCCAGTAATTTACATCCTCTTACTAGAAAAGTCAGAAAGTATTCACTCATAAGTACATAGCCTCGAAATTTAAAAAAAAATTGGAATTTGCATATTCTATGTTTGTGATTTTTTAATATCCTTATTGTTCCAAATTTCACTCATAAATGATGCAGGAAATGGTCTCCTCTGCTTCACTATAACATACATACATTTGTATGCATATGTACTTCAAATCTCAAATCGAGGCCTAGATTGGAAAACAGCTCAAGTCCTAATTTTTAGATTTTAGTTATTAGATTCTATAGACCGTGAAACTTGAGGCTTCCCAAATGAGAATCATCTAAACAAAGTTCAAAAAAAGCGAAGACTTTGTGAGAATAAACTGTAAGTCAGGTTATTTTTGTTACTGAAGAAACTGCATAGGTAGTAAGTAGATAGCTTCCATGAATTTATGCATTCTTTCAGTCTAGAAATCATTGACTGATTCATTTACCTTTATATTCTTGCCTATATGATTGTATAGTTTAAGTTTATGTAAAATTGTCATATTTAATAAATTGAGCTGTCATGTATGGAAAAAAACGCTTTGTATAAAGAAAGAATATAAATTCATGAAAAAAAATTTACAAAAGAACATTTGATTAACAGTTAGATCACAGAACATTTGAAAATCAAAAACGTAGACTTACATACATAGAGTTATGAAAAATTTGTTTTTGAGAACTTTAACTTCAAAGTTATTTCAAAGATAATAGAGATATCAAAGTTAACATTTGATAGATAGCTCACGAGCAGAGAACGTGTTACTAAACCTCTAATTAAATTGGGAGCAAATTCCGAATCCGGAAAATGTCATTCGACAGTCGATAGTTGGAAGAGATGAGAAAAGAGAATTTTTGATTGAGAAAGAGCCGCCTTAAAACTTTTTTTTAAACAAATTTTTTTCTTAAAACCAAGTTCTACGGTGTGAAACGCGATTGAAACTCTCACTTCTAGTTGGAAAGCTTTTCAACACGACTTTGAAGCTTGTAAAGCTTTAAGAAAAAACAGAAATACTCACTACGAGCTCAAAACCACCGTAACTATGCAGTGATACAAAATAAGTGCACTCGACTCCACACTAAAAACTCCGACATATTTATTGGTAACACGGTACTTTGCAGAGCGTCACTTTGTACCGGACATTTTGCAGAGCGAGACTTTGCATCCAACATTTCGCACCAAAAAAGTTTCATTCGCAGTGAATTGTCTTAGCTGTTTACAGCTTTTATTCACTTTTTTCGCTTAGGCTTAGGCGAAAATTATGCTAATGAAACCGTAAGGCTCCCGTTAAACAGAGCACATGAGAAAATTTCTCATTTTATCAATTTTTTGACAATTCAACGACTAAAGTTCTAAATTCCATCATCACTTCGTGAATTAGCAAGAAAAGGATTTTGCGAATACATCGGATGCAAAGTGACGCTCTGAGAAATGTCCAGTGCAAGGTGACGCTCTGCAAAGCGTCGCTCTGAATAATGACATGGAACCCATTTATTTCTTCCGAAACAATCAAGTATTCACTTCAGTAGCGTCTTTATGATATATGAAGCTCAAAAAAACGAACTAATTCAGAAGAAGCAGACAAAAACGTACAACATTCTAAAAAGTGAACGTTTACCGTTTAAATATATTTTATCTACACCTGTCAGTGCAAAAAAAAACATTCAAAAACCACATATAACAATGGTGTCTTTAAGAAGCAAAGAAAACAAAAAGAAAAGAAATCTAAGACAATTCTTGTAACAATTTATTACAGAGCGCGTCATAGTGTCTAATAATTACATCCATACATATGTCTGCTGATTTGAAACGGAAAGACTAAAGTGTATCAATGAAATTGATGACAGCTTTTTTGAAAACGTGTTCACTCGGAACATTCAACACATCTCTCGATAATCTAGTGAACATACGTGCTACCCTTAATGAGAAACAATGGAAACGGGCCGTATTCTGTGTTGCTTCGACATACAAACCGTTAACGTTTGTCCGTGTAATCGGAACCCATTTGAAGAACTTTTCCTTTGCGACAATGGAACTATTGTTGTAAATTTTCCAACCCATCATAAGATCCGCGATTTTCCGCCTGTCTATCAAGGAAGAAAGACCTAGGTTAGCCAATCGACAAGAATAAGAAGGAAGTGCACGTGAATAATCAGGATTAGGAAAGCATCGGTAGTATACAATACGAGTAAAAGCTTCAAGTACTTTCTTGATAATTTTGCAGTCTTTTTTCGTAATATGGATTCCAGAAGCAAGATGCAAATTCTAGATGAGGAAGTATAAATATGGAAAAGCACTTGAGTAGAATAACTGGGTCGTTGATGGGAACAGCACGGAGGAGTGAATACATGTTTCTGTACAGACTGTACAACCGTGTTTCAAGTTGGTCGGGGTCTGCCATTCTCAATTTACCATCAGCGGATATCGACAACTTGTTCACTGGATTAAAAGGCAGGAGAAGGCGAGTCGAAATTTTCAAAAAAGAGACGGAGTGGAGTGATTGACAAATAAGTCGATCACTGAGCCAAAAGCAGATTCTTTTTCTAGTCTTTTCTTCTCTCTCTTTTCTATTCATTTCAATTTTTTCTTTCCACTAACCAGATTCCAAGCATGGTAAGTACGAGAAAGGTGAAAGAAGTGAAGAAGACTTCTGCTGAGAAGAAGTCTGCAGAGGAGGCACCAGTCTCAAGTGCCGATCCCAAGTTATCCGAGGAAGGTACTTTCATCATGAATCAAGTTCTCCTCGTAATGAAGAACATTCAAAACGAGGGGTTTCCCAGGGTTCTGTCCTTGGACCCCTGCTATTCATCTTATACATAACTGATTTGAACCATGTACTAGCTCAATTCCCTAATGTGCATTTCCAAGCATTTGCCGATGATATTAAAGTGTATGTGTCTTATAACAAAGATACCTTTTTAGAGCGAAGTCAAGAACTACAACTTGCACTCGATGCTATTACTGTATGGTGTGAATGTAATCAACTCTCCTTGTTTCCCAGTAAAACTCTTCATCTGCATATAGGGTACCGATCTCTCATCGCCTCCTATTCAATCTGCCATGTTCTGTTATCACGTGTCAACCAAGTTCGCGACCTGGGAGTACAAGTTGTCTCATCATTGCGCAGAGGCCCAGCTGTTGAAGAACGAGTGAGCAAAGCAACGGCAGCCATGTATTTTATTTATTTATTATTATCGTGGCAGGGGAAGATTAGGATAGGAATTGTGGTATAAGAGTTGGCGTTTGTATAGTCCATTTGCACACGAGATGAGAGGCTGCTATAGAAAACAGCCAATGTCGCGTGAAAGTTCATCTACTAGCTCCGTGGAGTAGATCCGTGTAGACTCTTCCGGAAAAAATACTCGCATATCTGAGTCGGTACATTATATGTTTTGGATCAAATTTTTGAAGTGGTTATATGAGCAATTGAAGAATGACTCGGGTAAAGCATTCCATACTGCTTCCACTCGGAATGGTAGAAAATTCTTTAGTTTATTATTTTTGCAGACTGGTAAAAGTAATTTGAATTTATGCCCTCTAGTAAAACGGCTGTTAGGTGCAAACTTCAGAAAGTTTTCCGATGTTTTTAAGCGACCGAAAACAGCTTTGTATACAGTAAGCAAATCAATAGAATTTCTTCGCGATAGTAAAGTACGCCCTTTGAGTATTTTTAGTCTCTGTTCATAGGATGGGATGTAATGCGAACGTTTGAATACTAAACGAGTGAACTGCTTCTGAATTTTTTCTATCTTCTTGATAGAAGTAACGTCGCTTGGGCTCCAAACCTCAGAAGAGAATTCGAGGATAGGTCTGACGTACGTATTGAATAGGCTCCATAGGATATGTTTATTTCGTGTTTGAAAAGAGCGTAAAATGAGAAAACTTACAGACCTAGCTTTGTTACAAATGTTATAGATGTGCTTTGTAAAGCACAATTTAGAATCGTAGGTGACACCTAAGTCACGGAAAACTGTTACTTCAGGCAGCTCAGAACCGTAGAGGGACAACTTGCATGTCGGATGAGACTGTCCGATTCGCATGAAAACCGTTTTAGTAGTTGAAATAGAGAGTCCCCACTTACTAGACCAGGAAGCAAGGGCATCTAATCCTTGCTGAAGAAGTTGGTGATTGCCTATAGAATAAAGTTTAGCGTCGTCAGCGTATAAACAGCATTGAATACCAGGAGGAAGGCACTCGGGAAACTCATTGATGAAAAGGAGAAAAAAGAGGGGGCCCAAAACAGACCCCTGGGGCACTCCAGAAGTAACCACAGAAGACAGTGAATAGCTATGGTTGATAACTACGCTCTGAGTTCGGTTATTTAAAAAAGAAGAAATCCACCTATGGAGACACCCAGTAATGCCGTAATAAGATAATTTATTACAAAGGAGATTAATTGGGATGGAGTCGAAGGCTTTTTTGTAATCTATGAAAACTGCCGTTATGTAACTGTTTTAGTCTAGAGTTACGTTAAATTCTGAAAGAGTCGAGAGAAGGGCTGAAGAGCAAGAACGCTGACTGCGAAATCCATGTTGCAGAGGTGTTAGTAGCTCATGCGCTTCAAGATAATTGATCAAGGAATGACGTATTATTTTTTCGAATACCTTACTCGTACTACAAGTCAGAGAAATCGGTCGATAATTATAAGGATCATGTAGGCTTCCTTTACGCTTATATACTGGTTTCACAATGGCATGTTTCCAAATTGATGGGGAAACGCCATGTAAAAGAAAGCTGTTGTATAAAAGAGAAAGAGGCAAAGAGATGGCACAAGCTGTACCCTTGAGAAAAGCATAAGGAATACCATCAGGTGATGTGGAACATCGAGATGGAAGTTTTTTCAAATAGCTGTATACAAGTGGAGGGCTAATATCAACAAAGTCAATAGAAGAAGTTACCTTTTTTTCGGATATTAAAAGTTTGATTCATATTATAATCGTTAAAAGAAGAAGAGAAAACTCGGTTGAAGATGGATGCTTTTTCAGAGTCATCAGTTACAGTTTCACCTGAACAAGGATCTGTAAGAGAGCCAATAGAGTGATCCGACTTTAGTTTTTTATTTACAAAAGAATAGAAACGGCGAGGCCCAGATTTGGCAATAGAAGCTTCTTGTTTAGAGTTATA
>OZ057406.1:3191646-3231839 GCA_964056735.1 Allodiplogaster pararmata
ATTATTTTTTCAACAGTTCGTACACACAGAAAAAAAATTGATCACCAATAATAAGGTTCAATGCATATTGATCACATTTTGATCATTTTTGGTTGCGCCGAAAGCGCAGGAACTGAACAATATATATTTATCAGTATGTTTTACCTTAGCCGTATTTCAATTTCAATAAGGAAGATTGCGTGTTTTCGCACCAAAAAAGTTTCATTACTGATTTTTTAAAGCATTTTTGTGAAACCTTCGCAAACTATTTTTCGATTAACATGATGAGATTAATATGATGAGGCTTTCCAGTGAAGAGTTTGAATGAGGGCTGGAGAATATCTGAGCAGTTCACTGGAAAGCCTCATCATGTTAGTCGAAAATAATCATTACAACTGCGTTCCAGTCAAAATATCAATTTTTTCTCAAACTACATCATGTAATATTCTCTTCATTGTATCAAAACTGATCATCGCCGATAGATTTTTTTTAAAATGAGTTATTCAAAGATTGAAACGAACAATTACAGAGAGAAAATTTATCGAAAATTTACTAGGAAAATTTAATATAAAAATGAATTAAACGGCAGTAGCGCGCGCCACTGAAAGTTGACCGAATTCGAAAATAAATTCCGTTTTTTCGATTTTTTGCTTTTTTTGTTGTTGTTTTTTCGAATTTTTTTCTTCTGTTTTTTCTTCTTTTTTTCGTTTTTCGACTTTTTTTGCTCGAAAAAAAATCTTAAATATTTTTTCGACTTTTTTTTTAGCAAGCCTGATATCCGGTTTTTTCGAAATTTTTCGAAAAAAAAACTTTCTCGAGTTAGTCGAAAACAAACAAAGTCGAAAAAGTCGAAAAAAAAATTTTTTTCTTGTTTTTTTTCGATTTTTTTTGCTTATAAAAAATTTTCCGTTTTTGTCCCGACTTTTTTCCTTCTATTTTTTGCTATTTTTGATCGTTTTTTTTCTCACTTTTTTCTTTGTTTTTTTTCTCTTTGTTTGCTCGTTTTTTTCGGTTTTCGACTTTTTTCAAGCAAGCCTGATTAGGACGGATATACAAGTCCACTTTACACCTGAAAACTAGAGCTTAGATTCTCTAGGTTCTTAGCTAGATAAAAAGGGTACGGTGTCAACTGCGCGTAACGGGTCGCGTGCGGCTGCGTTCACTCTATTTCAATGATGTTTGTTCAGAACACTGGTTAGAACAGTGTTGTTTTCTGAGTTTTTGTAGTGCTTACGCTTCGGTGGGAATGTTCAGTGAGCTATTAAATCAACAGCCTGATGTAATCAGGAAATTTGGAAGTAGTTCCAGCAGCATTTCGTTCTTCCGCTACAAATTTGTCTAATCGCGTGTTAACTTTCTCCACACATAAAGATGTTTTTTTCCGTTTTCTAGAACTGGATTCTGATATTTTTTTTAAAGTTTAATAATTTTACCATTTCTTTTGCTCACTTTTTTGTTAGGTTTCTCTTGGTTGTTGAGATCGAGTTCATGCAATGTTTATATTTAAAAATTTAGTGGGTCATTTAGAGTTAAGATGTAATCGTTTCGAAATGAGGTACTTTGTTACTTGGGGGCGCACTTCACTTGGGATGCAGATCACTTTTCAATGATTTTTTCGCTTAGGCTTAGTTTAAATGTATGCTAACAAGGCTTAGCGGAAGTTCTTCGTGAGATCAAACGAGATGTTCGCTCTCTTAGAAGGGAATTCGAAAGTAGTTTGGACGACCTTCGGAACGAGCTGCATTCGCTGACAGAGGCCAAGCCAGCAGAAAACTCTTTTTTTTATCCAGTCTAATTAATATAAACATTGCATCGAGGTTGTATAGAGGCTCAAGAACGAGGTTGTATAGAACAATTAACCACAATATTTTAGTTTTATCCAGTCTAATTAAGGAAACTGACTTAGCGGTTTTCAGATATTATTCACCGTTTTTTTTCTCGTTTAGGCTCAGTCGAAGGTTACGCTAACTAGGCCATACGGCTTAGGCTCACGAGACCGCATAAGAAAATGTGGTTCTTTTTTACTTGGGGGACGCGCTCCTCTTGGGGGGGCTCCGCTTCACTGTGGGGGGGGGGTTTCAAGATAACCTTTTTAAAGAATGTTTTTACATTAAAAAACGCTTAGGCTTAGGGAAAAGTACGCTAACGAGGCCGTACGGCTTAGGCGAACGAAACCGCATACGAAAATTTACTTTTTTAAATATTTTTTCAACAATTTTTTGAACGCACCGAAAAGAGCCCCTCCCTCAAGTGAAACTGAGCCCGCGAGAAAACTAGTGCCGAAAAATTCTCATATTAGTAATTTTTGTCAATTCAATGACTAAATTTGTCAAAAAAGTAAAAAAAAAGCCTCCCCCAAGTAAAGTGCGGCCCCCTATAAGTGAAATTGTGCCCGAAATGATATGTTTATCATATTTTTTGTTGCAATAATTCAACTCTGTTTTTGATCCAGGTGCAAATGAGTCTTTAAAAAATTCTTAGGCTCAGTTGGTGAATACAGTTTTTTGGAACTTCTCTGGTATGCGTAACGCTAATTTATAGACTGGACAAACTATTATTTTATTGAAAAAATTTGCTGGTATGCAATTAAATTTTCTTAATCATCCTCTAAGAATCCGAGGAAAAAGAGGTGAATTTTTTTAAAAAAATACTTAGTTATGCGGTGGTCTTGTTCGGAAGCCATAAAAGCCTCGTTCATGTGAGAGGGGGAAGGGGGTTTCGCAAAGCTCACTGAGCCTTCCGTTCAGATTGTGTTATCGTAATGATATTTTTTCATAATTTTTTTTATTTATTGAAATACATTTTGCAATGTAACAACACGAGGAAGACTGCTGACAAAACTAAAGATAATTAAAAGAACTGAAAAAAAGAGGAAAAAAATACAACGAGAACGAGAATGAACGAATATTATAAACTTAAATCGATGTTTAAGACCTCTGGAACATCCAGCAATGACAAATTTACCCGAAAACTTAGAATGGTTTGATTCCTGAGAAGACTGACCGGTAATTTCATAAAAAATTGAGATGTCCGATAAGCGAAAGAGTGAAAAAAGTGAGTTTCTGTTTGTGTGCCCTATATGGAAAGCATAGAAGGAGGTGCGACCGTTACACTGTTTGAAAGTGTAAAATTTACAAACAGGAACGTCAGTGTAACCTTTGAGAATTTTGAAAGCCAAAAGAATATCAGCTTCTAATCTTCTTGCATAGAGAGATGTCAGGTCAAATCTTATCAATCTGCTTTCATAATTCCACCATTGCGTGAGTGCAGCACAACGTAACTGTAGTAACCGTAACTTTTGCAATATCAACTCTTTGTTTATGATCAGTGTGCAAATTAGTCTTTCAAAACTTCTTAAGCTCAGTTGGTAAAATGGAGTTTTAAACGTATACTTCAAAACTACTAAAAAGTATTTAAAAAAATGGTTTGAAGCGATCATTTTACATTGGAATACTGATACTGAAAATTAGTTCATGAACAATCCAAATTTGTTCCACACATAACATGGAATTCGTTGAGCAGAGAGGTACCTTGAATATCTCTCACTCCCTGGGGTGGATTTGTTCCCATTCTTTCCTAATTTTATCTCCTATCACATTCATATCTTTGATATCGGCACATGTTGACTCTCTCTGCGGTGCAATAAACTCTTCTCGATTTTCCTCCTGATGAACATTTGTCTTCTATAGCTTTTTTCCATCGTAAAATCAGAGCCCTCACTCATTCAGGTATACAACGCGAGACGTGTAATTCCTCTCAATTCCTAATCGTCTTGAGAAATTGTAGTTATGAGTAAGCTGGATTGCTAGAAAGAGATGAATTGTCAACTCGGCGCTTGTATTTGTTGGACGAATTCTCGGATCATCAGTCAATTTGAGGTTGTTGGGTCGACTTGGCTCGCGTTACGCAATGCAAGTTGCGTTCCAAATTGGATTCCAATTCCAATTTTTTAAAAATTTCTCGGTGTGAGCTAAGGTTAAGATTACAGGCCATACAGTTGTGAGACGTAAGGAAAACCCAGTCACAATATTATTATCACAGGGCCTACCGGTTATATAAGCGCCGTCATGTCTTACTGTCGTTTTTCAACTTCGACGGGCGTGCGTTTTTCAATCGCTCAGGGAGATCTTATGTAAGACTCGAATTGAAATTTTTCATCTGTTATTCAAATATTACTCAATTCTTAGGCCAACAAAAGGTCTTTTTCTCGTAGCGTTCCATTCTTTATGGGCTTTTACGTCTAAAATATTTTTTCTGATTAGTTCAGTATATTAAATATACTATATTTGAGCAGTTGTCTAGTTAAATGAAACGTGTCCCGGGAGATTGTAACAGCCATTCAATTCATCTCCCGGGAGATTGTAACAGCCATTCAATTCATCTCCCGGGAGATTGTAACAGCCATTCAATTCATCTCCCGGGAGATTGTAACAGCCATTCAATTCATCTCCCGGGAGATTGTAACAGCCATTCAATTCATCTCCTGGGGGATTGTAACAGCCATTCAATTCATCTACCGGGAGATCGTAACAGCCATTCAATTCATCTCCCGGGAGATTGTAACAGCCATTCAATTCATCTCCCGGGAGATTGTAACAGCCATTCAATTCATCTCCTGGGGGATTGTAACAGCCATTCAATTCATCTACCGGGAGATTGTAACAGCCATTAAATTCATCTCCCGGGAGATTGTAACCAGGGGTTATTTAGTCATGACAGATCTTCTGTCGGCGGGCCTCTGTGTTCCAAATCTTTAGGGGGGACCCTTGTGTGAAAAAAAGGTAAGGGGGACCCTTATGTGAGAAAAAAAAGAAAAAAATTTTTGTCACCCCCAAGGGGGGACCCTTATGTGAAATTTTTTTTTTCAGCTTCCGGCGGGCCTCTGTTTTTCCAAATCGTAAGGGGGGACCCTATGTAAAAAATTTTTCGCCTTCGGCGGGCCTCTGTTTTTTTTCATAAGTGGGAACCCTTATGACAAAAAAAAATTTTATTTGAAAAATTGTAAGGGGGACCCTTATGTGAATTTTTTTTTCGGCGGGTTTCTGTTTGAAAAATCATAAGGGGGGACCCTTATGTGAAAAAAAATTTCCGCTTTTTGCGGGCGTCTGTCCCTTTTTCTTTCACACTAAAAAACCCCTGATTGTAACATCCATTCCATTCATCTTCACCTCTGATCAAAATTCCGTGCATTGTGTGTACTACTTCTTGCAAATTTGCATAAAAGTAGTTTTTCTACATAAGTTACCTGTTTTTTTCTCAAAGAAAAGTTTAAAAATCATGGGTAGTTTGAGCGAGAGGCGTAGAATTAAAATATATTTGAAGTCGTTGTTCTTTCGAGAACCGAGGATAATAAAAAAGTGAAGAGCAGAGGAATTTGTGCTGAGTTAAACGCATTGGATGGAGAATCCGGTAGACGTTTCGCTTTATAAAAGCATCAAGCAGAGAGAAGCAAAAGTTGAGGATAAAGGAAAAATGAGGCGAGCAACGAGAGAGGAAAAGCGCGGAGAGCTATAAAGAATTCTCTATGCTTTTTTCTACGAATAAACCTTTATGAGAACGTTTTTATAAGCTGTGAGTATGGTGAAGTTCCATAATTGTTTTCTATTCCCAGGATTTGAAGAGAAGGTGTGTTCTATGGCAAAATTGCATTCGTTCCGGTATTTGGCCTGTAAATTAGATACCTTAAAGTCAATAACTCATGTTCACGACTCGTGAGTATGTTCTAAACCATGAACGCAATTTCATATATCTAGAGTTAATCAGCGTTGTTCGATGAGTAGAATATACAGAGAGTGTAGTACAAAAGCTAATTATGTGGGGACCGGATGGTTTTTCATGTCTTTCTTTATTGGAATTAGCAGAAAAGCTAATTTAGCTAACATGTGCATGGTTGTCAGGAGCAACTTCTCGTTTGTGCAGCAGAGAACTATTCTAAAACATGGATAGAGAGATAAAGAGAATCATTGAACTTTTCGAGAGAGAAAAGACGGTCAGTTCTGGTACAAGAACAGAAAAAAAGGAGGTAGAGAGAAATATATAATTGCGATTCGAAACCGCAAAATCATTTTTTTTTTAAAGTTTCATTTCTACGTTTTGCTTCGCCAAAAGAGGTTTAAAGATCTATTTATTCATTTATTAGTTTTAGTTTTTAAAAACTAAAATGTGCATATCACAATATGTGAACATTATTTTTTTGTTTCTGAAAGCAGTTTGAGCATAGCAAAGTCTATTAATTAATTATCCGAATTTTTTGTTACCAAAAAATTTGGGTCCCAATAGCTCCTTATTCTTCTCTATTCTTTTTATATTCTTTTTTGTTATTCTTTTTGAGAAATCTATATTCTTTTTTCATCACTTCGAAAAAGAGGCACATCGTGGTCTGCTAAAGCTTTTTCTACTTCACTTTTTGACTGCCCAAGCACTATTGGCACGAAGTATTACGTGATGAGGCGAGTATGTGCCGTTGACGGCTTTCGTATTGATGAGTTCAACAGATGACAACTCAATTTTCCTTGTAACTGGAGTGGAACTAATCGAATCACTGAAAGTTTCGTTGAAGTCTTCAATTGTTCAAGTTCGCAAATGTTCTCATTATGTTCTAATTTTGGGCCATTACTACGCTGCACGCTATATCATTACTAATGCACGCCAACGCGCGGGAAAGAGAAAGAGTGTTTGACGCACTATTATGTTAATTTTTGATACGGTCTCGCTAGCCTAAGCCGTACGGCCTCGTTAGCGTAAACTATTACCTAAGCCTAAGCAGAAAAAACTAAATAAAGCGCATCGGGCGGAGTTAAGAATTTTCCCGCGCGTTGGCGTGCACAGCGAACACAGCATGCACGGCGTGCTTTAGTAATGGCCTAATTTTGCCTCATTATGTGTTGAAGAGAACTCATTTGAGTGAAGAATTTATAGATTTTTTTAGTGTGCACGGCGTGCTTTAGTAATGGCCTAATTTTGCCTCATTATGTGTTGAAGAGAACTCATTTGAGTGAAGAATTTATAGATTTTTTTTAGTGTTCTCCAATGTAATAAAAATTGGTTTACTTTCGTTAAAGACTTTAACTTAAAGTTTTCCACGACAAAATTGAAAATTCAATATAAACTCCTCACACTTATTGTAGGAAGTTTAGTTCTGCTATAAAATCCGCTGGACTGTATTTATTGACGCTCGGATTCATTGTTCAGTGCAGGGGTTAAATAGTGACCGGATCGGTCCCGTCGGCGGATACATTTACACACACTATTGACAAAAAACTCCCTCTCTTTTCTTACCCTTTTCCTTCATCCCCTCTTCTTTTTTCCTTCCAACTTTGAGCGGCGGATACATGTAAACTCAAATTGAGCGGCTCCATTTAACCCCTGGTTCAGTGTCATTTGTGTTTACCCATGTTTTATCTAGATATTGTCTATAACATCATCTTTCATGTATGTACTATTATCTACCACGTGATTCTTTTCGCGTAAAAACAAAGTTCAAAGTAAAAATCTGACGAGCTTGCATAACGAAGAATTATTAATTCAGTATTTTTTCACAGATTTCGGTGAAGCCACGAAATTCCTTGGGTCCCCGAAAGGAATCCATTTAGTGAATATCATCAGAAGAGCCATCCATCTACTGTTCACTTCAAAATGGCAGACGGAGAATTGAATGTGGACAATTTAATCACGCGACTTCTTGAAGGTAAGCCAAGTCAAACTCACTTAAACACTTTCTTCAATATACACATACATATATTTTACCTACATTGCGGTTAAAATAAATGTTCCATACTTATGCGCTATCCAACAAAGGATAGTAATGTAAACAGTGTGCTCGTATGCTTTCTCTATTTTTCGGCTATTACAAAAGAACGCCGTGCACACTGTGCTAGCTGTGTACGCACGCTGCACGCTGTATAATTACCAATGCACGCCGAGGCGCGGGAAAATTCTTAACTCCGCTCATGCGCTTTATTTAAAACTTCGCCCTCATATATTTCTTTTGTAATGGCCCAAAAGTATTCTTTTAGTGAAAATTATCACTTTTCATAACTAAATTATAGTGTGAAACAATATAGTGCGTCAAACACTCTTTCCCGCGCCTCGGCGTGCATTGGTAATTATACAGCGTGCACGGTGTGCTTTTGTAATGGCCTATTTTTCTTGGCACGCGCTCGGTCTCTCCAAATCTTTTGTTCTCTCTAGATTTTTTGTCCTGATCTATTCACGCTAGTGGGTTTTAATTCGTCTGGATATGTCCTAGAGGCGTGCTATGATAAGCTATGTTATATGCCTTTACACATATCAGCTGATGACAATACTAAAAAAGTAATTTGTTGAGAGATCAGCAGTACCGCGTTCTTTCTTGTCGAGACGCACTCGCAGAAGTTGAAAACAAAGTTCCCCTTATTATATTAAAATGTTTTTTTATTAAAATTACTGCTTCAAATATATACTTTAAAGAAAAAACTTCGGAGGAGGTTTTCTATCATGATAGGATGATTGTTATTGATGGCAACAACGATTTATCTTTGCAGTTCGCGGCTGTCGACCAGGAAAGACAGTTCAAATGACAGAGCCGGAAATTAGAGCGCTCTGTCACAAGTCGCGAGAAATCTTTCTATCTCAGCCGATCTTGTTGGAGCTGGAAGCCCCGCTCAAAATTTGTGGTCGGTGTCATTTTAAAATTTTCGTTAGTCAACAAGCTCAACCAAGCCTACATACAGTTGTAGAAATTCTTTTTGTTGAGAAACTAGCGTTCTTCTTCGTTTAGACAGGTCTGGAATAATGAGGAACGAGTGTTGCTTCATTGCAGGAGATATCCACGGACAGTACAATGACCTATTGAGGCTCTTTGAGTACGGTGGATTCCCGCCGGAAGCAAACTATCTCTTTCTCGGTGACTACGTTGACAGAGGAAAGCAGAGTCTAGAGGTCTGTCCGAGCTACTTTTCGTATCCGGGGGAAATTATAGAGATGAAAAATGATGGGCTAATGGTATTTATCTAATCTTCACTGGTTTTTATCTAATCTTCACTGCGGGTAAAATTGTGCGCTCCCCAAAAAAAGCTAGCGATGCAATTTCTCTGTTTTTATAGCTTTCTTTAATTTTCATCTCACCCACTCCGTTTGTCGGTTCCAACTGAGTAGTTTTTGTGATCTACACGGTCCTCTGGCCAGAGGGAAGCAGCAGTTCGCTTAGAAAGACGCTGAGGGAAGAGTAGAATGATGAGCAGGACTCTTGGAGGGAAGAGTAGAATGATGAGCAGGACTCTTGGAGGGAAGAGTAGAATGATGAGCAGGACTCTTGGAGGGAAGAGTAGAATGATGAGCAGGACTCTTGGAGGGAAGAGTAGAATGATGAGCAGGACTCTTGGAGGGAAGAGTAGAATGATGAGCAGGACTCTTGGAGGGAAGAGTAGAATGATGAGCAGGACTCTTGGAGGGAAGAGTAGAATGATGAGCAGGACTCTTGGAGGGAAGAGTAGAATGATGAGCAGGACTCTTGGAGGGAAGAGTAGAATGATGAGCAGGACTCTTGGAGGGAAGAGTAGAATGATGAGCAGGACTCTTGGAGGGAAGAGTAGAATGATGAGCAGGACTCTTGGAGGGAAGAGTAGAATGATGAGCAGGACTCTTGGAGGGAAGAGTAGAATGATGAGCAGGACTCTTGGAGGGAAGAGTAGAATGATGAGCAGGACTCTTGGAGGGAAGAGTAGAAGGATGAGCAGGACTCTTGGAGGGAAGAGTAGAATGATGAGCAGGACTCTTGGAGGGAAGAGTAGAAGGATGAGCAGGACTCTTGGAGGGAAGAGTAGAATGATGAGCAGGACTCTTGGAGGGAAGAGTAGAATGATGAGCAGGACTCTTGGAGGGAAGAGTAGAATGATGAGCAGGACTCTTGGAGGGAAGAGTAGAATGATGAGCAGGACTCTTGGAGGGAAGAGTAGAATGATGAGCAGGACTCTTGGAGGGAAGAGTAGAATGATGAGCAGGACTCTTGGAGGGAAGAGCAGAGAATAGGAACAGATTGAGCAAAGAAAAAGTCAAGGATGTGAAGATTTACTCGCTTCTCATGTTTTTGTTGTTGTTGCCGGCAAACGTCTCGCGTCGAAGAGAGTTGGCTATGGAGGGCCGCTCTCTCCCTCTCTCTCTCCTCTCTTTTTTAAAATACATCTCTTCTTCTTTCCTTCACAATAGTCTCAGAAATGAGGCTACTTCTTTTGGTTTCATCCAGAGATCTTCCAACGTGAGTCTTGTTGGACGTCTAGCGCATTTGAAGAGATGGGCCACGTCGTGAGGTCCATTGAGACAGTCTGGGCAGTAGTCAGGTATCGAGTCATCGATCCGGTGTAAGTAGTGGTTGGTGTACCTGCTGTAGCCTGAGCAGAGTAGGGGGGCGTTTCTGGAGAGGTCAACTTCGGGCGTTTCTGGAGAGGTCAACTTCTTCTTCATTTATGTCCGGTGGTGGTCGGCCGCCCAGTATGACTGGACCTTGGATGGTTTCCTTTTCTTCTGAGACCATGTTTGTGTGGACTCGGTTGGCGACGCTTTTCCCGTTGTTCTTCTCTGCTGTTTCCGACAGGGCTCTTTCAACAGTGCTTCTGCATGCGATGTAAATATCAGCTTTCATGTTGCGTGGTGGGGGTCCTTGGAGAAATAATCCGTGATGGAAGTGAGTTTGGCTCAAGGTCCTTGCCAAGTATTGGGCTGATAGCATGTGAAGGTGCGATTTCGATCTCATAACTTTAGCTTCAGCATGTATGTGGTCGACGCTGGCCATTTGATGGTTTCCTGTTACGATACGCAGGCCATTGTTCTGTCCTCTTTGAATTTTGGTATGTGCTGAGGAGGAGAGAAAGCTGGCCCAGGCTGGAGCTGCGTAGCTGTATATGGATTGGCAAATGGCTTTGTACGTGAGACGGAGTGTCTCTTTTTGGTTGCCCCATGTACTGCCGGCTAGCGCCTTCAGTATATTGTTACGTTGCGACATTCGGCCTGCTATGTCTTTCGCATGATGACTGAATGTGAACATAGAATCATATGTAACTCCAAGGATTTTGGCGGTATTCACGGTGGGTACGCTCTGACCTCCGATCGAGACATCTAGGATAGTCTTGTACTCTTTGCTGTAAGGTGTGAAGAGTAGAAGCTGGCTTTTGGCAGGAGAAATAGATAGTCCACGATCGTGGATGAACTTTTCGATGTGTGGGAGACCGGATCGTATGTGTAGCGAGGCAGTGGAAATGCTCGGATCTGACGCCCATAGCGTTATATCATCAGCATAAGAGACGATTTTGATGTTTGGATCGTTGTTCGGAAGATCGCTTAGATATAAATTGAAAAGAAACGGTGAGAGTGCGCTGCCTTGAGGGACTCCGCTTCTGATCAGGGATGAGCTTGAGAGGACGTCGTGAAAGGATGTACGGCTCGTTCGTCCTCTGAGGTACGATGCTAGCCATTTCTTTGCGAAGTTTGGGGCGTCGGTTTGTAGGACGAGATCTATGAGTACCGCTATGTCTATGCTGTCGAAGGCCTTTGACATGTCGATTGCCAACATCACTGTACGTTTAGCTGGTCTCTTCGCGTTAAAACCTGCAGCTACGTCTTTTGAAAGAGTGAGGAGGGCAGAGGTGGTGGATCTTCCTGTGGTGAATCCATGCTGGTGCTCAGCTACTCTTACGTACGGCTTGAGTTCTTCCAATAGAAGTCGTTCTATGATTTTCGCCATCGGTGAGAGTAAGGAGATCGGTCGGTATCCTGGTCCATCCGTTGCCTCTTTTCCTGCTTTCAGGAGTGGGAGAATGACTGAAGATTTCCAAATCATGGGAATTCTGCCAGAGCTGAGGGAGTCGTTGATGAGCTTTCTGAGGGCGGCTATACCTCTGTTCCCGAGATAATGGAAGAGTATTGGAGCGAGTCCGTCCGGTCCGAGGGCTGTTGATTTCTTTGTCTTCTTAATAGCTGATTTCACTGCGGCCTCTGAGTACTCGACAAAATCTTTAGCGTGGATGTTGTGAACTTTCTTCATGGTTTTCCGATTTTCCTTTTTTGTTTTGTAGTCGACTGGGCGTGTGAAGCGTTTGTTGAACTGGTTCGCGATTTCGAAGGAGGATGTGAGGGGTCCTTTCCCGAAGTCGATGGCGCAGTTTGGTGGGGGACGTCCTTTATCATTCAACATCTTGATCGTTTTCCACAGTTTCTTGCTGTCTAGTTTGGGATCAAAGGTCTCCATGAAGTTTCTCCAGATGTCCCTTTTGTTTCTGTCCGTGGCTCGTCTGATGTTCATGTTGAGGGTGCTGATGTCTTGGCTTGATGGGTCTGATTCTCGTAAAGCGTCTCGTTTGGTCATCCAATCTCGGATTTCTGGTGTTAAGGCAACGTTTCTCTTCTTGATGCGGCCGCGTGGGATTGAGCTGGCGGCTGCAGATAACAGGATCTTCCGGAAGAAGGGCTCAGCTTGGGTGGCGGGGAGGTCGGGAAGAGGTGTCGTGGATAACTTTTCTTCGACGAGCTGTTCAAAAATTTTCCAGTTCGCTTTTCCGAAGTTGGTGAAGGAGACTTTCCTGTGCGTACGGATGTAGTTGGAACCCTCAAGGACGATTACGATGGGTAGATGGTCGGAGCTTCCAGATGGTATTGTTTTCCATGAGACTTGAGAAAGTAAGTCCAGCGAACAAATGGAGATGTCTGGAGAAGATGGTCTTCCGTTGACAGGTACTCTGGTAGGCGTGTCACGGTTTACTGCGGCGTGTTCTGAAGCGTCGATCGTTTCTGCGATGTGAGAGCCTCTGCTGTCTGAAGATTTGGAGAACCATGCGGCATCATGAGCGTTAAGATCACCGAGTATGATGGTTCTGAAGCATCGATAGTTTCTGCGATGTGAGAGCCTCTGCTGTCTGAAGATTTGGAGAACCATGCGGCATCATGAGCGTTAAGATCACTCGCGATTGTGTAAGAACGGAGTGAAGCCCCAACAAAAAAAAAAAAAAAAGGCAAAAAGAAAAGAGGCAAAAAAAAGTGAATGAGAGAGAGAAAGAGAGAAGTGAGTGAGTGTGACTGTGTGCTTGAGCTTTTACCGAGAGCTCGTGGACCCCCTTTTAACGTCAAAGGAACCGCACGGGCAACAATCATCATCAGGTCGGGCGTGTAACCAGTGGTGCAAGAGCTCGTCGGTGGTATGTATATGTTGGTAACATCGAGCGACTTCCCATCGGCATCGAATATGCGGACGGTGAGAGATTCCAAATGTGTGTCGGTCGGAGAGGGCATTACAGTGTAGGACAGCGATTCGCTGATTCCGGTAATAAGACCGCCTCCGGAGTTCTTCTCACGATCTTTTCTTACGATAGTGTATCCAGGAATTTGTAAACATTTGGAACGGTTCGTTAGCTTAGTTTCTTGGATGAGAAATAGATCGACTTTCAGACGAGTGACGAGTTCATGGAGTTCCGTCGTTTTGCCAGAGAAGCCATTGCAGTTATATTGCAAAATCTTGAGGTTCCTGCTGTTGGACGTGGGGTTAGAGGAGAGAGTTTGCCTGGTGTTCGTGGTCGTCAGCGGAGTCGTTGTTGTTATGCATGACGGGCAGCGGTATTCGACTTGGATGTATTCTTTGAGTGAGGAGAGACCACTGCATGTCGATTAAGTGTGGACCCACTCTGAGCAGTAGGAGCACTGGATGCAGTTAGTATTCGCCTTTCTCTTACATGTAGTGCACAGCCACATCCTTGGTCCTGGGTTACTCTCGATGTCTCCGGCCAATAGGAGAAGTAGTTGGGACAGGCCAGCCGGATCGGACTGTCCCTCAGGCGAAAAAAAGAACGAAGGCGGAGGTGTAGTGAAGAGATGAGAGAGAGAGAGACAGAGAGGCTCTCTTGTAGTTTCTTCGGAGCGTGATGCTTCCGGAGAAGGTTGTTGATGTCCTTTGCAGTCTGTAGACTGTCGTGCTGCACCGCGTGAAGGCGGACATCGTTGTAGCACACTCGCTTCTCATCAATTAAGGCCCTTCTGCTTGAATTATTTTTAAATGTTCCAGATGGTGCAAGTTTCATTCGATTTCAAGAAGTATCTAGGCTTCTTTCACAATTGTAAATAAGAGTATTCCCTACTCCTCGTTGATCTCAAGCAGCGGAATTTTATACAGAGCAGAGGAGCGGATCGTTCGCAGAAATTTGTGCAAAAATTGTGTAGTGTGACGGAAACTGAACCCGCGACCTTTCGCATTCCGGGCGAATGCTCTTTCCCACTGAGATACTCACGCACACATGATAATGCAAATATTAATGCCCATACAACACAATCCTTTTCTTTCCATAGATTGAATAGCTTGAAAAGGGTTGAATCGCTCTTTTGTACATTTCCACATCAATTTCATGTGAAAAATCACAATGCCTTCTGTATATTGAAAAGATCTGTGCCATAGGTAAAATGTGTCTTGAATTTTCAATAGATCGATCGCCAAAGCAGGATAGAAACTTCCACTTTTAACTTGATAAAATTGGTTGAGGCTGAGTTATTACGAAAGAATCGTTCATTTTATGAAGAGATCAAGAAAATGCCACTCTCATCTGACCCAATTCAACCTCTGGTAGGGGGGTGTGGTTAAACGCAAACAGTACTATTCATTCTGAGTGATAGAGTCGTTAGGTCGGTCGCCCCAGAAAGTTTTTTTGCCAGTTAGTAGTTTACCTATAATCTGTGCATTGGTTTTCCATTTTTTCAAAAGCCAACTAGTAAGGGTATGTGGATTTTCACACCCAAAATTCAAAACGATAGAAGTCTCGTCTCATTCATCATATATGTACTTGATTCTCTTTCCAGACAATCTGCCTGCTTCTCGCGTACAAAGTGAAATACCCCGAGAACTTTTTTCTACTCCGCGGAAACCACGAGTGCGCAAGTATCAACCGCATCTACGGATTCTACGATGAATGTCAGTTATTCGAAATACAGAAAGTCGATTCTGTTGGGCAACCAGATTGCGACTTGGCATGGCTCATCAGGATGTGTTCGAAAAAATTTATACGGCTCGTTGACTGGAAAGGGGAGGGGTTGGAAGTAGGCTCGTTGACTGGAAAGGGGAGGGGTTGGAAGTAGGCTCGTTGACTGGAAAGGGGAGGGGTTGGAAGTAGGCTCGTTGACTGGAAAGGGGAGGGGTTGGAAGTAGGCTCGTTGACTGGAAAGGGGAGGGGTTGGAAGTAGGGAAGTCGACAATTTTTTGGTTTTTATCCGGAATCAAGTGTCCGGGCGTGTCATAATGGTAGTGTGTTCGACTATTGGGCGAAGAGTCCCGAGTTGGACTCCAACCCCAGACAGATCCACCGAAACTAAGGGGGTTGAGAAATGTTGGTTGTGCTCTGGCACGAATCAGACTCCCCACTGCTGCTGTTCACACTAGCAGTGATCTAGCCGACCGCCACTGGTTATACCATGATAGGTCTGTCCTGCATCTCCTGGGAGCGCGTACCCTGCCGCGAGGCGGGAACAAGGGCGAGGAAGATTATTATATTATCCGGAATAAATAAGTCTTTTATTTCGCGTAGGCAGGGCAGAAGATAAGCATTCTACATTTGTTAACTTAACATCAAGTTTTTTTTATACTCAAATTCTGTTACATTTTCTTCACCGTCGAAAAAAGTGTTCTTGGGAAACGAGTGGGCGATTGGGAGTATTTTTACAAGTTTATTGATTAGTGGGTCTTTTTTTGTGGAAGAGAGATATAAATTTCACTCGTAAAACGCATCTATGAGCTTGATGAAAACCCCATTTCCTCTTTTATTCATAGCTGTAGAATGTGAGCGCTTCAAAAAAAAGAAGATAAAAACAAGAATGCCTTGACACTTTCGCAGAGATTAGCAATTTGTCTTTGGTGGTATGGCCTTTTGAGTTTGTATGACTTGTATTTTGGAGATTTGTGAGAAAAGTTTTAGGCAGTGAAATCGAGAATTGACGAGAGTGAACATTGGTCCTTCATAGCTCTTTTTTAGTGTTTTTTTCTGAACGACACAAGAACTTGTCGTTTGCATATGGATTATAAAATGCTTTTGATCTGACATGGTCTTCTCAGCGGATCCAGCTATTCTCTAACTCACTTCCTTTCTCTCACTCTTTATTCTCTGTTCTTTCTTGTCTATCAATCTCTTTTAATTTCTTTTTTGTTCTCTCTCTCTTTCTCTCTCTCTCTCTCTGTCCTTTTCCTTTTTTCTCACTTTATGACTTTGTTCTTCCCTGCTCGCATCATCTCCTTTCGAGTTTCTTTGTCAAGTATGTCTGTAAATAACAATGTTTTTTCGATCCCTTGTGGTTTACGATGAGGAGAACGTTGAAAAGGCGAAGATGTAAGCAAGAGCGAATAAGAATTGTAGAAAGAGAAGCTGAGTGAGTGTTACTTTCTAAGTGAATAGGGGAGTCCGAACAGCTCCAGAACACAAAAGCAAAATTTTATATCAAAAAGTTCTCAATTTGAAGAAAGTACCGAGAGCACGACGTGTTAGTGACCGAGAGAGGGATTTGAATGTAAGGAAGGGATGATGCTTACGTGAAACAAGCAGAAGTCCGCAGGAAGCGAGAAAATGGCTTGACAGATGCCCGCTGGTTTCTTGATGACATAATATTGACCTAGTGTGTTAATGTCTTCAGCAGGTTTTTCCTCCGTCCAGCGGAAATTTTTCCGTTTTGGAAGCTTTTTAGAACCACCGCTTGTATCCATAGGTTACGCGTACTGCAAAAAAGTAGTTGAGAGAGAAAAAACAAGGCTTCCGAGTGAAGGAAGGAAAAGTATGTAGAATAATGAAAAGGTAGTAGCCTCAGGCTAGCGTTTTCTACCACCTGCACTTCGTATATTGGTGAATTTCTTTCTCTTCTCTGTTCTTTACCTGAAATCTCGCTTCTCATCATTCTATGTATTATAGTCCCACCCCCTTCTGCTCCCATAAAGGTTTTCGTCAAGTACAGTCTACCTATAATAGTTTTTTAGACTACGGGTTTTAAGTTGATTGTCAGTACTCAGAGACGTTAGATGTGTGAATAGAGACATTGAATGTTCAAAACAGAGGCTACTCCACAATTCATCTCCTTAACGTAAAAAAACGTTTTTTCAGGCAAGCGGCGGTTCTCCATCAAGTTGTGGAAGACATTCACGGACTGCTTCAACTGCTTGCCCATCGCAGCTTTGATAGATGAAAAGGTGGGCGCATAAAAATAAACATAAGAGTAATTTAAATATAAGTTTCAGAGAATAAGGCGGGTATCATGCATAACAAACTCAACTCTGGAAGCTCCGGGAAAACCTATATAATATAAAACTTGAGCACAAGATTGGAAGCTCAGTCCAGGCGTGGCATAATGTTAGTGTGCTTGACTATTGAGCGAAGAGTCTCAAGTTCAATTTCCACCCCGGACAGTTCCACCCAAACCAAGGGGGTTGAGAAATGTGTGTAGTGCTCATTGACGAATCTGACTCTCCCCACTGCTGCTACACACACTAACAGTGACTCAGCGGCCAGCCACTTATTATACCAGGAGAGGTCTTTCTGGCATCTGAGGATACCGCGTATCCTTTCGCGTTGCGGGAGCAAGTGCGAGGAGGATCATTATTACCTAAGATTAGAGGTTTAGCTAAAACGCGTTTAATTTTGATACTTTTGAGATCTTCTGTTGCCACGGCGGCCTGTCGCCGGATCTCCAGAACATGGAACAGATCCGTCGGGTGATGAGGCCGACAGATGTACCCGATACTGGTGAGCTTTATGGGAAAAAGATAAGCCACGAGTATTCACGGACACTAATCATTATGATTCTCGTTTCGTCTGAATCCCCTTTTCTTTTTCAATATCAAGTCTTAGGACTAGAGATTTAATCTATATCTTATAGCGGAAGATAGACTATGGAAGGAGTTTGTTTCCCCTTGGCTGTTCTGCTCTTTTCATCATGAATAAGGGAATGGGAGTGAATTATTCTCTAACACCATTCTCTAGTCTTTTAGGAAAAATGTTAAACATTTTATCACAGAGTAGTACATAGACCAGTCAAAGAAGGATTTGCACTCCATCGAGCGGGTCTTCCACGTGTGTACAGAGCCCTTTTCGGGGTCGAAAGAATCGCCGGTGGGGAGTCAAGACAGCTTTATTCACCCCTAGGGATGGGGATCCTCCAGCCTATTCTGGTGAGCGAAATCTGATCCGGCACAGACACGAAACCGAATACTCTCGAGAAAAGAAAGATAGAGAAGTTTGGCGATGAAAATATTACTATCAGCTGTATTAAGTGGCCTGAGAAATTGATGCAGTGAATTATAATGTATTATTGAATGATGGTTGGCATGAAGGTCTATTGTGCGACTTGCTGTGGTCGGACCCGGACAAAGATGTCCAAGGCTGGGGGGAAAATGACCGCGGAGTCTCCTTTACATTCGGGCCAGATGTTGTAGCCAAGTTCCTCAATCGACATGATCTGGACCTGATTTGCAGAGCGCATCAGGTATATTTGTTGGATTTCTTGAAAGTAAATAAGGTATTAGGAACGGTAGGCTGGTTTTTTTTATATGAGCAAAGCGATAAGTATGTTACCATTGAACTTTGAATAAGAAAAAAATTTCAAGCAGGGAAGTTTGGTTGTTGGAAAAAAAAGGAAATTTTTTGAAATGAAGTGGTGAAATTTGCATAAGGCTGCTGCCTTGAAGAGGAAGTTTTGAATATGATATGATTAGATGAGACTGAACAATTCGATACTTGATTAGACTTTTTCCTTTTGTATGATCTTCGTTAAATAACCGAAGACCTGTACATATTGAATCATTTGGTGGCTTATGCTGAGCCTTCATACTGTATTTTTAAGGTTGTCGAAGATGGTTACGAGTTCTTTGCGAAACGGCAACTAGTCACGTTGTTCTCTGCTCCCAACTACTGTGGTGAGTTTTACGATTTCGATTTCGAACTGATTTATTAGATTTGGACTGAGAGTAATTTCTTTTCATTTATTAATAACAAAAAATCATGTATTTTAGAAGCATGAATGAATTGCTATGACTATAACACGGCTTGATAGTACAGGAGAATTTATTGGTTGATTGATAAAATTGGTTTGGGGGAGTTAGAAGAAATGGAGAAGTGTTTGGGGTGGGAATGGAATGACAACCACATAATTTTGAATCCGCTCTTTTTTTTGGGTGTCGGGCGTGGCATATTGATAGTTTGTTCGATTATTGTGCGAAGAGTCCCGAGTTCGACTCCCACCCGGACAGATCCACCCAAACCAACCAAAGGAGTTAAGAAATGTTGGTAGTTCTTATGCACGAATCTGACTCTCCCCACTGCTGTATCACACAACAGTAATGATCTAGCGAGCAGCCGATATCCCGCATCTCAGGGGAGCGCATACCCTGCCATCTCAGGGGAGCGCATACCCTGCCATCTCAGGGGAGCGCATACCCTGCCATCTCAGGGGAGCGCATACCCTGCCATCTCTGGGGAGCGCATACCCTGCCATCTCAGGGGAGGGGAGCGCATACCCTGCCATCTCAGGGGAGCGCATACCCTGCCATCTCAGGGGAGGGGAGCGCATACCCTGCCATCTCAGGGGAGCGCATACCCTGCCATCTCAGGGGAGCGCATACCCTGCCATCTCAGGGGAGCGCATACCCTGCCATCTCAGGGGAGCGCATACCCTGCCATCTCAGGGGAGCGCATACCCTGCCATCTCAGGGGAGCGCATACCCTGCCGCGAGGAAAATTATTGCCCATTTTTTGAATGTCGTGTAGGTTTTACCCACTGTTCGACTTGCAGGAGAATTCGATAACGCGGGAGGAATGATGAGCGTAGATGAGACATTGATGTGCAGTTTCCAGGTAACACTAAAAGTTTCCTTTCATTCAACTCCTAATGATAAGATTGGAGGACTTGTTTTAAAATATTATATAAACTATAGTGGACTTTTTTTATACATAGCAAAGTTTAAAAACTTAACCAAAAAAATTAACGGGTTCGTCTCTTACGTTTTTTTTAATTTTCAGATCTTGAAACCGTCAGAGAAGAAGGCGAAATACCAATACGCTGGCCTTAATTCTGGTCGACCAGTCCAAAATCCGACTAGACCGGCTTCCAATTCTACGCCTAATAAGAAGAAATAAGCCACGTATGCGGGAGCTTCGACTCTAGTTAGAGGACATTAAGTAACTGTCCTCGTGATCATTCAAAATGAGTATGAAGAGAGAGAGAGAGCTGAAGAGGCGGAAAGAGAGACTGATAGGAAAAAAAGATGAAAAGTCTTGAGACTTCCCAGTGATGGAGAGGCCTCGAACGACGAAAGATTGATTTAGATAAAAGGAGACACCGACTTATGTATGAAATTGCCTCTTTGATAGATTGATGATTTGAGTAGTATACGGTCGTGAATCATCTTTTTAGAAGGCGAATTTGTCGTGTGTGTTCTATTTGGTAAGGTTTTTTAAATATTTAAAATGTAATATATTGCTTAATTATTGTTCCAGAAGATGCAAGAATGATGAAGCACGGTAAAGTAGTACTGACTCGAGTGTGCTTATCTTGTGCCTAAAATAGTGTTCGCATTTGCCAAAATGAAATACTTATTTTTGAACAGAATAATGGGATGAAAATTGATAATCCGAAGCTTAATTAGGGCCATTTCTGTGGATGTGTTTAGGGTTGATGTGTGTTCTTCTAACAAGCGGTTCACCCTTTCTGCTGAGTAATTTTACTGTCATTAGATACAAGTATATGCCTGGTTTTCTGGAAAGTTTAGTTATAAATCGCTGAAGTTTTGTCAGTTTGTGCGTAATACGTCGATTATTCTTTTTATGTCTTACTCGTTTCTCCAATTTAATGAATGTATCTCAGCAGTGTTGTTGAGAACTTTGCGAATGTAGTTGCTGTTCTTATTTGACTGGGTTTTTGTTCTCAAGTTCAGTCATTAGAACGGGAATATGCCATTTACGCAGTCTAATGGGAATCTTCCGTTTCATTCTCATGAAAGTTTTTGCCCGTAGTCCCTTAGGACTCATTTTTTTGCGAATGTTACTGGATTCCTATGAAACTTTTTTATAACTTGCAAAAAATGGTGTCTCTCCCGGATTTAAAGATGAACTGGCATTTTCATCTTCTCTATGATATGGTAGTTATTTACTGTGCTCTTTGCAATCCATAAACACGATTTGAGGCAAATTTTTGAATTCGATCTAATGATGCTAAACAATTGAAACTTGAAAGTTTAAAAAAACAGAGAGGGTTTGATTTAATCCATCGGTCACCTGCACTGTAGAATTTTGGAATAAACTACCGTGATTCGAGCAGGAGAGTCTACTAACGAAAAGCTTTCCCTTCTCTCCCCCCCTATTTCTAGCTCCCCTCTCTCTTCTCTTCCCCTATTTCTAGCTCCCCTCTTCCTTCTCTTCCCTCTATTTTTAGCTCCCCTCTCCCTTCTCTTCCCCCTATTTCTAGCTCCCATTTCCCTTCTCTTCGCCCTATTTCTAGGTCCCCTCTCCCTTCTCTCCCCCCTAATTCTAGCTCCCTTCTCATTATTCCAGACTACCCTCTCCGCTCGAGTAGCGGCCTTTTTTTATTTTTCAACAATCGCATGATATCTTTGTTAAGCTATGTTGAATGTCCTGTCAATGGAAAATCACCTGTCACTATACAAAAACAGCATCTACAATCAAAGAATGAGGGTTTTGATTTAATATAGAGTTGTGAAGTGTTGTAAGGTTGCCGCGGACTTCCTTCAATCAGGTTGTGTGGCACTCTACAGTAGCAGTATTGAAGAGCGGTAACTGAGCATTTGTTGATCCTTCATACGCTTTCGACTGAACCAACCGAGAAAATGCCATAGTCGTAGTCTGGTGCTTCAAAAATTGAACATCGAAACGGAAACACAGTTAAGAGTTATAACGTCATCAAAAACAATATTTTCCAAATGTCAGTTAAATTAGTTTGAGAATGAATAACCATTAATTAAGATTTTTGGAATTTTAAAATATTTCAACGCCAGTTCGAACGATGGAAGCATTTCACGGGCTTCGCGTATAACTTCGAACAATAATTCCGTGCTGCTTAAAAATTAGCGCCTCTTTTTTATTATTAAAGAAACAGAAATTTTATCTTCTGTTTCTTTTTCTAACGAAATCTCGGTAATTTCATTCAATGTTGCGAGAAAACAAAAAGTCGAAATTGTTTTGAGACTCAAAGTCGACGGCAAACGTGAAAAGAGTGGTGGGTGAAATAACATAAGAGTGAACAATTAAAAGGCTTGAGTATCTTTTCGCTCACGAATAAAAGAAGCACGCTGGGAAATAGAATTTGATCTCAAGATCAGAGACAAACATTTGTGATAGATGTCACCTACTCTTGAGGCAACCACTCATCTTTCTCGAGTTGATGAGGAATGATATCGAGTTCAGAAACGAATTAAGTTCATACGAGACAGAACGTGAGGAGGGACCGAAACGAGAATGAGAAATAGAGATTGGCAAACAAAGCAGAGGTGAAGAGAAACAGGCGAAAGTTAGAATGAAAGAGATTAAGAAAGCAAGAAGGAGAGATGTTTCTATGTATCCACTATCGGGATACGTAAAAGAAGATAAGTCATCACATAGAAAAGTATTCAGTGATAGAGAATCACATGCGAAGAGTGAAGGCGGTTAAGATAGTTATCTATCTATAAGAGAGACAGAGAAAAACAGGGAGAAAGAAAGAGAGAGAGGTAGAGAAAGGAAGAGAGAGTGAATGAAGACGAGGAATAAACAATGAGTAACGAGGAGTAGAGCTGAGCGGGCGGGAGATCTGAAGAGAGAATGGATATATACGCTGTCGCGGAATAGACTCGAAAAAGGGTTTACGTGAAGTATATCCAGGAAAGGGATAAGTGGATACGTAAGTGAGGGCATTCGTAAGAGACGAGTACAAGGAAACATGAAATATATAAACAGGGTAGCCCACGTATTCGGCAATTAATCTTTCCGCGTTCATGATGCATGGTGCACGACTGCGCTTCACTTTTCACCTACATATGTATGAGTATACTGATAAAAAATAATTTTTAAAGTTTTTTTCAAATCATCATTGATATGATTGGTTATTTTTTAAAGTTTTTTTTAGTTCCTAAGCCTTGTGTACTCTCAAGCTTAATCTTAGTCTGAGTAGAGACTGCATTCAAACGTGTTCTTTTTTGCTGGACGGGTCTAGAACATTTATATAACATGTCACGAAATGTATAAAATGGAATTAAACTTTCGAACTGAGTTTCCAGCCGCGACATTAATCTCTAAACGATGAGATCATCGGCGCGATGATCTCATCGTTTAGAGATTAATGTTGCAACAGGTCTTTCTCTCGTTCTCTACGGCTTTTTAAACTGAGTATCTTTGCATCTACGATTCTTTCTGCGTGTCTACTTTTGAACCTCGCTCTTTATTCTATACTCAATATTTCTGTTAAAAATCTTCTCTGTTCCTCTCTCTCACTCACTATCTCTCTCTCTCTTCTCTCTCATTCTCTCTTTCGCTTTCGATACCTTTCTTCCAAGCTCAAAATTGTATGAGCATTTCAGCCTCTCTGCAAACCTTCCCCACCCATTCTGTCAAAAAAATATTTTGCTACCAGCTACATATCTTTTTCATACATATGTATGTAGTTTGAGTTTCACATTATTATACTACGCTCCCCAGCGGATGCTTTTAAAGAGGCCGATTATTTGATTAGGGTCCCAAAACAAAAGAATATAAGCAGGTGGTGAAGGGCAAAAAAAAGGGAAATGATTTTTTTTCAGACCACTGCTCGGGTTACGTTCACATTTAATAAAGAAAAAAGGTAAAACGTGCGGGTCAGCTATGCTTGCAGAACCTATACAGTAGGACTGTCTGAGCAGTTCTATTGTATAGGTTCTGTATGATGAAAGTGAAGCGAAGACCGATATGTGTAGCCATGATCAATCTTCCAATGAAGCATTATCATCTGCACTTACTTTGTAATCAATAACGAATCAGTTTGATTGTGTATTGCCTTGATGCGTTGCTTTCGTAAAAAATTTGAACAATATCACCATAAAATAACGAAAGAGCCGGAAAGAATTGGCTTTGATATAGTTTAGAGACCCCCAAAAAATGTTCAATTCGTCTTATTGTCATGATCTAGATGTGAGCAGGTATGAGCAATAGTTTTCTGATTTAAGTAAGCAAACTAATAGAAGACAAAAAAGCTTCTTTGTTTTTTTAGGTGACTTGTAGAGAAGACACGCGATTCATCTATTTACTAGAAAAGCAGAAAGGTATTCATTTTATGAATACACATCCATGAAAGTTTCGCAACACATGAACGTTGAAAAAACAAGCATGATGTGAGATGACACTGCGAAGCAATCACTAGCTTATTTAACTGCTGAAACCAGGACTACAGATTGACCATAAATTACATGGACAAATTTTTAACGCGCTCTATTGCGCGACACAGTTGATTGATCTTTTTTTCATTTACCATGATAATGCTCTGAGACTGGTTGTTTCTTGTTTCAAGTTTCGTGACTCTAGCTTTATTTGTACAGTTATGGTGAAATCAAGTCCTCTTCGTGCTGCGATCATTGCACTGCACAACTCCGGTCACACGAGAGCGAACATCGCGCGACGACTCAATGCTCCACGATCAACTGTTTACGCCACCATCGATCATCTTCAAGAGACAGCCGATGGCAAGGACCGTGCAGAAAAAGGTCGTCCACTGACATTTGACACGCCCCAGATTAGGAGCATTCTCCGGAAACGCATCGCACGCAATCCTCGACAATCCATGAGGAAGCTCGCTTCGTCGGTTGGTATCTCCCGTGAATCAACACGACTGATAATCAAACACCGTCTCGGGATGTACCCTTACAGGATACAGAAACGACTTGGATTGGATGCCCGACAGAAGCTTCTTCGACATCAACGGGGCAAATTTTCCATGTTCTATAAATAGTCACTCCCTACCCTACCTCAACGAGATTCGTGATTTAGGATTTATTGTAGACAATAAGTTGACTTTTTCTGCTCATTGCTCAACAATAGCTCAGAAAGCAAAGCGTAAATGTCCTCTTATTCTTAAAGTTCTCAAGAGTCGTAAACCGGATGTACTTGTTAACGCTTACAAGATATACATTAAATCTATTGTAGAACACTGTACAACTGTTTACTCCCCACATTTCGTTAAGGACATAGCTGTACTAGAGAAGGTTCAAAATTATTTTACGCTTCGCGTTTTTCGCCGGTGTTTTGGTTGTTCGTTTAATAATATGCCAAGTAGTAAGACGAGAAACAATCAACTAGGCCTAATATCTCTTCTCTCTGTTAGAGAATCTAACGACCTCAAACTACTTCTGAAACTGATATTTGGGAAAAAAGTACTCTCTGACAGGACGCACCACAACTTTGAAATAAGAGCGTCCAACACTAGAGGCGCACTTTTCAAAATAATCCACCCTGCTCCGAGAACTATTTGCAGAAGAAATGCCTTCTCTATACGATCAGCTCGTATATTCACCGAAATTAATAGAGTTGATGAATGATATATGTTTGCTTGGATGTAATCTGCATTGTTTTACCTATTTATGTAATTTAAACAATTCAATTGTTTAATCTCTCGTACCACGTAATTAATTTATGCGTTGCTGCATGTAATGTTTTCACGTAATTAAATTGAAATGGAAATTGCAAAGATCTGTTGCAACAATGTGCGCGGGCCGAGCATTTCCTTACGCTATGTACTAATGAAAAAATATTCACCAATGAGATGCCGGTGAATTCTCAAAACGACAGAATACTTGTTTTTTTAAAACTTGTATTTTCTTCTTTCTTATGCAAATACATACTATAATCTAAAAGTACTGACTGTTCCAAGTACGGAAAAGTATAAATACTGCTTTTGTGGTTTTAAAAAAATAGGAAGATGTTCAAGATTTGGTTTGAAATTCTCGTTTTGAATTTTGAATTGAAGTTCAAAAAGTAGTTTTCAAGTTGCGGAATAATTTTTCGACATTCAAAGAGCTTCAGACTTTGTGATATGAGGCTTCTGGCTTCCTAGCAAGTAGCTGCATGAGAAGAATCAGTAGAAGAGTGAAATACAATTAAACGGGTTCATCCGCTTCCTGTTCCCTAATCTTCTGTCGGTTGTTTGTCTGAGAGAATCGCTAACAGACTGATCTTTCCTGTCCACAAGGGTAATCTGTTTCTTCATTGACAAATACGCCCGCCTATGAATGAGAGTTCGGAAGCTTTCGAGTACTTGGACATCAAATGTTCTATATGTAGTGAAGTGGATAAATGAAGTCGCATCATTGAATCTATTCCAACCTTGTTCCTCACTGATCAGGAATACCATGAAACAGGACAAGTCTCTTGAGTTATCTTAGGCTCTGGTTCACAAAAATACGAGTAGAATTCCTTCCGAAGACTGAAACTCTGTTAAAACATCAAGTAATTGTTGATTCTGAATCTTCCACCTAGCAATAAGTCAATAATGTGAGTCATAACCGTTAATATTATATGGTGATAAAGTTATTCATTGATGAGTTAGTCGGAATTCGACCAAAAGGTGAAGTTGCTTTTGACGATTTACCCTCGAGTTGATCAAATCCGGCAAGAAAACGGCTTGTTTGACTATTGGTGTTACCGAAGGTGCTTCTTTGACTATTGGTGTTAACGATGGTGCTTGTTTGACTATTGGTGTTACCGAAGGTGCTTCTTTGACTATTGGTGTTACCGAAGGTGCTTGTTTGATTATTGGTGTTACCGAAGGTGCTTCTTTGACTATCGGTGTTACCGAAGGTGCTTCTTTGACTATTGGTGTTACCGAAGGTGCTTCTTTGACTATTGGAGTTACCGAAGGTAGTGGAATTTGACTATTGGTGTTACCGAAGGTAGTGGAATTTGCTTCAACCTTCAACGTTAGACTTGTTTTCTCATATTTATATACAATGTGAAATTACTTTACTGATTATGTATGTGTCCTGTTTTCATGTCCCTTTTTTTCCAAAAGAATCTTCCGAATTAAACTCTATCTCCCTTGTTCACAAATGAATAAAACTCATATTCGTCCTTTTGAGATTCTCTTACTCATATCCCGATTCATTCTCTCCCTCTGTACCCTCACTCCAATTGGCGTTCTCTTCCATCCTCTGTGTTTGTTGCTCTCTGCTCTCTTCAGATCTCCCACTCTTTCCGTGGCTTTCATTGTCTCTCATATCTTCTTTAATCTCTATAAATTTCTCTCACACACGCTTTTTCAATTTTCAATTTTATTTTATCTCGCTTTTTTCCATCTTTTTTCCCTTTTCTTGTTGTTACGTGTATCTTTATATTTCTCTTCTAATCTCTCCTAGCTCTTTCTCTCAATCTTTTCATTTTTTTAAAATTTCGCTTCAACCTCACGCAGAAGTTATGGGCGTGCCCAACTGTGCACTCTGTAGTGACGGAATCAAAAGAGAAAATTTTTTGAGATTCAGAGCGACGAAAAAAGAGAAGGAAACAAAAAAGAAAGATTGGGAGAAAGAGTGAAAATGAAGGATGATGAGGGACTGAAAGATAAATATATTGAGAGGGGAGGAAAGCGAGTGACGTTATAGAGAAAAAGATTAAGAGAGAGATGTTGAACACATAGAAATCTAAAGAAATAAAGTAAAGAGAATACAGGAAATCCCTCTCAACCCCAGTGAATTTTACCTTTCCTACTTCCCCTCCCGTTCTCTTTGCATCTACATCTTACAATCTTTTCATTCATCTACATATACATATCTCTTTCTTCCTCTCGCATTTTATCTCTTTGTCCATCTCTCATTTCACCTTTTTTTTGTCTTTCCCTCGCCTCTCGTTTTCTCTTTGTACCTGCTTCTCTCAAACAACCCCCCCAATCTCTTGACTCTCAATATTAGTTTGATCAAAGAATCACTCTTTGACTGGTATGCGCATAAACATACTTTTTGCTTCAATTTTCGCGTTTTCAGAACTCAAAGGAAAGAATAGTTGAATTTTGCGAAGGGGTATTATTAGGGGGGAAGAGAAGACGAGAGATGAAAAGAAAAAAATAGTTAGGTAAAAGAAAATGAGAAACAATGAGATAAAAAGAGAAACGGAGAGAAATAAGAATAGAGCTAGAGAGAGATATATTCAGAGATAAATGAGGAAGAGAGGAATAAAAAAAAAGGAAAGTTAAGTTCTAATTTTTCATCTAACGGTTTCCGCGTTATTTTCAACTAATATTTAGTAAACTGATTTCTATTCTGATATGAAACTAGTTTTTCTCTTCACCTATTCAATCAACACGCCGCCGTTCACATCTTCAATTCTTTTTAACGTTTTTCTGCTTGTAAGACATCTTATATAGGTTTGTTAATGCTAAAATTCATTTGTAAAATCAAGAAGTTTTTTGTTGTAATGATTTGATAATTTTTTGAAGCTAAATGATTATCAATTCATTTTTGTTGTTGCTTCAGACAGCATTTCTCTTTCTCTTTTTCCATCTTCTATTTTCCGCTGTTGAAAATATTTTTCTTCGTTTTATTGCTCTCTTCTTAATTCTTGTCTGTATCCGCCGAATTGGTTAAGTTTTATCAATCACATGGTATTTTAAAAATACATGTATTATACATATTGTTTGATAAGTTCTTCAAAGCTGTTAAAATAATTTACACTAGGAACAAAGTTTCTGGTTTCTGGTTTCATCAAATGATTGGTTCTAGTTTGATAATCGAAAACGTTTGAAACTAAAATAAATAAGACAAATTTTCATGATTTGAGCGATATTTTAGATTATCTCTTCCTTGTGACATAATGGGCAGAATAAATCAGAAATATTGAAGGCGAAGTTGGAAAGAGAAAAGTTAAGTAGTTCAAACTGTTACACGAATTCTATCTGCATTGCTAACAGCGTGATTGTTTGAATAGAATCGGTTATGATGCGAAAAATTTATTGAATTGTACTAAAAAAAAATTGAGAAGGCATTGAATAAAGAATTCCAAAAACAAACTGATTCACGATTAGTTTTTTTTTTAAAAATATTACTTCATTTGCCTTCAACATACTTCATTTTATAATACTTCAACAAAGAGTTCAGAGGCGAAAATGAAAAAAAGACTCGAGAGCAGAGAAAGAGAAAGAGAGAAAAATGTTGGCCGCAATCTAAAGATAGTGAAAAAGGCTGTGTGTGAAAGAGAGATAGAGGGAGAGAGAGAGAAAAGAGAGATAAAATAGTGACAGTCATGGAAGAGATAGAGAAAAGAAAGAAAAAGAGAAAGAGAAAATGAAAGAGAGAGTGAGAAGAGAAAGAGCAGAGAGAAGGGAGGATATAGAGGAAGGAAAGAGTAGGCGAGAAGTAGAATTGGAGCGACATCAGGCCTGGAGGGGAAGTATGATTCAATCAAGCTCTTATTCGTGATTGGACGGATGCTGTGTCGCTTCTGCTTTTTGTTTTCATGTTGCGTTTCTTGAATACATTCTCACTCTTCTAATAATATGATTTCTTCTGAGAGCGCTACGTAGTATGAGACAGGACTGATTCAAGCCTTCCCTTATTATAAGATATGACTCATGGAAATCTTAAGAAAAATAGGACTGCTTTGTACCGTTACTTAGTATAAAACCAAACCAAATGTACTTAATAGAAGATAAAACTGATTTAATCCTTAACTTAGTGAGCCAATAAGATTTGGAGCCCTCGCTGCTTTTCCGCAGATGATTTTGATTACCTTAGTTAGTTTATGATAATGAGTTTTTCTAGAAGGGTGAGGTTTGATTATTTCTATGGAGGTTTCTTTAACTCTGTGAAAGATCATTCAAAGCGTCAGCTGGATTCCGAGCATCTAACTTCATCTGTTTTCCTCATCCGATTACTTCTTGCTAACTCCGAAATGTGAGAAATAGTTTGATACTTCACAGCAAGATCAACACTTGCAATCCTTTGCCGTTTTTCATTTAAAAAAGTTTTCTTTTCTAAAACTTCATGCACCTCTTGTATTACTAATTATTCATTTATTTCTCAATAAACAAGTACATTAAATTTCAATAAAATTTTCTGTAGTAAACGTTTGTAGATATCATAGAATATAATAAACCTTAGGTGATTGGTTTGAAAGCAGTGATGTCAGGAAAATAATGACATGTGTATGTATGTCTGACGAGGATGCATCTGTGACCCATAATAACAGTCTGTCAAATTGAGAGTTTTTTATTGAATCTACCTCACACATATGTACATATGTATATGAATGAGTGAACAAATCGAGAAAAAAATGGCACGGTGCCCGGTTGTGAACCCAGCCGTCTCTCTCTTACCAATAGTGCCCGGTTGTGAACCCAGCCGTCTCTCTCTTACCAATAGCGAATGCTTCACCACTAAACTACCAAAGATATGATGAAATTCCTGGAAATTGTTTCATGTTAAAAGCCTTTTTCCAAATATTTGAACCATTCTTTGTCTGAACCAGGCAGCAATGCGTTTGAACTGTTGTTAGCATTCGATCGATCTGAAATCGTCTTGTCTTAAGATTGAATTGTGAAATTACACTACTAGTACGAAGGACTAACTTCTTGTCATGCGAAAGATCTACAGGTCAGAATTGTTAACGAGCTGTAAAAAAAGATATTACAAAATACCGAAATAGTGCTTTAACAAAGTTTATTCACATAGACTAGCACTGTGATACTTGAAAACGCGTGAACACCTGATAATAAGCGGCTGGAGTCGATCTTGCCTCGCACCATTTTTTTCAGTAAATTTTCCAAAGGACTGTTTTTTTTGTTGCCAAGAAAACTTCGGAGTTTCAAGTACGAGAATAATTGGAAAAAACTGTAGTCACTTGAGATGAAGCTCTAAAAACATAAAAGAGGAAAAAAAAGTTTGTGAATCACTTCCACTGACGTGGGGTGTGTTGCCTTGGATGACGGTGTTTACTGGACAAAAGTACCTCTTGTTCCCATGACCACTTTTTCCAACTATTCTCTGTCTCTTACCTTCTCTTCCTTTCTTTTTTCTTAATCTCTCAGTTACAAACTCAATCTTTCTCGGTGTCTGTAACTGCCTCTGCAACTCGCTCTTTTTACTACCTCCTCCATTATGTTTGTTATCGTAAACATCTTAGCAGCTACCGACTTCCCTGAGCTTACATGAAGAATAAACCATTAGTCATTTCAATTCCCAGTGACTTCATACTCATTGCCTTGAAATCCCGGAAAAATCTAACATGAGTCACTTTGTAAATTATTGTTTATTTTGTATTTTGTGTAGTTGTTATGTATACCTCGATAAGTCAGTAAAAGTGAAGTGTAGTAGTCATCGATGATGACTCATTATGTCATGCATGGAGCGAACAAGTCGCTCGTGCTCTCACGTCGTCTAAAAAGTGTAGTAGACATCAGCGCAAATTAAAAAGCTTGGAGTCATAGTTAAATTTGAAAGTTGCAAACGTGCTGAATTTCTTCGTTTTTTGTTTAGCCATTTTAAAAGTTTATTGTAATTTTTTGTTTGATTAATACGAAACTAAATTTATGCTGCTTTGCTCTTTTTTCTCTCACATAAATTCCTTTTCAATCCTCCATGTCTATTTTGTTTTTTTTTGTTTGTTTGTCTTTGCTGACTAAGTTATCTTCTTTGAATTTCTATATCTCTCTATTTTTTACTTTTCAAATATAAAGATGACAATTGACGTCTAACTATATTAAGACGACAATGGACGTCTTTATCAGGCTTCACTGCCTTAAAAACTGCGTAACTGAGCATTCGAAGAGCTAACTAAATTATCTTACTTTCAATATTTATTGTTTCCAGGAATTCTCTATATTTCTCTTTTGATAGTTTTTTTTTACTCCTACTTACTTCCCATATCAATGCCTTTCTTCAACGGTATTTTCTTTTTTTCTCTTGATTTTGCTGAATTCTCCCATTCTTTCTCTAAAATCTTTTTTTTTTCTTCTAAGAAACCTCAAAAACTCTCTTTCTTTTTCTCTTTCTCTCTCTCTCTCTTTTTCTCTCTCTTTCTCTCTCTTTCTCTCTCTCTTTCTCTCTCTTTCTCTCTCTCTTTCTCTCTCTTTCTCTCTCTTTCTTTTTCTTTTTCTCTTTATTTATCTTTCTCTCTCTTTCTATCTCCCTTTCTCTCTTTATATCTCTGTCTCTCTTTCTCTTTCTCTCTTTCTATCTCTCTTTCTCTTTCTCTCTCTCTCTCTCTCTCTCTCTCTCTCTCTCTCTCTCTCTCTCTCTCTTTCTTTTCTCTTTCTTACCCCCACATTACCAACATCGCGGCCCTCAACCCTCTCTGAACTTGTTGCTTTGCCATTTCGCTTGCTGTACATAGTTTAAAGGGCAGAAGTAAATAGAGAAGGAGAAGGGAACAAAAAGAAAGTCGAAGAGAAAAGAAATACTAGGCAGAAGAATGAGAATTAGAGAAAGCTGGATGGTTGGGGTATGAAGATGATGCTTGACATAGAGCGAGAGAGATAGGAAGGAATCATGATGAGAGAATTATATGATGAAAGCAGACAGAAGTTGGAAGGAAAGTTGAGAAGGAAGAATGATGAAAAGAAGAGAGAAATAAGAAAAAAGAGAAAAATTGAGACAAAGAGAGAAGCACAAAGAAAGGGGAATAGAGAGAGAAGTAGAGAAATAGAGAAAAGGTCTGTCCAACAAACAGACATAGAAAGAAAGAAAAAGAGAAAGAACAAAGGAAGATAAAAGGTATATCAAGAAAGAGAGAAGAGAGTAAATAATTCGAAAAGCGGAAAGAAAAAGCAAAAAAGCCTAAGCTGGGAGGATATGGTTCACTCGAACACTTTCACTCTTTACTTTCAAGTAAAACTTACCGTTTTCTATTCATTTCTTCTACTGAGACTTTCCAGAACGATCATTCTTTCCAGAACGATCATTCTTTCCAGAACGATCATTCGCTATCTATCATGTGCTCAAAGTATAAGATTTTCATTTCCCTTTTTCTTCACCCGTCCATGGTATAAAAAGTGGAACATAATTCATTCCTTCTACTTCATTCTTTTTATTTTGTACAAGGTCAGAATAGGGTCTTCTGTCAGGCTTCTAGCTCTTCAAACATTCTGTTCGTTACGTCTTCAAAGTTAAGACTCGCAAGGCTTTGGCTTTTACATTTTACCAAATTTACCTTTTGTGGTATTAATGGTAAGAGTTCTTGTTGTTAAAGTTTCTGTCATCAAGAAGAGTTATTAATTCTTGCTGTTTCTTGTTCAGAATATGTCATTCAGACATCAGATTTTTTACAAGAATCAAAAGTAGAACAGTAAGCTGAAAGAAACGAGACGAGGTGAAGGTTAGAGGAATCAAAAAAACACAGAAACTTTCTCAAATCATCAGAGACTGGGTTGATTACTTTCATTTTGAATGCTCATAATACAAAATTGCGCTCATGCTTTAATCTGATATGATCCTTCAACTACTTTTTAATATTTGTAGAACTTATATGTTTACATTTGTGAGTCTTTTTTTCATTCATTAGGTTTCTGTGAGCTCTCATGTTATTCAATAGGTATTCTATATTTCTTGAACAGAAAAAGATCAAATTAATGTGAATGGATAGACTTCCTGAAAAAGTTCACGTGAACGAATTCTTTATGATGTACATATAACTAAGCAGGTAAGCTGAAACCCACGTTATTCATGAACGTAATGTTCCCACGTTTCCTATCCCACGGTTTAGCTGCTGAGATGAATACAGAAAGAACTTCGATAGAATTTCGAGTTCTCTCTTTTTGCTATGTATTCTAAGAAAGTTTCAGCGAAAAGATAACAGTATCATCAATGCGGTTCATTATTCATTCTTTTATATAAAAAAAAGTTTTCATAAAAACCCGTGACTGGCTTAAGCCCTAGACTCACAGTTTATCACCTTTCAAGTGATGGGTTCGGTTTCCAAAAGTTGTTTCTTAAGAACCACTTTTAAATCCTTCATTCATATACATGATCGAGCCCGACCTCTATCAGTACTCATCCTCATTTAACCGTAGCATCTGAACCATGTTCGACATTCTCGTTTTCTTCAAGTTCTATGTTCTTGCTGCTACTGCATGAGATTCCCTAGTAATAACAAACCTTGTATAGCTGTGTGGAATTGTGAACATTTTGTAGGGAGCTTCATTTCTTACTCATCGAACACTGAGCGAATGGAAAAAAGAGAAGAGAGCGATGAATTATTTAAAACTGTGGACTAAATTGTTTTTAAGGTAAATGGCTTGTGGATGTCACTATTAATATTTAAATCTTTCGCTTTCTTAACGAAAACTCGTTTTAAAATACGGCAGAGAAGTAGATCAGTGATAAAAGATGACCTATCATATGTTGAATGCTCAACAACCCAACAACTTCTATGAACCTTGCCAATCAGATGCCATAGTTGGGAAGTATGAAATACTTTATCTAACTCTCCTTGCGTATTTCCGCCTCAACGCAGGGAACGAATTCTCCAGACCTGGAACACAGACCTAACGTGTCAAAACCACTATTCTTAAGCAAGTTTTAATATTTCCGAATAACTACAGCTACATAAAATACATTTAAAGTACGCTCATAAATTCAAGTTTCTATGTTCTATTGCTAATTCCAAAACAACAAAAAAAATTCTGAAGTATTGTGTTCGTACTGGGTTGTTCTTGTTTTTTGTTCTTGCTTACAGTCTAGGAAGAAAACAGTATCAATTCAAAGAGCTTATCTCCTTTACTGAATTAAAAAACGTATATTTTAAATTAACCGTTTCACTTTTTTTTGGAGAAAAGTTTGCTCGATAAGGGGAATAATGAATGGAGTGGGAAACATTTTTCGCCCTTTCACACTTTTTTTTTTAGAACGAAAATTTTTTTTATTTTTTTTTTTAGAACGAGTGATGTGAGAAAAAAATAATTTGTAGCTATTCAGATATTTTCATCGAAATTTAATAAAATAGCATAAATACGAAAAGATATGAACTTCTTTCAACTTTGTTTTATTAAATAGGGTGGCAATCACAGTTGAAATTCTTGGTTTCTTATCTGCAAGCTGAGTCGTAAAAAACTGATTTAGCTGTTACCATACCTAGAGAGATCGAATCGTTTACTACACAGGTTCTGAAACAATATGGTGGAGGAAAATAGGTGCAGAATATTTCGCTGCAGTTAATTCGTATAAAAAAATACATTTATACATTTAAAAAATACATTTAAAATAAAAAAAATACAATCCGTTCTAGAGAAAACCATTCAACTAAGGAGAAGGCGTGTATTGTTGGAATAGGCGGAAGAATTCTGCGTGTTTCACTCACCAACATTTCTCAACCTAAAATTTATTTATTACTTTTCTGCCATCTTTATGAGATCTCAATAATAAAAAAATTTCGATACTTCGAGCTTAAAAAATTAAAGAAACGAGAGCGTTTCTTAGAGGCATGATGAAACGAGGCATGATGAAACGAGGCATGATGAAACGAGGCATGATGAAACGAGGCATGATGAAACGAGGCATGATGAAACGAGGCATGATGAAACGAGGCATGATGAAACGAGGCATGATGAAACGAGGCATGATGAAACGAGGCATGATGAAACGAGGCATGATGAAACGAGGCATGATGAAACGAGGCATGATGAAACGAGGCATGATGAAACGAGGCATGATGAAACGAGGCATGATGAAACGAGGCATGATGAAACGAGGCATGATGAAACGAGGCATGATGAAACGAGGCATGATGAAACGAGGCATGATGAAACGAGGCATGATGAAACGAGGCATGATGAAACGAGGCATGATGAAACGAGGCATGATGAAACGAGGCATGATGAAACGAGGCATGATGAAACGAGGCATGATGAAACGAGGCATGATGAAACGAGGCATGATGAAACGAGGCATGATGAAACGAGGCATGATGAAACGAGGCATGATGAAACGAACTAATTATATGAGAACGATTTTGTGTCACTGAATATTGCTTGATTTAAAAATGCCAACTCACTCGAATTTTCATCATGCTATCCAGCCACACTTTCAATCTATGTTTTACCCAGGTGACCGGTCGACGACCAGTCACCTGGCTCGTTGCTCGCAAAATAAACTTTTGCTTTTCTCAGTGTAATTAACAATTAAAAGTTCGCACAAGAGAGCGTGAGCTCATTGTTTCGTTTACGAACTCACTCTAAAACTACGACGTGAACAACGAGCAGTGCGAGAAAACGAAAAATAGCGCATAAAGTCCGAGAAGTAGAGAATTCATATGCCAGCGTATTTTCATTACGAACAGAATGCAAGATGTTCACAGGTTGTGATTATTAGCAGTTTGTACAATAAAAAACAACAACATTGGGTCCGCTTACAGCAAATGCGCTGAAACAGGCCATTACTAAAGCACGCCGTGCACGCTGTGTTCGCTGTGCACGCACGCTGCACGCTAAATCATTACTAATGCACGCTGTGTCCATTCGAAAATTCTTAACTCCGCCCCATGCACGGCGTGCATTAGTAATGATTTAGCGTGCAGCGTGCGTGCACAGCGAGCACAGCGTGCACGGCGTGCTTTAGTAATGGCCCTGAAACAGTGTGAAAACGTACGTTTTACATTCAATCGAGCTTGATTTCTCATGAAAAACCTGCGATTAATTTATAATGCAGTGAATTAGAACAAAATTTTTTTGTTGAATATTCTTCTAAAAAATGGTTCTGCTTTACAAAATTTTTTTTCTTCTGTTTTTGATTAAAAAATTGTTGAGAAGTGTCATAGAAGTCTCCATCACAATTCTGTCTCGGAGTTCATACAAGTAAATTTTTTTCCGCATTTGGTGATCTAAGACTCATACTATGATTGAACTTGGAAAATTTAAGAAAATAAACTTCAAATGTTTATCAATTGTATCTTTTTCATAAATTTTTTAACGTTTTCTCTCATGCTTCTTAGATTTTTTTCTACCATTTATGTTTGTTTTCAATTGTTCCCCTCGAATTCTTTTCTTTAAGAAGAAATTTTGCTCAGGTTTTAATGAGAAAAATTATCATTAGGGTCGTTTTTGAACAAATTTTCCGAAAAAGGTCTTGGAAATATTTACTTTTAGTTGACAATAAAGGGGACAAATTTAGTTCGAACCAATACAGGAATTAACAAAACAGAATTAAAACTCAATGAACGTTCCGTAACTGAACACTAGTAAACGTAAACCGAATTTCAAAACTGGAAAATTCTGTTCAGGACTCCAAGGTCGATGATTTTTGATATGAATTAATGATCTTTTTCTCGAGGTGACATAACTTTAACTTTTTCCAGTTGTAATGGTTCAGACATACAACGGAAGGTGAGAGATTACAACATGGTAATCAATATTTTAAAATGAACAACAGCCAATAAATGATCAGGATTCTAATTTAAGTACTGGAATAGAAACTTCTTAGCTGAAAATGCATTCATATTGAAAAAATGAGAAGGGAGAGAATTCCAATCATTCACAACTCTATTTGTGAAGAATTTCTTGTATCGGTTTGTGCGGCACAAAGGCAACAAAAGCTTCCAACGATGTCCTCTAGTCCTAGTACAGTGAGACATTGGTAAGAAATCTGGGCAAGTGATATCTAATCTTTTAAACACTATTCTATGCAAAGTGAACACATCGTTAATAAGTCTGCGTCTTTGAAGACTTTCACAGCCAAGCCAATTCAGTCTTCCTTCGTAAGATAAACTAATTCCTGCTCTATTAAAAATACCCTTAGTAAATCTTCTTTGGACAGACTCTACTTTCTTACTTAGCGTTAAGTCAATAGTATTCCAGACTTCACTGGAGTACTCCAGGATAGGTCTAACGTAAGTACAAAATAGCTTCATGAGAATTGCAACATTTTTTGTACGAAAAGATCTCAGAATGAGATGAAAAAGCCTTATTACAGATATGATTCACATGTTCCTTAAAATAGAGATCGTTGGAGATAGTTACTCCTAAATCACGAAATGATGAAGTGAACGAAATCGGTGAGGAATTGAGATTAAAGTTGACATCTGGATGATCCCTTCCTATTTGCATAGCAATTGTCTTACTGCTCGATATAGTAAGTCCCTACTCGATATAGTAAGTCCCTGCTCGATATAGTAAGTCCCAAGACATGTGAGGTCACTATAGATAGATTAAACGTGCGGCTGATCTACTTATTATGGGCAACTTTTTGTGTTCATCGAACGATATTGTGATCGTAAAACCATTGTTTGGTTAATCGGTAACCTCTATAACCTGGTGTTTCCTGATCTTCAAATGATTGAGCCGCTTGTTTCCTGAGAATAGAGTCTTCTTTGTTACTCGAATCCTTCGTGTGCCTCTTTGCTCTAACACGACCAGCGTTTTCTGCACTCACACTAATTGCTCGGTACATAATCTCTAGGCTTAGAATCTCACCTTCTTCTCGGTCTTCATTTTTGTTCCTCTAATCACCGTCTCTTTTTTGTTCTCCTCTTTGAGTTTCTTCTGATCTTTTACCGTTTATTTTTGCCTTCACTTTACTTTTTTGTTCGATTGTCTCTTTTCACTTTTTCATTTCCCTTTCCTTTTCTCTTCCTCTTATTCCTCTTTGTTTCTTTCTTACACTTTCATGATATTTATTGTCCGTCTTCCTCGTTGTCATCTCTTTGTCTGAGTTTTGCCTTTTTCTTAGTTTCTTATTAGTTTTCCTTCACGTATGAAACCTTTCCGCCGTGACTGCTGCCCACCAAATATTCACAAACTCCTTCATACTCATCCTTTCCTAAACCTCACTCACTCACGTACTCCTTCGTCTCCTTGTCTGACGTGACGCGATTCGTTTCCTTCTGTCGCCTTTCTGTCGGTGCACAACCGTTCTCACAATCTTAGCAGGGACTAATGTCTCTCTTTCCTTCATTCTTACTTTTTTTTTTCTGTTGTCCCTCGCTTTTCTTTCTTTTTCTCTTTCTCTCTCTCTCTGCTATTCTTTCTCCCTCTATTCCTCTCTCTTTCTCGTTTCCATTTTCGCTCCGTGATTGTGTTTCTCTTTCTTGTTGAGTTCACACATGAACTCAGATGTCCTATGCGAACTCGAACAACAAACCAATGATCGGAGGTCCTTTTCTTTCAGTCATAATATATCACAAACACACACGTAAGTCAACACACGGGTGGTTTCCCTAGTCTCTCTCATTCTCTTTCTCTTTCTCGCTCTCTTTTTCTATCTCTCTTCTTCTCTCTCTCTCTCTTTATGGCCGATTCTCGTTCGTGAGTCGACAGTCTAGAGATGCAACTAATACGATTCACAAATATCCACCAGGCTCTTTCTCAACAGTTCGAGGAGTTCGAATTCAGTGAATTACTTCCTACATAGGTAAGCATGCGAAAAGGGAAAGAACCAAGGAAAGAAAGAGTAACAGAGAAAAACAGAGGTAGAAAGACAACGGACGGGGAGAGTGTTAGTAAGGTAGAAAAAGACTGAAAAGATTTTCTAAGAGACACGAAAACAAAGAGCTGAGACAGAAAGTAACTGAAAGATGAAAGAGAAAAGAGTGAGAGCGAAAGAATTTGAACTGTCAGTTCTAAATGACTTGAAATGTCAGTGTTAAATGACAGAGAGAAGAAAAAGTTAGGTAACATTTCTGTTTGTTCTTGACAGATATGATAATTGTAAGGAAAAAAGAATTGTTGTATTAACATTAAAAAAAGATAACCTGTCGATAGAAATTTCATCTATTTTGATGATCAAAGTTCGGGGAACACATGGCAACATCACTGTAAAGATATTCCACTTAGTCGATTTACGTTTCATGTACCTCGTCCGGTCGGGTTACTAGATCATCACAGGAACATTATCTGGTCCACGGAGCAGGGTCGAACCCAAGCGGCTCTTTTTTACCGTAAGCGAGTTTTTTAGCCCTTAGGCTTCCAATTGAGCCCCACTGAAGTAATTATTGTTATAATCTCACTATCGGACGTGTTAATTCACTTTGGTTAATAAAAGTATTGGTTATAATTCACTTGAGCTTCTCCGCCCCTCATTTTCCGTCGCCCAGCAATAAAAGATGCATCCTCTCTGTAGAGAAAAGATTTTTGAGGGGTAGGGGGGGGCGCGAAAATATAGTTAGTCGAGGAGTGGAGGAAAACGTCGAAATATTAGGATTGTACAAGCCTTATTTCACTTTAAATGGGTGACCTAAATGCACACTTTAAAGCTTAAAGTTTGAGTATAAGTAAACTTTTCTAGTATGTTTCCTCCCTGAGGAGAGCTTAAGTGA